>CM034151.1:290685348-291268108 GCA_019776745.2 Taxus chinensis | reverse complement strand
TTCTGTCACACTGGTGTCACAATAATGTTCTCTATGCCGATGTGAATATTGTATGAAGATCTACCTGAAAAACCCTATCTAAAGTATCAATTCCTAAAAAAATGCATATGAATAGGTCATAATGACCTCAACTGCCAAACTAGTGGTCTTACGACTGAGCGTTGCACTACATTTCTGACCCCATGTAGTTCTATGTGCGCGGGTGTGTAATTTTGTGCCTAGGATGCCCTAGCGCTAATGACACAGTAGTAGGGGGAAATAACTAGATGTAAAAAAGGTAAATGGTGGATGGAATAGAAAGAATATAACCATTTCCCCCTATGTAGTGTGTGATGCAGATGTAGAAGATGCCCAAATGCAGTCCTTTGCCTTAGTAGATAGTTGCCCTTGAAAGCAAGATGTCTTCCCATAATGTAGTGAGTATGTTATGTTTATATAGGGATCTCTTGTTCAAATTTCGACACTAATGACCCGAAACTACCAACTATGACCTAGGGGAATGCACAAGGTAACTGTTAGGACTGACCTCAAACAAAGAAATTAAGACCACAAATTACAACAACATGGGAGCCTAAAATCATGGATTGGGGCACCCGAGGCACCCCAGTATAGGACTAGAAATGACAAATGAGGAAATTACGACACCTAAGACCTTCTAAAAGGCGCCTAAAACTATATAGACAAGTGACAACTGACCTAGACAAATAACAATGATGAATGACTAACTGACAACACGACCAAAGGACAAGCCACTAGTGAATTCTTTTATTATGTAAGATCCATATATAAAATAAAATACCCAGCGGTATTAATGTAATAGTAAGTGCGTGATTTTGTGACTACATTTGCCCCCACTTTATGTTGGTGAGTGGAAAGCTCGGTAACATAAAGTAGATAGAGATGTGTACCTGAGAAAAAGCCGGAGAAACGCATGATGTAGAAGAACGTGCAAATGTGTAGTAGAAGCATGACGATAGAACTATAAAAGTGTGCCAAACCATAGATCAGAGAGTTGATGCATGCAACATAAAAATGTAAGTGTTGCAATGAAGTGTGGGAAATGAAAATGATGATTAGGATTTTGGATGATTTCAAACGCGATTTAATAACGAATAGGTGGGTAGGGAGTGATTAGTTCCCAACCCGAACGCTTGTATAAGAATGGAATAATTGGAGGATTTGGGTGTCCTTCCGCCAGAGGAAGAGTGTAGGGAGAAAAGTGTGTTATTCTCCAAGTTTTAACCACATCCTCAAGATATAGTTGTTGTAGACAAACTCAGATCAAAATGTTGTGATTTTTGGATCCAAATGATTTTGATTAAACAGTTGACCCATATAGGAGCGATAAAGGGAAGGCACTCTTGCCCCTACTCCATGGGTGTCGCCGCAATGTAAAGGCTTCCAAGTTAGGTCATTTGGAAGCGAAAGTGATAGAGAGTGAGACGACTTCCAAGTTGGGTCATCTAGAAGAAAACGCGATAGAAAATGGGATGGCTTCCAAGTTGGGTCATCTGGAAGCAAATGCAGAACATAGAATAAAATCCCAAGTTAGGTCATCTGGGAGTGAATGCAGAATATAAAATAAAATCCCAAGTTAGGTCATTTGGGAAAGAAATGGTGAATGTAATTCCCAAGTTAAGTCATATGGGAGATCGCTTGTAGATTTGAATGATATGATTTTATGTGAATGCATTGATCTTGATTGGTTGATTGATTGTTTTGATTAGTTACTTGTAGGGATGTTTTTTGCTAATTGCCCTCAGATTAGGTCATTAGGGGAAAGTTGATAAAACTTTATGAGATGTTGTGTAAAAATTATTTTTTTGGTCGTTTGTTGCCCCCAAGTTAGGTCATCAAGGGGAGTTGATAGGTTATAACATGTAATCGTGTTTGGGAAATGTTAAACAATTGTTGCCCCCAGATTAGGTCATTAGGGAGAATTGATTGTGAAATGTCGCGATATAAATTGCAAGGTGTTGTATTCATGATATTGAAACGCATGGTGGCATAAGGGGGATTATAGGGAGACCCCCAATAATATGCCCCCCTTTTAGTGAAAGAGGGAGTGATGAGCAAGAACAAACTCTAAGCGGAAAGTAATAGCAAGAGGTTAAAACGTGTGTGTATTTGATAGGAAGCAATGTTAAGTGGATATAATTTACGTGCAATGTGTACAATATGATGGTAGGTAAAATTCTAAAAATAATGCCACAATCGGGGTGCAAATCGGAGTAAAAACACTCAAGATATGAGCGAAACGGTGTTTATTAGTCGTGGTTATAAGCACTAAATATATATTAGAGTAAAGGTGGCATGTGTAATGTGACTATAAATAGTAAAGTGAAAGAGAAACTCATCACTTCATTTGTCTTTTATGCAAGTGTGAGAGTGTAGACAGGGTGAGTAAAGATGCCTCCAGCAAGACCATTACCTCCTAGCCAGTTTGAGAGAGTGGCGACCGATGTGGCATCGTGTACTATGGCGGAGTTGGTAAGTGTATTATTTTTGCAAAAATGTAGAGTTTACTAGGCATTTGAGTTGAATTTTTGAAAAATTAGGGTTTTTGAGTTTCTCGGCATTTGGGACCCGGACAAGAGGAGTGAGGGCACTAGGGACCCTTGGGACTGGAGTGCCCAGAATCGGGCAGTAGTGTCTTGCTCTGGGGCACCCTAGTCCTGCATCTGGGCGCCCTGGTCCAAAAATTTTTATTTTAGTGAATAATGCTAGGGAAAATGTTTCTTAGTATGTTGAAGGGTTGTATTTGACTATATAAGGTGTTCTAACATTGCATTTGTTGTTTTCTGGTGTTGTGCAGAGGGATATCCACTCGAGTGTAGTCATTGTTTTTACCCTCAATACTTCTTTCTAACTCCAAGCGCACCAGCTTATCACTCAACATACGCTAGGTGCTCACCCGAGGCATGCGCGGGTGCCAAACCCCTCATTTATGTGAGCTATACAAAAGAGTTCCACCATTAATGGAGGATTATTAGTAGAAACATAAGTACATGCATATACTTAAAAGGTTAGAAGATATAACTAACAGATCTACACATCAATGAATCAAAATAGGTAAATAAACATTGTATAAAGTACAAGGAACCATATTTGAGTCATGACAAGCCAAATAACATGAGGTTTTACACCCATAAACAAGATGTAAAAAATAGATCCATGTATATTGATTTAAAAGAGTTTCTAGTGGCCACACTATATTCAAAAGGGTCATCTCAGACCATATACATCAAATGATATAGATTTAACCCCTCCAAAATAATATGATAAGAGATCCTAACTATTCTTTCCCCATTATAACCCTTGTTATAGACCCCAACACCCATACATATGCTTAATGATATCCTTTACAACCCTCTAGCATCAAGAACTCTAAACCCTAGCATCATGAACTCCAACCCTTAGAATTACCTAACATTTTTGCAGCACCTTGTTACCCTCCTTCTCCTAGCACTCCCCGTACCCTCTAGTGCATTCAAACTACCCCTTCTACCTATCCCAATCACTTTTAAATCGGATCAACATCCACCTCCATGACTTCTTTTATGAGGAGATCATGTGCCAAGTGTTAATGTGGTCCTCCGTAGGTGAATGCTTATCCTATTTTCAAAACATTCCACTAACTATAATGTTGGCTCTGGGAATATTCCTTGCGTTGAATATCTTTTTTATTGGCCCCCAAGGTTCTAAGTTGACACCTTATCCACTTATCATTCCTAGTCGGGTCCTCACGTTTTTCCTCAAGTGAGACCTTGATGCCAAATATTGATAATTCCTTTAAACCATTGTTCTACCTCCCGCGAGCACCTCTGGTTTCACTTAAACCCTTCTTAAACCATTTTCCTGCACACTTTTCCCTAAGTGCCTGTTATCCAAATAAATCTCATAGTTACTCAGATAAATTGTATACATTCTAGCTCTAAGCTATTCATTGTAGTATTGCATGTGCTCAAGATCACTCGACACATTCCCTTGGTCACAGTTTCCTACATGCATGTCCCTTTCCTTTCTCTCCTTCCACTTTTCCCATTGCACCCACCTTCTATGTATAAAGCCTTCTTCCTAGTCATATTCTTCCCTTCCCAAGTGCCTCACACCTCCTTCAATCGACTAATTCCTTGGCCTTCTTGCACACCACACCCATTACTGCTGTAATGAGGAGTTGTTCCTTCACCATAGGTTCTCTTCTCGCTAGTTTGCCTCAATTTTTCCCGTGTGCATCACACTCGCCCCCTCTGCACCTACCTCTATATTCTGAAGTGCGCCATTCCCTCAATGCCCTTACTATGCTAGGTCATAACTTACTTGATCATGCTTGAGTGTTCCGTGTATCAACCAGTCAAGCACACTGTTAGGGCTATTGAATCACCTACAACAAATCCTGTAAGCGAAAAGTGGTAGAAATGATAAGTATTCACACAATTGGCCATCATTTCAGCCAATCCACACGTGCCACATGTTTTATGCACACCGAAAACTCTCACATCTTCTAACAACCATATATTATTGCTACAGAGATTAGATTGGTGCATTCCTGGACTTGTCAAAAATATGCTGACATTAGCTACAGTGCCAAAATTTCAAATTTAATGTTAATGGAGGATCTAGTAGGTGAGAAATGGGAAAACATCTTTCTGAGCATTGATGAGCACATCTGATTGCTAAAAACCACCCGATTTGAGCTATGATCCACCCTCCTTTATTCTTCAACATGCCAAATAGGTGTGGGGAAGCATATTTCATAGACGCTTCAGATGAATTTTCAGGCATTGAATGATTCTTATTGGTAGTTGTTTTTCAAATTCGGTTTTTCCCTCCTATCTTCCTTCTTCCTCCATGGATTCATATATAATTGTAAGAGAAATGGTCATTTGTTATGTTGGACACTCTGGATCCTTACTCATTTTTCTAAGGACTCCATATCTTTCTATATTTTGAGTTGCAGACCTCTAAATCTAGATCTTGCATTGGATATCGGCCTCCCTCCATCATTGTAACAACTCTGTGCATTTCTAGACGTAATACAAGCATCATTTTTGTGACTATTCTCTATCCTAACGTGTTTTCATTCCTCCTTCTTGCCTTTCCTTTTGCATTGTGTGCTAGTTGTGCTATTTTAGGCCCCTTACAGTTCCATATTTAGTTATGTTCCATGAAAATGATATGGTAGATACTTGTTTGGCTGTGTTACTCGTCCCTAGCATCCTTGCACGTATTTCCTTTTATTTTCATTCATAACATATAGTGTCCACGCCCCTTTTCTGGTGTTATCACCTTTTAGTGTAGTTTCCTTTCATGTCATCCTTCTATCCCTTGTCTCTTGTCATCATTAGCTTAGTTTTCCCTTCCAGCACTAGGAGTAGTAGTAGTAGTTCAAATAGATAGAGAAACCGGCCTTCTCCAGAGACCCGTCCCAAGCGTGTAAGGTCCCACAACTTGGGGATGGTTCCATTTTGGTCTCAAATAGCTATAGATATCTTTGAGATCTGATTACATGGGTGCAGTATTTGAGAAACCAACAATGCCCTTCTATTTGATGGTCATGTGCACATGCCTCTATTTAGGGCCTAACAAAACCATTTCTATTTAGGGCCCAACATCACCCCAAACTACACATTTTCTCCATCCTCATAAAAATTATGCTCTTTCAAAGAATAAATAATAGTGGAATTGGAATAATCTAAATAAAGAATGGAAGAATATGCTACAAGTGCATTTAGGTGTGAGAACTCTTTCACGGATGCCTCAATCTTCTCCCAAGCATGTTCTTCTCCATGTTCTTGCTGAAGTAGGTCACCCACCAATGCATTTAATTCATCAAAGCTTAGTTCATCGCTCTTAGTTTTTAATGTATCTAAAATTCTTCCCAAATGCTTGCTAAGATCACCTAGCACATCCATCCTGCGAGTGACTTGGGGGTATAGTTACTCTTAGCTTATTCTTAATCAAACCACACAAGGTTTTCGTTGCTTCCAACTTCTTCTCAACCTTTCCCAAGATCTTATTGTACAACCACCCTATTGCCTTTGTTCTTTTCCTAAAATTCGATTTTAGATTCACATCATGTGTAGAAACCAATATGCTTGTTACCCCGTCTCTACTTGGCACAATTTTTATACACGACTTCGGCCATCTATGAGGTGGTCTTTACTGCGGAAAGGAGATTGGAGTATCGAGTAATCGTCTCCCCAATCTTCATATTTTTTACCTTCTTCTGGCGTGCCATCACCTCTTATGCTGACTCTAATGTGAGTGGCCACCTTTCCATGGTTGAATCATATTCCAAGCAATGCAAAGTTGACTCATATTTTAGATTAGGTGGGGCTAGGTCCGAGTGTTTCAAAAAAATGGCATCTGAAATGGACTTAATATTCTGGTGGACTTCGTTCACCTTCACCTTCTCCTCCCTCAATTCACTCCTTAACTATGCATTGATCAATTCTTTCTATTTTATCTCCTTATCCTTCTTAATGATCTCCTCATTCTTTTTCTCAAGCTCCTCCTCCAAGACCCTTATCCTATCATTTATGATGAAGAGTCTTGCTTCTACCTCCACTGATACTTTGTTGAGAACATTGAAAAATTTATCATCTGACATCTGTTGGGAATTTATAAGAGGGTTTATTCCCTTGGCATCTAGTATCTTCATCAATGTATCATGATTTACCTCAAAATTGGGTTCATCAACATGGGACTCAAAATCCTAGGATAGCATTTTCCTTGTGCGCCAACGAGTTTTTCAGTGGGCATGGTACTTTGGAAGCGTGCGTACAATACCTTTCTTGGATCATTAATATAATTCAAATCATGTTCATGTTCTACTACTGTGCCCTTCCCACTTGTTCCCGTTGCCATTCGGAATCTTCCTACTAAGTTGGGGTCTTTGCCCATGCTCCCATACTCCTTTCCTACACTTGCGCTCTCCTCAGTTTCCTTCAACACTTCTTCAACACTTCTCTCTAATTCGTGCTCCACTAACTATTGGATAATACCCACCACCTCCCTCTTTACTATGTTATCCATCTGCTCTTTAGTCAGACTCAGGGTCTTATGATATTTCATGTTTACTTCCTCACTCCTTCCCTTGTCATGAGTGCCTTCCTTGTTCTCATCCCTCTCTTCATTTCCTTCTTCATCTGACTCATGTACATCATACATAAGATGATTATGAGCCTCACCATGCTCTTCATCATCTTCATCACCCTTTTCGGCCTCCATGCTTTCTGTTTCTCCTGAGTCTAACCCTTTTGTCACCCTTTGCTTCTTCCTTACTGGTGACTCCAATACAAGGGAATTCTCTTTTTATTCTCTCTCGGGTGACTCTTCTCTTACTGACATCTTCCTTCTATGGAAACTCTTTTCTAATGGGATAATTCTTTCAGTGAATGTAAGTACTTGTGCCCACACCTGACTCCTGTGCCCCTGCTATCTGTATTGTTTACGTGTTTGGCGTTTTTTTCTCAGGAGCCTCCTCTCTTTCTCTTTTCCTTGGCACAACCTTTTTCCTTGTAGTGGCATCCTCAGGAATGGATACATCATCTTCAACATAAGCTCATTTTAATAATTAGGTCTTAGGCATAAATACACCCTCATTGTTGTCCTCCTACAACATGAAATGTTACTGGTTTCAACATGTGCATGTCATGGGAGACATAATTCTCCACATAGGTGCGCTTCTTGGGGTGTATTAACTTCCTACACATATCGTGGTAATCTTGATCTACTACACTTAGATCAAAACTAAGTTTCTTCACCTCTTTGAATTGATTGACCATGACCTATAAGTACTGTGCCATGAAGGAGAAAGCAAACTTACACCAAGGACTCTTGGTTCCATTTATCAACGTAAATTTTTCGATACAAAAATGTTGGTATATGAAGAAATTAGCCTCTCCTTATACTAATGAAGGCAATTGCTCGGGTATTCTTCATTCAGTCTCAAATGTGTCACATCCGCTTATGCAACTTTTCCAGGTGCTTATGAGCCATGGTGTCACAAGTATATTGTTTAAACCTCTTGGCAGGGGAGGGGTTCTTTGTAGGGTATTTCCAAACAAAATTATCTATCCCATCAGGAAATCCAATCTATGAAAAGAAAATGGTGAGGAGGACATTACCAAACATGATCTTCTCTCTATTGCACATGGCATTTATAATCTCCTCTGCAATAAAAGCTGAGAGGTTATAGATGGTCCTCTCTGAGATCTTGCAGGGTTATTGATCTTGTATCCATCTCTCTTGCCCATTCATCTTTGTGACCAAGTATGGCCATCCTCATCACAGGGTCGAGATTACAGAAATGTAAAAGTAGCATGAACCCTTCTTGTAGTCATAAGCTTCAACGGTCTTATTAATGGCTTCTTTGTCTTCCAAATCATTATCCAATGATTCTCCTTCACAGATAAGGCCAGTGAACTTAGAAATCAGCTGTGGGGTTATGCACATCCTCTGACCTATGAAATAGAAGTGGTTTTCATGCACACGTGACATCAACCATTGGTATAGTCACTCAGGCTTTCCAAAATAGGGAAAACCATAGAGTTGAAACAACCCAACCTTCTCCATTTTCACCTTCACTTTGTCTTCATAGATAGGCATTCCATCTGGTGTCCTCTTCTCTATAGGGAAGCTAACTCTAGTGTCATCTCATTTTCTATGGTGCTCGTTCGATGGTTGTAATCACTTATGGCCATCTTTCTAATATGAGACACCCATTCCTTACCAAGTAATACGTCATCTAGATACTGCATTTCTGTGTACCATTCTTCATTAAAACTGGTAGAAACGAACTTGTTTTCCTTTTCCCTTGCCTTCTTCGGTAAAACATCTTCTAATTTCCTTGGTGCAATTACTTCATCAGGTCCTTAATAATTCTTCTTCTCTCCTGGCCTAGTTCTCCTCAAATTCTCAGCTCCACTCCTTTACGAAAATTCCTCCAAATCTCGTGCCCTAGATATGTAACCCTAACTTGGAAAACCCTTTTTCCACAAGACAACATAACACCCACGGGATCCTTCCACACAACCTTCTCTGCTTACGCCCGTGTACTCCTTTCCACTATGGTTCATTGATCAAACTAGCTATGCACACAAATATTCACAAATCTTCTCAAACCTTCTTCGCAAGGATGCCCTAGTTCACAAGAGCTCTTTGATAACTTAAAACGCAAGGTAAAGAATAATGCACCCCCGATCTTCTATTTATAACTTTTTCTTTTCTCCACAATAAATGCCATGCCACCTACCAATGTACTTTCACAATAAAGGTGGATTTTTCCAATGCCAACCTTCAGCTCTTTTCCTCCACATTCAATCCTACATGAAAAAATTTGGCAACCTTCAGGCATGTAAAAAACCCTTACTGACCACAGATCCTTATGCACGCACTTACAACACCAAAGGAATTCTTCCTTTGTGTCCTAATCTTGGTTCTTGACATCACCTACCTCATGTTGTTCCTGTGCTTTTCATTCTTGTATGTGGTTTCTATAAATCCTTTTGACACCATCCTTCCCTCATGTTCACCTCTTCTACGTGCAATCTTCCAATCCACGTGTTTTTGATTTTTCAACCTGGGCCATCAACAACCATAGCTTCCAACACTTGTCACATCACTCCACCCCACACAAAAATGGATGTGTGGTCCTCTATGCATAGAATTTTTTTGAAATAATAAGTGGCTACCAGCGCACAAACACACAAAACAAAACAAAACAAAATCAACCATTAAAACAACGAGAAAGGGAAACATAAAGAAAGGAAACTACATTAAAGAAAATCCTAGGCTAACTGGAAATACTACCTTATTTACAAACACAAAGAAGACTTATTTATAGTAGGGATTCAGCCTACTCCCATTGAAATGGCCTAGACAACCATGTTCCATCCAGCACTTGTAACTGAAAGTGCCTAAATCAAGTACATAGGATATAATGTATGAGCCCAACCAATGGACTTTGAATTTCCCAGGATGGCATAAAAACTTGGAATCATACAAGAGAACCATCTGCCCAACCTCAAACTACTTGTTCTTGATGTGTCTATCATGCCATGCCTTCTTCCTGGATTTTTCTATTTTCTGACTCCAGTGAGCAATAGCCTTCCTCTCATCCAACTACATCAACTTGTCAATCCTCTCCTCAAGTACTTGTTCATCATCTAACCCTCTTGTGTGTGTTATTCACAGCGATGGTAACATGAATTCAACAGGTAACATAACTTCTGTGCCAAACACCAACTGAAAAGGTGTGGCCTTGTTCAATCTCTTATAAGTAGTCTAATATGACCAAACACAATAGAAACTTTTTCATCCCAATCCTTTCTTCCCACATCAACAAATCTTGGTCAACATGTGATTCAAAAAAAAATTAAATTCCTCAGTAGTCCCATTAGCTTATGGGTGATAAGGGGTAGTCTTGTGATGGGCCACCATGAATTCTACCAATAAAATTCTAATTGTCTCATTTAATAAATGAGTACCCCTATCACTTGTTAAGCTCAATGGGCATCCATATTTGTTGATTATATTTTCCCACAAGAACCTAGTTGTTGTTGTCATTGTGCAATCCCTTGTAGGTGTTGCTTCTACCCACCTTGTAAGGTAATATGTGCATGTAATGATATAGCGTGAAAATTTCCTTCGTGTGTGACTGGAGAAATAGGGCCTATGAAGTCAATTTCCCATTTCTCAAATAGATTTGCACTAGCAATCAGTCTTAATGGCATTTCATCTCTTTTCCCAAGTTTTTCAAGGAACTGGCAGTGGTCATAGGCCTTGTAATACTCAATATAATATTTGTAAATAATTTCCAACCAAAATTCTACTAGAAGGATCTTACACATGGTCACATTCCCCACATAGTGTCCCCCTACAATTCCACCATGATCCTCTTCCATGATTGCAGTGTGCTCATGCTCAAGCACACACTGATGCAAAACCTCATCGTGTCCTAGCTTGTATAAGTCTCCACTAATTAACATGTAGGGTACGACACGTATGGCTAACTGCTTCCTTTCCAAAGTCTTCATTCCTTCCAGCACCACACCTATTTTGAGAAACAAAGCAATATCTTCCAAGTCAGAGGGCGTGCACTGCAATCTAAATATTTGTGCATCTGGCATTGTATCCTCAATGCTTTGTGCATCCTCTCCTGAGTCAATCTTTGATAAATGGTCAAGTCCCAAATTACTCTTACCTAGTTTTACAACAACTGTAAACTCAAACTCCTGGAATAATAGGACCCACCTGCATATGCACCCTTGTAAGACGGGATTGTTCACCAAGTAATTTAATGCCATGTGGTCCATGTAAAAGATAAAAGGTGTCGCTAGCAAATACTTCCTGAATTTTTGCAGTGCATAGATCATCGATAATGCCTCGTGCTCCATGGTAGTATAATTTTGTTCTACTAGGGTTAGCTTCCTACTAGCAAAGCACAAGGGATGGTCAAAAATTCCCTCTCTAGGTTGTGCTAATATTTCTCCAATCGCCATCCCTGAAACATCAACATGTACATGGAATGGCTTATCCCAAGAGGGAAAGCGTAATATGGGCAAGGTGATAAGCTTATTCTTCAATGTGTCAAATGCCATCTACTGTGCCTCTCCCCAATGAAATGTACTTTTGTGCTTCAGGAACTCCTCCAATGGAACGAAAATCTTGGCATACCCCTTAATAAATTTCCAGTAATACCCCATATGCCCAAGGAATCTATGCACCGCGCTTTGGCTGGTAGGCTCCCCCAATCCCACAATAATAGAAACTTTGGTAGGATCCACCAACAAGCCTTCTTTACATATGATATGTCCCAATAGGGTGCCAAATGGAGTAGTAAAACACATTTCTTAATGTTGAGAGATATACTCAACTGCCAACATCTCTCAAACATCAGCCTCAGATTGTCACAATGGTCCCTCACCAATCCATATACTGTCCAGTCATCCATGTAGACTTGTAGAAATTTATGGATGAAGTCCTAAAATGCCTAAACCACAATGCATGAAAAACAACAGGCATGTTCTTCAGTCCAAAAGGCATGACCTGTATAGGAAAAATTCCCCATTCAGTGGTGAAGGTTTATTTTCTTGGTCCTCCTTTACAATTCTAACCTGATGATATCCTAAGAATCCATCTGTGAAAGAATAGATCTCGCACCTGGCTACTCCTTCCAGGATCTCTTCGGTGAAGGGGGTTGGAAAAGGATCAATGACACACACCGCATTCAAATCCCTGTAATCAACATGAATCCTTATCCTCCCATCCTTCTTAATGTTGATGACCATCAGAATTATCCACTCTGATTCCTCAACAACCTCAATGATGCCTGATGTGATCATCTTGTCAATCTCCTCCTTGACTTTGACATGTAGATTCAGATTCATTTGATAAGGTCTCTTCCAAATTGGGCGTGCACCTTCCTTTAACTTGATCTTCATTTCTCCCAAGGAGTGGTGAACTCCTTTAAGCTCATGGTACCCACACGGAAACAAATCCTAAAATTCATGCAACAGATCAATAATCTTTGAAACCTCCCTTTCTGTCCAGTAATCTCCAATAGTAGCTTCCTTAGGTTCCACCTCCAAACCAATGTTAACCTTCTTGGTTTTTAGGGGTTCATGGTAGGCATGCGCTTACTCATCATCACTATCCATAACCTCACACATACTGAAAGTATGGTTAACATCTAAGTTTTCCACCTCTTCACCATCTATCACGTAGACCAATTTTCCTTTCTCCTTTTCCATGCATGTGCACTCAAGTTGTACCTCCTCTGATTCTTCCTCATCAAAGCGCACTTCCAAGCCAGGTTCACCCAACAAATCTAGTACTCTATCCTCCGCCATGGAACTATCTCCCATAGTTAGGCACTTAATAACCTATGGCACCTCATTCACTGATGGTTTAGTACTCCGATACTCGAAATCTTGAAGGAGATCAGCCGTCAACTCCTACCAGTTTCCTGTCTGATGGCACAACTCTGAATGAATGTACCATGCACGCGTGTAGCCTTGTAAGGTGGAGTAAAGCTTATGCACCCATAAAGATGGAGGCAAGGCTTCCATGCCTTCCATCCAGGCCTTCTCACATGCCTAGATGTGAAACGAGGTGGGTTCCTTCCCATGATAATCTTGTATAGCAGTAGGTGCATTGCTTTGGAGAAACCTAACAGAGAACGTGATTCTCACCTCACGCCACTCTAGAAGGTTATCACAATGGGTCACCCACCAATGTGTTGCAGTCCCGAGAAAAGTATAGCTAAGCATACTTCTCCTTTCGATCTCACATCTCCACTGGGTCTCCATTGCTCACAGGAAAACATCAGGGTTGGCTCCCCTAGTGTAACTTGGCAACTATTTTCCTCCCAGGCACTTGACTAAGTGCACCTTTGTTACTCTCATCACAGAGCCTCTTAACTACCTTCCGACTAACTCATATGTCCTATGCACCCAATTTTCACATGCCACACTAGTTGTATCACTTATAGATTGAGCATCTTCCCACTGAATAACACCTTTTTTTGTTGGTTGCACAACCTCAGGGTCCCTGATAGTGCACACATAGATTTTGTCTAGGTCTTCTTCTCCCAAGGGCTCAATATAGGGCACTGAATTTCCATCCGTCAAAGGAATGATAACACGTTCCTCCTTGTTCTCAAAACTTATATACCCCTTATTGAAACATAAGTCAACATTGTTCTTATAGCACCAGGGGGCACCCAAGTAACACTGGAAAGTTGTCCGCCTCAGCAAGCACCAAGACTTCAAAGTCTCCAGTGAATTTCACCCCTTGGATAGTGATAGCAACATCCTTTAAAACACCAATGGGCATTGCCTTTGTCTTATTAGCCATATACAACACATTTGAAGATGAATGTAATGGAGGTCTTCCCATTTGATTCCATGCATCTAGGGTGAGAACATTAACTTCCATGTTTGTGTCAATCAGAATATTACTTAGGAGCCATCCATCAACAACTACATTCAAGGTAATCTCCTTATCATAGTCAAGGCTATGAGGAGGTAGATTAGCATGCAAAACCTACCTCTCGCACTCTCCTTCGGCACTTGGTACTTTTCCCCTCATCCACTCTCCTAATAGAGGGATGATATTCTCATGTCTCAGCATCTTACATACTTCCCTGACTTCATCTATATCCTTCTATGGAGCCTCAACGCTCTTCTTCTACTCTAACTGCCATGATTGCTCCTTCAGGCACTAGATCTCTCCTTGTAGGCTTTGAATAACATCCATGGTTTCCTGATAAAATTCCTTCTGATGCGTAGGGTCTGGATACTTCCCATGTACCACTTCTTCTCTTGTAATCAACAGTCTCTGCTTTGGTATCTCCCTTGGTGCACGTAGCCTTAGCTCACATCATCACCAGTATAGGTTCTAACTCTGACTCATGCGCCACCCTTGGCATCCACTGTTGATCAACATGCTTTACACTCACCATCCCTGCGCCCTTATCCTTTCGCTGCTTCTAGATCATGTGTTAAAACAATTCCAGGGCATTCCTCATACTTGTGTTTTTTCCCACACCAAGAGTACTACAACAAATCAGGACACTCGCACTTGTAATGTTCTGTAGATCCATAGTTATAGCAGGTTCCATGAGGGAATTCACTCCTTCCACCCCTGTGATTGCCACAACCTCTAAATCCTCCTCGAAAGCCTCTACCTCGACCTCCTCCATCTGCATGCCCTTCATAATGATGACCATCATCCTTGGAGCTACTGGAAATGCTGGTCTGGTGCACACCAGTATCAATGGCATCATGTATCTGGTCAATCAATCTACAATCCTTGGTGTCATGAGTAGTAGAGGTGTAAATTTTGCAATAGCAAGACACATTCTTACGGATCACATGCTACAGTAGTGGACACCTACTTGCATCATGATCTCCATGGAAAATTTCACAGTCTACCATCATCGTGCGTACCGATCTCTGAGGACAAACTTTCCTTCGTATGCCCTTCTACCTCACAAGCCATACACCATAACCCACTGCAAGTCTCATGAGTCGAGTTCATAGATATTTTCTCCAGTTGCTTTTCCATTACAACAATTTGGGCTTCTAGGAATGGACTAACTCCTGTATCAATGCTTCCTACTACCTCAACGCACAAGGCAGTCTCCAAGGCCTCGCATGGATCTGTGAAAGTTCCCTCCTAAATGGTGTGATCAGTCCTCTGACGAACCACTGAGCATGCTGTGAAGGGTGAATGTCATAAGATAACTTGGATAGGAGAGTCTTGAAACATGCATCATACTCCCACACACTCTCCACCATTCCTTTCTGAATTTCCTTCAACGTGCTGATGTTTTTATATTCAAACTCAGGTATGTGGAACTCTGCCAAAAAGGCATTACGTAGCACAATGTAATCCACCACTGTCTGGTGTGGGTCATACTTCTTATACCAGCTATGCGTGCATCCTTGCAATGTGGTTACAAACTGACTTTCCTTCCACTCTGGGGCAGTGATTCCCTTCACGCGCCATAGTAACTCACACTTGTGTACATGTTCCACGACATCCTCAACACCCTTGTAATCAGGTAAGTGGAGTGACATCTCATAAAACACCTGTTGATGGTGTTGTGGACCTTGTCCACCAGATCCAGGACCTTGATTCCCTCTGGTGTTTCCTCCACCACCAGACCCACTAGATCCACTAGTGCCAACTCCTCCAGATCCACCAGATCCTCCTCCTATCATAGGTAAGGGGCCTAACGTAGTTACACCCTGCGAACCCACTATTGCACTAAACTGTGCATCGACAATCTATGATACTGAACCACTCCCAGATGTGTTTCTTGCACTGCTCCCAGACATAATACTCAAATATTGTGATCCCACACCTTGCCCAAATGTTGTGCTAGAAAAAAATACCCCCAAACACAGGAAATGATTGTGCAACCATAGATGTACCAAATGAAAAATTATACCTCCTAGGTGTCACTCGACTACCAATACCGATACCAACTAGATTATCAAAACTTATCTCAAGAACTAGAAAACTAAGCGCAAGGGTCTAGTCACCATGTGGGTTAAGATGTGCACCTACAACTCTCCTCCTTTCTTCATATGACGATTTCTCTCCAGAAGCCGAGGGGGTTTCTCTTTCACACTTGGCAAGATGGGGTAGCTCAGACTGCTCAGGTTCCACATCCTCTGCGCAAACCTCAAATCCTTCCCGCAATGTCTACCTCTATAAATCCATCACTCCTGTAGCTTCACATTGTCTTTCCAACTCCCTCTCCTGAGATTCATTATACTTGACCCACCTCTCCTCTCTCTCCATTTCCACCACAAGCTCCGCCATCCTCTACCACGCCAGATTCTGTGCCCCGCACCTAGCAGGAGTTTAGCCAGCCATGGGAAAGGCTTCCAAACTCAAAGTAATGACCAAGATCTTGATAGCCAGTGGAATAACATGCAAGAATGATCCTCTAGGCTCCCTCAAGAACTCAAACTCAACAATCTCTAGGAAAGAATACGTAGAAATAACATATTCCAAGGTATAACTAGTCAACACTCTACTCCACCAGTGATCAACAACATGGGTCCAGGTCAGATTGACATCATGCAACCACTGATATTCCTCCTGGGTCCAAACATGAGGTCTATAGTACCAACTTTTCCTTGATGCATATGTTGAGAGCCATTCATACAACTCTACTGGGAAACAACAGAAGAATGTCTCATAGAGTTCATGATACAGGTTCTCCTCCACCCATTTTCATGCATCAAACTCAAATCCAGTATTAAACCTCTGAGAAAACTCATCCTCCATGATTTTAAGTAAGGTATTGACATTTTCCAAGGTCAGATGCTTCATCATTACACATCATTCTCACAACATCTTCAAAAAGAGATCCCACAAATAGAACCAAAATGTAGTCATTGTTTTTACCCTCAATACCTCTTTCTAACCCTAAGTGCGCCAGCCTATCACCCAACATACACTAGTTACTCACTCGAGGTGCACGCGGGTGTCAGGCCCCTCCTTTATGTGAGCTTTGCAAGAGAGTTCTGCAATTGATGGAGGATTATTTACAGAAACAGAAGTGCATGCATCTACTTAAAAGGAAGAAGATATAACTAACAAATCTACACATGAATGCATCACAAAAGGTAAATAAACATTGTATGAAGTACACATAACCAGATATGAGTCATGACAAGACAAATAACATGAGGATTTACACCCATAAACAAGATGTACATAATAGATCCATGTATATTGATTTAAAAGATTTTCTAGTAGCCACACTACATTCAAAAGGGTCATCTCAGACCATATACATCAAATGACAGAGATCCAACCCCTCCAAACTAATATGATCAGAGATCCTAACTATGCTTTCCCCATTGTAACCCTTGTTACAAACCCCAACACCCATACATATGCTTAATGATATCCTTTACAACCCTCTAGCATCAAGAACTCTAAACCCTAGCATCATGAGCTCCAAACCCTTAGCATTACCTAACATTTTTGTAGCACCTCGTTACCCTCCTTCTTCTCTTAGCACTCTCGTACCCTCTAGTGCCTTTGCACTACCTTCTCCCTTTCTTGTTTATGTCCCAAGCACTCCTTTAAATAGGATCATCGTCTGACACCATGACTTTTCTCATGAGCAGATTACGTGCCAAGTTTCAATGTGGTCCTCCATAGGTGAATGTTTATCCTCTTTGCAAAACCTTCCACTAACTGTAATGATGCCTCTGGGAATATTCCCTGCATGGAATATCCTTTTCTTGGCCTCCAAGGTTCCAGGCTGGCACCTTATCCACTTATCACGCCTAGTCGGGTCCTCACGTTTTTCCTCAAGTGACTCCATGATGCCAAATATGGCTAAGTCCTTTAAACCCTTGTTCTACCTCCCCCATGTGCCCTGGTTTCACTTAAACCCTTCTTAAACCCTTTTCCTATGTGCTTTTCCCTAAGCTCCCTTCTATTTACTAGTCACATGTGTGCGTCTCTTGGTACTTAGCCAATATTTAGGGTCCAATAGTGGACTATTGGGATTGGGTTTGTCAGATGATGATTAGGATGTGACGGACCATGCCGACCTACGTCATTAACACAGACAAGGGATGTGCCCCATAATATTCCCATGTTGACTTCATTATGTGAGAGGTGGTGTGTCGATATTGTAGACACCAATTTTTGGTGTAACTCCTCTCGTTCATCCCACATTCGTTCTCCTTCATGTAATTTTCCCCCTTGTTTTTATTTTTCTTGAATTCAAGTAAATTCAATCTATTTACTCACCCTTAATTAATTAATTATAAAATGGGCTCCATGTGGACCCATTTGATAATTAGAATTTGGCATTATCTCACATATCTCAAAATTATTCAATTCATGGGCAATAATATACCAATCCGACACTCCACTCTTAATTTCAAAAATGGAATCTATTATCTCACCTACCCATTCAAATCATGTTCCCCACTCCACCTAATAAATTCAAATCATGGGCCCCGTGTGATCACATCATGTCTCTTAACCTAGGTTAATTCATCAAACCCCAGTTACTCATTAACCCCAATCTAACCTCACCTTCAAGTTATAAATAAGGGACCAAAACCAAAAGGAGGGGAGGAAGAATCAATATGAAATCTCCACATATTGAAGTTTTTAGGAGAGGAGAAGAAAGTTATTGATTAAGTTTTGTAAGTTTTAGGTCAAGGCAAACCTTTGCCATTGTTAGAAGTTTGAATTGGGGAGAATAAGTGGAAAATTTTGGGAAAATGTTGTTTTGAGTTTTAAGCCTCTTTTTTTATCATAATACTCTCATAATGTCCTTGTAATGAAACTGGTATCCCCATAATAATATGTTCATGATTTGGTGGTTCATTTAGCGCGGTTCATATTACATGTTGTGTTTGGATCAATATCTTCATACCAGCATCTGCACGTTACTTTGTTCATCAACTTGCATGTTATCTGTTTGTCTTGTATTTTATCATTATTATTTATCACACGGGGGTTGACATCCTCCAAGGGAGTTCATAGCCTCTTGGAACAGGCCTAATCTGGGCAACCCCCGCATATTATTATCTAATTACATCTATTTCAGTTTTGTAGATCTATCTTCTTTTATCACATATCTATCTTCTCTGCGCCTTTAGATCCATATCCGCATTTGAGGTCCTCAACCCTCCATCATTTGAAGTTGCTAGTGGATTCTAGTATCGGCATTCACCCGTGTGAGAATGAGGTTTCCTGTACAACATTTTGCATTCCTGGTGGGACCAATCCAAGATCTAGTCGTTTCGTTTGTTTGTTACTTTTCTCATCTTTTCTAGGTGTCGTGAGTACAACGATCATCATGTTTCATAGTTCTCATCCATTTATATATATCTTGAAAATATTTCAGTTGGAGGGTTACTTATTTGTAGGGTTTCAATGTTGTCTCCATCTATGTGGTGCAGTATGTACATTCATGCCTAGAATTCTCTTTCAAAGATCCAGAAATCAAAACACCACCCTCTTTCATCAGACCCCTCTTGCAGTCATAAACGGTGCCATTTTAGGGTACCAGGGTGTTCTAGGAAACTGATTGGCACTTTCAAAATACACCATCATTAAGTGCAATCAAATAACAGGGAAAAGTGTTCTCCAGGTTTGACATGTTTTTCTCTATTTTCTCTTTTCTGCATTGTAATTTCCCTAAACTAAGTGATTGTCTGCATCGAACGTCACGTTTCATTTTGGCTTAAAAAGAACCTTTATTTTTGGCATCCTACCTGATCACATAGCTTAAATAGGATTTTAACTCTCTGAATAACACATGTTTACCACACACTGCCTAAAACTTCAGGAACAAAATCAACGTATTGAAACATTCCTTTCTCCTGATTCATTGATTAGGACTTGAACACCCAACAAGAACCGTCTCAGACATCTCCCAAGCTAAAACTACATGGAACCAACCTTAGACTACCGTTCTCTAGGCACCTTTGTTATCCAATTTTCTATTCACATCTCATAATTAAACATGATGATAAAAATGTGTTGCTTGATTTGTTTGTCAACAAATTACGTAAACAGATGTTTCTCTATTTCACACCTATTGTCACTCTCTCTCACATCGAAACAAATAAATGTCCTCCACCCAATGATGTCACTCCCCCGAATTATATTTTCCAACAAGATTCTAAACTCAAAACCATGTCGCCAGTCACCCAACCCCTATCTCCATGGCCTCACTTCATGAGAACCATGTCATTCAAGATTATCCCTATCTTAAAACTAATCCTCATATCCCTCATCAATCTAGTCTTCCTAAACTAGCTGCACCACCATCTCCCACTCCTCTAGAGACACTCGGGCCTCCTCCTAACCCCATATGTGATTTCATATTTTGAAAATCTCCCACAATTTCTCAATCCTCCCAATCTCCTCAATTGGTGGATTGCATTCCACCCACATCCCATTTTGATAATTCTATTTCATCCGCTACTAATATGCTTGTCCAACTATCTCAACCTTTTCAAACTTATATTCAAACCCATCATATGCTCCAACTGTCTCAACCTCTCAACACACATACCCCTGCTTATCATTTACTACAACAACCTACCCAACTTAAACAAACACATCATGTCCCTATTATTAAAATTCAACCTATGTAACAATCTCAAACCATGACACATGTTAATCCTTACCAAATAGTTCCCCACACACCTGCACACCCACAAGTTTATCAACCGTCTTATCAAACATCCCACCTGTAAGTTTATAAACCACCTTATCACATGATTCCCCAACTACCCACACATCCACAAACATACCCTTCGTCTTATCAAACTACATTTCAAACCACACAACCAATCCAATCTCAACCTAACAACACATCAAGTGATCCAAATCATGCCTTAATAAATCGGTTGGCTAGTGTAGAGGTCATTACCTTAGCACCTAAGGATACTTTATCATATGAAAAAATATGTAACGAACTGATTCATCCATTGGTTCCAATCAAACCCTACCCTCCTCATTGGAAACTTCCTGAGTTTATTAATTTTAGGAACAAGGAAGATCCCCAACAACATCTTTGTGCATTTAAACATTCATGTTGTATTATTGCACATGATCACGATCTACTGCTTCGCACTTTCCCCATGTTTTTGTACGGTCCCACGTTATACTGGTACAATAGTATCCCCCAATACTTGATATTGTCCTTCACTCAACTCACACATTTTTTCTTAGAACACTTTTCAATTAACATTGCACACAAAACCACTATCGCTAACCTATACACCATTCAACAGTTTGACGATGAGCCCATCACCGACTTCATCGCATGATGGCTTGGTGTTATAAACCAATTGTCCTTCACTCTTCCACAAACCAAACTCATCAAACTCTTCTCATGTTTTTGTGTAAAACATATATCATCTACTTTATAAATCCAATCATTCTGAACCTTTGATGAAGCTTTCACAATGGCTCACAAACTCAAAACCTGTGCCATTGAGCAGGGTCATCTTAAACTAAGTTTAATTAAACCTAAAATCGAATCTACTAAACCATTCACACATAACAAAAAATTTAAGGGTGTGGCCAACAATGTGGTCATTAAACCCTCATCCACATCTATATCTAGCACATGGTCTTAACAATGAGTCCCTCAACCAACAGTCAAGTATACCCCCTTGGGAGAATCATAAAGCTCTGTATTTGATAAGTTGATGACCATAAACTCCATCCAAATTCCTCCCAGATGAACCATAGAAAATTCGCAAGCCAAGCCTACTTGGTATCACGAAGTCCACTATTATAAATATCATCGAGTCAAAGGTCACGACATTGAGAAATGTTGTTCCTACAAATATCATGTCCAACAACTTATAAATCAAGGGGATATCCAAATCGATAGCTCCACTGCTCAAAATTTACTTAATCAACCACCAAAAAACAAGCCATGCCCTTTACATCTCAATTATCAAATGCTTATATGATTCACACCATCAATCAAGATCTTATCTCATCAAAAACTCCACATGTTTCCACCTTAGATAATATTCCTACTCCTTATTCAAAACCTAACACACATATATCAACTTTTACTACTTGTCCTAAACCTACACCTTCTCCTATCCTTATCTCATCCGCATCAAATTCAACTATACCATCCACTTCATCCACTTCGATCATACCCCAATATACCACATTAGATTCATCCTTAGCACCTATTTTGGCCCCATTGATAACCACACGTATCCCTGCATATCTCACATCTATTTCTTCACCCACATCTGCCTTAAACACACCTATTACTACACCTACATTACTTACAACCATCCCAACTAAACTCTATTCTACTATATGTACCTTTACAACCCCACCTTTAACATCAACCCTATTAGCAAACATATCATTCTTAACTCTTGAAACATTAATGAAACAACTAGTCCCACCTACTTCTACACCCAAAATTACTCCTGCGTTTGTTTCATTACCCATAATGTCTACTCTATTGGTTACCACATCACCCAAATCTCCAAATATCCCAAATATGCCTACATCCCTGTCTATCCAAACTACCCTTATATCTATCATATCAACAAATCCACTTATCTCTACCATGACATCTTTACCTATATCCTTGCTCATGGCCACATCACCTAGTCTACCCCAATACTCTTTACTTAATCCTTCTATCACAACAACCAAATCTTCTCGATCTGTAACCCTATCAAAGATACCCTTTGGAACATGTACTAAACAATCACCTCCACCTAAATCAAATAAAGATGGCCTGAATTCTCCAAAATTAAATCTTTCCTTACCAAAACCTAAACAATTCACATCTCACATAGATCTCATTAATCACATCATACAAACACCTATTTCTCCATTAACATCCTCATGTTGTTTTAGGACATTTTCTCCATTAATAGCCACACCACCAATGTCACATCCTCTAGTTGAGATTATTACCATCCCTGCTAAGAGTAAATCTTCTCGATTAAAGTCTAAGGCTCATGGAAAACATCCCCGAAAATCCCCTGCACATCCTCATAGACATTCAGATTTTCCCTCTTTCCAATAATCCAATGCCACAACATCTATTTTACGATTAGTCTCTCCATCTACGACATCTCGCAAGGATCAATCCAAATCCAAACAATAGATACTTCAACTAAATTTGATTTTTCTTCCAAAACACATAATTTACCCATCCAATGTGCATCCTCACCTAAATCCCAATCCAAACAATCTAGTCCTCCAACCAAATTTGATTTATCTATGTTAGGAACCCATGTTCCTTCCCTTTTATTTGCTTTATAATAGATTAGTTATGTTAGATGCATATGCTTTGTAATTCATCCTTTCAGTATATTTGAATAATCCCACATGTGTGGGAAGTAGTAGTTTCTTAGATAGGAATTAGTATATAAGAAGGTCTTGAGGTTTAATGAAGCAACGACAAATATATTGTATTGAGCTTGCTCAAAGGAGGTTTCCCCCTCGAAGAGGCTTGCGATTTAATATCAATTTGAGTTCCTTTTTTTAGTTATTTGTTGCAAGTTATTTTGTTGTGATTAATAAAATAGTGTTGCAAGGTCTTCACAATCTAATTCACCCATCCAATCTATATCAATACCTAAATTCAATCTAAAACATCATAAGAGTTATCTTCCTCATAACACTTCGATTGGGTCCTACACAAACATTTTTTGACATTTAACTCGAATATATGTCATCACCCTTCCTCCCATTAAAGCCTTTAATCTCTATGGTCCAAAGCCATCATGGTTCAATCCTAATTGCAGTTGCGCTTATCATCGTACCCCAGGCCATGACATCGAACATTGTAAGGCATTTCAGACAATTGTCCACAACCTTATTGAGAAAGATGATTTCCTCATTCAGGGGAAATATCCTTCTCCATCTACATCTAATCCAATTTGTATCCCATCCCTCATGTTTCCCACTATTCCTTCATCAACATAATCCCTTAACATCCCTCCTACACATGAAATTCTTCCTAAGGAAGGTCCTCCATTGTTCATCAATATCGCCTATCTTGCCAAGCACACTTGTGGTCTCCAACTGTTTATCCCATCCAAATCTAAAACAATCTCATCTAAACTCTTTCGACATCCTTTAATTCCTCCACATTTAATTCATTGGGGGAGAATCCTTTCCTCACCCTTGAGTATATCATCCCTACAACTCCCTTGTCACTAGGGGACTTCACTTATTGACATTTCTTTGTTTATCTCTTCACATTCATCTAATCGAAACTAATTATGTCCAAATCCTCATCTCATTCTAAGTCCACAATTGTGGCCATTTTTGTCCTTCTGTGAGGGATCATTTTTGTTATTTTCTTACCGAAGTCCACCATTGTGGCCATATTTGTGTCTCTTTTGGGGCACCATCTATTTCATCAAGTCCACATTTGTGGCCATTTTTGTCCTGCCATATTTGTGTCTCTCTTGGGGCATCATTTATTTTCATCCAAATCCACCGTCGTGATCATAATTTTGTTTCCTTAAGGACATAGTTTTATTTCCTACTTGTTTATAATCTCATCCTGTTGTAACTTAATGTCTTCCCTCTCTTGATGGTAAACCAGAGAAATAACCTCTTAATGCATTGCACTTGTGACTAGTCTACTGTTAGCATATCTACCAATGAACACTTAGTTATATCCTTAGATCACTCATCCACCATTAACCCCTTTTGTCTATCATTGTAATAATATGAATGATGTGGTCTAATTCCACTACTTTGATATGACCCCATAACCATTACATCCATCACCCTCGCATTCTCCTATTGGAGCCATGAAAAGGGTCTAGGGGTGTCTCTTGTACATTCATCATCCCCTCCTAAGTGATCTACTTAGCTATTCCCATCTCTCCCCCATGTGAAGCTAAAATTCATGTATGCAAAAGGAAAAATCAAAGTTATAAAAAACAGACTGATCCCTCGAAGGACAACTGTTCATGTAAAAAATAAGAGAAAGAGAAATAGAAAAACATACAAATCAAAATCAAAGAAAAATCAAAAGAAATAGACTGATCCCTCGAAGGATGGCTATCGTGTATATTATTCTTGCCATCCATATTATGTATAAAGTAGACCATACCCTCGAAGGATGGCTACTCTGTTATTATGGAATTTGGAAGGTTTCCCGCATTGATCAACCTTCCATTTATCAACATTCTTAGAAAGCTTCCCACATAGATCAAATTTCTTCTATTATTGTTCTTCCCCTTTCCGAGAGCTAGGCCATAGTTCTAGGAACAACCATCTATGGAGATCCCTCTTCCCACGTGCAAGTTACATCTCTAATCCATTTTTCATGTCAACATTTGGATTACAAGCATCTTTCATCCATATTTCCCTCATGGTCTTTTGGTATAACTAGCTATCATTGGTTATGTGTTAACACTTTCTATTGGCTATAAGTGCAATGCCTTGAGTGGTAACCTTTCTTGTTTATCTCCAATCCAGTTCAAAACATTGTTTCCCTATAATTCCTCACTGCAACTATGTTCCATTCATCTCATCAAGATCATCTTTATCAAAATCAAATCAAATTTCACACTATGAATTCTATATCTATCCATAATATCCATGAATGTGTTCGTAAATACACTTTTCATTTTGCAAATTCTACTTGATCGCCATTGTAGTTTGTGAATCCTACCTGAGGATCCTTCTCAAGGTGAGTTCGTTATCCTGCAGCTTCTTATCCCCCAACATGTTCAACAATGTATTTGATCCATTGCTCTTCTCTCCCCATTTCCACCCATCACCATTTGTCTCCACATCATCCTTCTCACCTTTCTGTCCCCTTTCACCACGCCAGATATCCTATTTGCATTTCCTCTTGAGTTTTCCTTTCACTCTTCCACTTTCAATTTGACAATCTTACTTAACCATCCATACAACAAGAGAATCTTAGTTAAGGTATATCTTATTCCTTGGATCCTCTCGATGTAGAAGATTTTGCACCATTTCCTCTTTCAGCGGAAGATAATCACCACCACAAACGTCTTTCCGCTCCTCCTTTTTCACTTGACACTCTCACATCATCACTCCCACCACGTGGGCATCCCAAGTAAGGATTTCCCTTACACTCTCCATCTACACTGCATATATTCCTCCATCCACTCATGTCACACTCCTTTGTTTCCTTATTATCACTTTGATATCACCTCCTTTCATCTCTTGTTCCATTTTGCTATACACTGCTCAGTATTTTCATCATTCTTCTTCTTCTTTGGCTTGGTGATCCTACTTAACCATTCCTATTGCATGCCAATATTACTTAAGAGTCCCTCTTAAGAATGGCTTTCCATCTGACCCTTCCACATCCCATCATATTTCCATCATATTCTATCTCCCATCTCTCATCATAATCATCTTCTCCAACTAGCCATTCCACACATGTACCCAATACAATGTTATCTTTATCATTCCATAACATCGCTATCAGTTTGGTGATCTTACTTAACTCCTCCCACAGCATGGGGATCTTACTTAAGAGTCCCTCTTAAGCATGATCTACCATCTTGCACTCGCCTATCACTCCTCATTCTCACAATCTACATTTTCTCACCATTTCCCATCATCACATCCTCTCACCTCCTCTTTCATTCTTGTAAACACCACTTCCTACTTGCCCCCTGTTCATCTCCATCATCTCTTGCTTGGTAATCTTACTTAACTATTTCTTCCCCCTTCATTTTGTTTCTTGTTTCTTCACCTTTCTTTCATTCATTCTCATCCATAGCGTCCTCTCCTCGCCTTCATCTTCAAACACATCGTTATCCCTCCTTTCTTTAATCTTTCCACTCCATCTTCTAGAATTCTCCCACATATCTACCTCCATGTTTACTCTTCATTGTTATTAATCACACCCTACCATTATTTCATCATCATATTTTGTTTTTGTGCTAATAATTATCGGTGGAATTCTCCTAAAAAACACTCATCCCCATTTTGCACAGCCTGGATCCTTCTCTTTGATTTCTTCTATTCTATCTTCATTCCTTCCTTCCTCTATGCTCTCTGATCATTATCGGGGGACTTCTCCTAATGTCCCTTCATTGGCATCCCCCCTTCCATTCCTTGTTTACTTTCCCCCTCTGCTCACTTTTTTTACTTTTCGTTCACTGTGCTGGGGCATCATTATTTTCATCCTCGCCCCTTTTACGAACGCATGATTTTTCACCCAATTCCTCACATACGAAGGGTTTCGCATACCTTTCACATTTATTTGTGTACATTTTGATGTTTTCCTATGATCCATTGGTCATTGCGGTTTACATCCATACTACAGTGGTCTCCACCCACTCACTAGTCCATAGAATGTTGTTGCCCGTCTCCGTTGAGACCGCAATTGTCCTCTACCGATGTGATATTGGAGTCACCGCCATATTTTTCATTGTTACTGCGATATTTTTTCTCCTAGGGCATCTTGCCTTTGGTCATGTCTTCATCCATCCTCGGACACATATTTCATCCAACCCCTTTTTATTTTTGTCTTGTGGCTTGCTATTGCAAACCACTCAACAAAAAGGGGAAAATGTAGACTCCAATTTTTAGTGTAAATCTTCTCATTCATCCCACATTCGTTCTCCTTTATGCAACTTTCCCCATCTCTTTTATTTTTCTCAAATTCAAGTAAATTTCATATATTTACTCACCCTTAATTAATTAATTATCAAATGGGCTCCATGTGGACCCATTTGATAATTAGAATTTAGAATTATCTCACATATCTCAAAATTATTCAATTCATGGGTAATAATATACCCATCCAACACTCCACTCTTAATTTCAAAAATAGAATCTATTATCTCACCTACCCATTCAAATCATGTTCCCCACTCCACCTAATAAATTCAAACCATGGGCCCCGCGTGATCACATCATGTCTCTTAACTCGCGTTAATTCATCAAACCCTAGTTACTCGTTAACCCCAATCTAACCTCACCTCCAAGTTATAAATAAGGGACCAGAACCAAAAGGAGGGGAGGAAGAATCAGTATGAAATCTTTGTGTATTGAATTTTTTAGGAGAGGAGAAGAAATTGCTTAGTTAAGTTCTGCAAGTTTGAGGTCAAAGCAAACCTTTTCCATTGTTAAAAGTTAGAAGTGGGGAGAATAAGTGGAAAAATTTGGGAAAGTGTTGTTTTGAGTTTTAAGCCTCTTTTTTATCATAATACTCTCATAATATCCTTGTAATGAAACTGGTATCCCCATAATACTCTGTTCATGATTTGGTGGTTCACTTAGCGCGGTTCATGTTGCATGTTGTGTTTGGATTAGTATATGCATACCAACATCTACATGTTCCTTTGTTCACCAACTTGCATGTTATCTATTTTTATTGTATTTTATCATTATTATTTATCACATGGGGGTTGAGATCCTCCAAGGGAGTTCATAGCCTCATGGAACCAGCATAATCCGGGTAACCCCTGCATATTGTTATCTAATCACATATGTTTAGTTTTGTAGATCTATCTTCTTTTATCACATATCTATATTCTCTGTGCCTGTAGATCCATATCCACATCTAAGGTCCTCATCCCTCCATCATTCGAAGTTGTTGGTGAGTATTGGAATTCACCCGCGTGAGAACGAGGTTTCTTGTACAACATATACGTGTAAATTTTATTTTCCTACATGGGAGATGACTGTGTCATTGGATGTTGTATACCGCATATTGCGATTTATAGTTGTTAGAGAGAGGGTATGAGTGATGGGAGTAGTGGATATGGAGCGGAATACGCACTCGACTAGACGATATTTTACAGGGGCCTAGGTACCTACTGAGGCCCATATCGGCTTGGATGTTATATTACAGTTTAGGGTTATGCGGTTGAGGAAATTCATTACAGTGCTGATTGCATCATGTATTTCTATAGAGGGAGGATGTGTCGATGTCTTATATAAGATGCATGACATATGTCAATGAATAGAGGAGGATGGGATGAGATATACATGGGAATGGTGTGTGTTGGCCCATTTATACAGGGACTTATATCAGTTTACATAGGATGAGCATGGTGGGGGTATAGGGGCCACCACATTGTTACATGTATGGGCATATGAGCACATAGTCATATTGAGACTAGTTGTAGGGCCACGAGGAGAGTGGGATAAACTTGAGATATATGCTCATTGTTGGGTTGATATTCACAGTAGGAAGATTGATACAACTAGGTTCAGAGCCTTGATAGATAGGATGGGGCCATAGTTAGTTATATGGAGGCCATATCATGATTATGGGGGATGGCCTGTGGATACTATAGAGTTGTGATGTATTTGGAGGACCATGTGGCTAGAGGACCACTTTCTGGGTGTGGTAGAGTTGTTTTAAGTGGAGAGAGTATCACGATAGTTTGGTATGGCACAAGATGTGACCCCGGAGCCATACATATTGGTGCAAGTGGTTAAATCCCCTAGGAGGGTAGGTGCTAGGCTAGGGCCCACAAAAAAGTAGTTGATACCACCAGGGCTAGATGTGGTAGACCCAACGATAACAGTTATAGATGGAGATGACGTAGGGTGCACAAAGGATTATCAAGTGTGGTGGGAAGCACATCAGTGGGTATTACTATACCCAATATTTGTGGGTGTGATGGAGTTGCCAGTGGGAGGAATGGGTGAGGGAGGTGTCCCTGACCGTGTAGTAGAAGCAGTGGTAGAGCGCAAGTATTTGTATATGCTTATATCATAATGAATGATTTTTTTATGTTATTTTGTATGTGGTTGACTAACATGGGGTTGTATGTCGTATATGCATGAGATGCTTATTGGTCATTGATAGTAGACACATCAATCCACACATTGACACAAAATGTGTTGAGCAATGTATTAGGTGGAGGGATACTTAAGCGTGTTGACAATATTGCAGGTGAGCCTGCCCATATATTTGAGCCAATGGCCATAGCAGCGACGACATGTACAATGTTGTTTGACGAGAGGGATGAGGCACGCAAGGAGACTCAATATTATCGAGAGGCGGTAGGTGGTGGTCCCTTGGCCCATGACGTGTTTTCATGATATGTAGACTTGCATCGTCAGTTTTCGGAGCAGAGTACAGAGATCACCATGTTACCTAGGCAGGTGGAGAAGTTTTGGTGCCGCGAAATGTGGCTTCATGTTGGTGGTGAGGCATCTAGTTCTAGGGATCTCATGGTACATGAGAGTGATAGTGATGATGATATTTGAAAGTGATGATTATATATGATGTGGGGGGGCCTTTTCCCTCAGTGATGAAGCATGTTTTTGGGATGATGATTATATGAACGAGATATGTATGGACATCTATTTTTGATATATATTAGATCAATGTTAAGATGTTTTGGGATTGTGATGTAATGCATATTGTATGGTTCTATGGTTATTGTTCTAGCATGTGTATCGTATGAGAGGTGATGAATATAAATGTGCATGATGATGTTAGCAATGGTAGATAAAATATGTATTGTAAATGATGATGTAGATAACTAATGTAATATGATTGATGAGATGAATAAAATATGTAGCACATAAGCAATGTAATGATCGTAATAGAATAAATGTGGAAATAAATGAGTGCAGCGTAATGAATATGTGATAATGTGATGTAATCGTATTAGGATAAGGTGATAAGAATAGGAGGGGGGATTAACGATGCCCCTGATTGTGTGAATGAATAGGCTCATGTAATAAGACCTCTTAGTATTCAAGTATGAGCCATGTAAGCAAGAGTGCGTCATCAAGAAGTGATTGAGGTGTGTTAAATGAATAATGGAGCACATGGTGAAAGGTTCTTAGAACGAATCCCTCAAAAGTCGGGTAAGAACTGTAAGAACACAAGTGTGTCATCGGGGGGTAAGGTGATAAAAATCACCTACCAAAGACCAAGACGATGGGTGGTGGAAATATATGGATTGAATGGAGCATGAGTGTATGAAATAAAGGAGAAATCATGTGGCATGACGATAGGGTATGTAAGAACTGGTGGAAAACCGTGAGATGCAATAGCATGAAGCAATGGATAATGTGAATGTAATGGATGTGATGAATGTGATGATGGAAATGATGTATGAGGTGTAGAGTGAATATGTGACGGTGGAGCATGACGAATAAACTAAGCACCTGGTGGAGAGGATGCAAATGGGGTATTCCTACTTTGACGAGTGGAAGGAGATAATGAGCTCTTATGAGAGGCAAAGGAGATTAAGCTAGATTCCATAAGTTGTTGCATCATTTCATGTAGGGAAAGGAAATCATTGTCCCTATGGCCAAAAATGTGATGGTAATTGTCATAGTGTTGGTCACGCTGACGTTGTTAAGCGGTGTAGAGGGTGATGTTGATTAGAGGGTAATTGAATCAACCACTCATTGATTAGTATGTTAAGCACATCATGTGGTCAAGCATGAGGAGAGAAGGACAAAATATCTCGTGAAGGAGGCAGAGTGGTGGAAGTAGGATCCCACTGTGGGGCCAGATGAGAATGTAATAGAGGGGAAGAAGAGGATTGAGTTTTCTTAGAATGTATCTTAGACAATGGTGGAGGTAGCGGTGGATTCTCAATGGACGGTGAGGGGAGAGGAGCAAGATGTGGAACTGGTGGAGAAACTAGTGTGGATGCAATGTTATGTGATGATAAAAGATCTTGCTTGAGGTCGATAACCTTATAGGATAAGAGAATGAAAGACTCACATGTATCATATTAGAGCCTCATTTTAAGTGGAGGAATAAGGCCATGACAAAAGATGAATTGTTTTTCTAAGTCAGTAGGCTGGAAAATGAGCTAGCGTAGACAAACATTGAATCGTAAGATTTAATCCTTGATAGGTTCAGAGGAGCCTTGATGTAATGTCAGAAGGTGGTCATATGTAACCCTAGGGCCATTGTTAAGAAAAAAGTGATGGAGGAAAGCATCCTCCATGTCATAGAAAGTGCTAATGGACCAAAATGATTAACTAAAAATAGACTTGTTCTAGATATTGTATGAGTTAATCTAAATAGAAACTAAACACTATATTGGAATGTAAGACCTATCTTATTTTTAATATTTAAATATATCAAAATAACGGAACTAAGAGGGATATAGTACTAACCTATAAAGTAACTTACCTCACTGTGTACTGGACTGTAGTATATTGATATGTCGACTGGGCAGGCTATAGCTGAATGACCTCGGGAAGGGCAAGATATAAGTATTTGTCTATACTGAGGAGCTTGGGAGGGTACTGGGGTGCCCTGGTTGTTAATATGGGTGTTGTAGACTATAGAAAAGCTCAAAACTTGAGTTTTACAGTGTCACAATATCTTTGGAACACCTTCACTTCTGTCATAATGGTGTCGCAATAATGTTCTATATGTTGTTGTGAATATCGTATGAAGATCTACCTACAAAACTATATCCAAAGCATCAATTTCTAAAAAAAATAAAAATGCATATGATTACATCGAATTGACCTCAATTACCCTACTAGTGGTCTTATGAATGAGTGTTGCACTACATTTCAGACCCCATGTAGTTCTATGTGTGCGAGTGTGTAATTTTGTGCCTAGGATGCCCTAGCGCCAATGATGCAGTAGTAGGGGGCAATAACTAGATGTTAAAATGTAAATGGTGGATGGAATAGAAAGAATACAACCCTTTCCCCTATCTAGTGTGTGATGTAGATGTAGAAGATGCCCAAATACAATCCCTTGCCTTAGTAGATAGTTTCCTTTGATAGTAAGATGTCTTCCCATAATGTAGTGAGTATACTATGTTTATATAGGGATCTCTTGTTCAAATTTTGACACTAGTGATCCGAAACTACCGACTATGACCTAGGGGAATACACCGAGTAACCGTTAGGATAGAACTTGAACAAAGAAATTAAGACCACAAATTATGATGACACATGCACCTAAAATCATGGACTAGGGCACCCCAGGGTGCCCTAGTATAGGACTGAAAACAATAAATGAGGAAATTATGACACCTAAAACCTGTTAAAAGGCGCCCAAAACTGTATAGACAAGCGCTGATTGACCTAGACAAATAACAATGATGATTGACTAATTGAAAACAAGACCAAAAGACAAGTCACTAGTGAATACTTATACTACACAAGATCCATATATAAAATAACATACCCGGCGGTATTAATGTAATAGTAAGTGCGTGATTTTGTGACTACATAGGGGTTCAAAACCCAGCCAAAATGTTTACGGATTGTAGGAATTTGTAGCCTCTCATTCCAGTTACAAGTTCAAGTAAATGTAGGAAAATAGGTGGTGTGAAAACAACCATCAACAATTGAGCCCCTTAAGAGATCAAACATAAAAGAGAAAGGTAGATTATATCTGTCAATCAAGCTTTACAGTTATTTTATTTCATAGCATTGAGGTTTTTGATTAGAAAAAAATCAATTCAATATGTAAGATGTAAACATAAATGGAATGTTGGAAATTAAAAGGTGGGAAATTAACTACGTGCATTTCACACACCTATTCCATAGCGTATTTTCTTCCTACCCAAATAACAATTGCTATTTGTGCTCCAATTAATCTCTTAGCTTTGGATCATACTTGCACAGGAAAATGTAGTTTTTAACACAACTATGCTCAATATTATTTCATATGAATTGATTACAAATATATAAGGAGAAGATTCCTATAATTAGGGAGATGTAATCTCCACTATTCTCTCACAAGAATCTCCCTCGATAGATTACAATATATTGTTACAATAATAAACAATATATCTTAACAATATAAATTCTAACCTAATATTTAATATTGTATATAACAATATTAAATATTAACTAACAAACTATTTATTTACCTTTCGGTAAATACCAAACTATAATGTAAACATTAATATCCTAACATTCCCCCCTTAATGTTTACATGGTAATAAAAGAACTTTCACACTTCCTCTGTAGTTTACTGCCCGTGCTTGCTCATAATCTTGGTACAACACTTGAAATGAAGGTAGAAGAAGGAACACATCAACTTCTTATCCACCATACACTGTCGAGAACACATATGACTGACGAGGATAGGAACACGCTCAGGAATCATCTGCTTATCAAATAATCACTCTAGGGAACACATCTGACTTAGCAGTGTGGGAACTCAAGCAAGAACACATCTGAGTAGCCTTCAATGGTTTTCCAGAGGCTAACCATAAACCTAGGTATGAACATGAACACATCTGACTATTCAACCTCATCAAGACTCATGATGTTGCATTTCATTATGCTATTTACTTTTCACTATGTTTTTGCATAAGGGAAATAGGAATAGCCACATACAGTGAACAAGAATGAACTTCTATTCTTATTTTTCAATTCACATTGAAAACCACACTAAACTAAAATGTTGAAACATGTTGCATGTTAAAATATGGAACACCACTCCAAAGCAAGAACACACACGTGCCACCAAATCAGTGAAGCGGACTTGTCATCGGCGACTGACGAGATGTCGTTGATTGTCCTCCAGCCTCCGATGCCTCCATCCTCCAATAACATGTTGCTAACTCATTTGGATTTGGATATGAAGCTCAATTATTTCCACATTGTTTATTATATCTTCCCTCCCGTAATGTGAAACACTTTATTTTTCCAGACGTCGGGTAACACCAAAAATGCGTCCGTGAGGCAATTTTTTTAATTTTTCAAACTTTTTACAATGACATGAATTTTGACGACAATAAAAAATGACAACAGATAGATACGCTAAAATCACCTATTTGAGTAACCTGAAAATTGATTATGCAAAATGACTTTAGTAATTATTTGACTCTTTTGACAAAAAATGACACATTTTAAAATTAACTGAAAGGATACTTTGACAATACGATGACGACAAAGACTCTATAAAATAATTTGACAATTTTATGTTAATATTAACAAGATGAAATAAACAAACAACTCTTTTGATCCGGACAATAATAACATAGAGTATATTGGATACTATGACAACGTTTGAACTCAAAACTTTAAAGAAAACATAAGTTTGGTTTAGCACAAATTTTTCTCTAAAAGGCTTTAGACATTTAAAAAAAGAGATGTGAACCATGATTTATTTAAAAACTCAAGCTAATAAACTAAGAATCATTATATGACTTCCAAAGACGATGAAACCCACTAGAATAAAATAATTCAACTATAGACACTTGACAAAGCTATAAACTCAAAATACAAAACACTGAAATCTAATATGTGAAATACGTATGGGCTCATAAATGACTCAAAACAAAAGAAATTTAAGACTTTACTTTACATGCCACATAGTGCAATTAGCTGAGGAGGACAAAATTTTCATTTGGAAAGACGTTGAGGTATAGGAGTCAACTCGCTTCCGCTCATAGATCACAATGTACAGTCAGAGCTTGCAATCAATAATGTGATCAGAGATTGGTTGCGAGAGGTATTTAAGGACTGATACTCCTCACCTTAATAAATAATCTTTCTCCAAAAAATAATGGAAAAAATAGGTTTGATACTCCACACTTTTGGGTGTGGAACCCAGAATATAAAACGTGGCAAGCTCTAGATGTGAGTCAATTTCATAGATCTATCCTATACACGAATTGAGAAGACACCCAAAATGCCAATGCCAAGAAACTAAATTTAGCCTAAATGCTTTGAGATCATGTGAATCTTATTCAAATCACCCATGAGTCTCCATCGTGCATCATATACGCTCATAGAGATTTATATGTATTTGATAGATGGGTAGACTTGTAAACAATCACTCCACCAGGCCTGAAAGAGATAAACTGTTAGCAAATTTTGATTTGACAGACATAGATAATTTGAAATTCTAGGCATGCACTCCACTATCAAGTTCAACAATTAGACACTTTGATTAGGTGTACGAGACTACATGTATGAGATAACTATCAGCCACATGGATTGTTGGCTCTCACTGCAGAGATGAAATGTTGACAAATAGGCACTAAAAACAATGCTTAATGTTGGCCAACATTAGGATCAGATGTAAGTCGTGCCTCAACACATGTGATGTGATAGATAACACTCCAAAATGAACTTATATTCATCAATGAATTCCAAGTGCAATCGATCTCTTTAGGTATTATTGTCAGCCAGTATATCATTGTTCTCCTTCTAACATTTTCCAGCTGCTCACGAAACCCACACAAAGAAAAAAAATTACCTTAAAATTCTAATATGCTCTCAACAAAGTATTCGTATGAAATCAATCTAAATTGAGGAGCTACACATGCATTTGGGGCAAGAATACAGATTCGGCATTGCCCCTATTTTCCTTCTAAATTTCCATCACAAGGAAATATCAAACTGCTCTAATACCAAATCTTAGCTTTGGATCATACTTGCACAGGAAAACGTAAATTTTAACACAACTATGCTCAATATTATTTCATACAAATTGATTACAAATACAGGGAGAATATTCCTATAATTAGGGAAATGTAATCTCCACTATTCTCTCACAAGAATCTCCCTCGACAGATTACGATATATTGTTACAACAATAAATAATATATCTTAACAATATAAATTCTAACCTAATATTTAATATTGTATATAACAATATTAAATATTAACTAACAAACTACTTATTTACCTTTCGGTAAATACCAAACTATAATGTAAACATTAATATCCTAACATAATCTTCTCAACCTTGCGCACATTATTCACGTGAGTGTAATCTGAGATCAAAGGGGCCAAAATAAAAGTTGGTGAGAAATCAATATGGCTCAAGTTTGAAACCCAACCACACTACTCACTTCTTATAGCACTTTGTAGGCACACTTTTCATATTCAAGCTCGAGTAATTATAAAGAATCATTCAATGCTAGCACAATCATTGATAATTGAGCCCCTCTAGTAATTGAACATATGATTGAGAGGAATATTTTATTCACCAATCGAGCTTTGATAATCTTTTAGTTTACTTTTTTATGGCATGAAGGTTGTAGATTTCATGACTTTTAGTTTTTTAGATGAGGTGAAGACATGAAGGAAAGTTGAAATAAAAAATAAGCAATTAAAACCTTGTATTGGCCCATACCAAATAACATCTACTATTTTTTCTCCAATGTATCATCTTCATCTCGCTCACATTATTCAAATGATCACAATTTATACTTAAAGGGGCAAATTCCATCTTGAGATGTGCATTTGAGACTAAATCCCACATTTCATTGTTCCACTATAAACTTTCTATCTTTGTGTTGATAAGACCATTGTAGAAATGAAAACAGAGGCACCAAAACGTCTAACCTCACACTTTCCAACATTAAAATATATTTATAATGGCTCATGATTCCTCTTATCGATAAATGGCTTAAAACCAACAACTAAGGTGCCATAATATTACTAATATTTTATCCCTACCATCCTGTTTTAAAAATTCATGGGACAAAACATTTGAGGATTTAAAGTGGATAAGATCCATACAAATTACCCAGAGAATATACTGCCCTCTCTGTAAGAAACCCATGACAATCTCCTTTAATGAGATGTTTGGCTTGTCAACGAGGCTTCCAAAAGAGGCATGCAAATATAAAAAATTGGGTTTCCAATCTAACCAAGGACTATACATTTTGGAATCTTAAAAAAAATTCAACATTGATGTGTTGTCCCAAATTCAGAGAAGTTTAGAGACCATTTGATTTATCAAAGACAAGTCATTTGATGTATCATTGATATGACCTATCCCATCCTTGTTAGAGCTAGCAACTCATAACCACTTACTCTAATTTGAGACATTCCTTCGGTGTAATAACTTGATAAAAACCTTCGATGTAATAATGTTATGAAACGCATTGGATAGCTCAAAACGTCTATTACGTAATATTTTTTCTAGAAGCTTGTCTTTAGACTATGCTAGCTTATGTTACCTTAATTTATTTCTTGTTGCACCGCAACTAACTAAATAATTATTTATTCTTGTGTTCTCATAATATTTTCATGTCCATGCACGTCAAAGTAAAATCTACAAAGTTTTTGTACTTGACAGGGGATTAATCCCTGGTCAATCATGTGGTGAGGAACTCCAACTTCAAAACTAACCAACTATCGTAGTTGAACTTTGGGACAATCAAATCCAGCCAAATACCTCCCTAGACTCGAACCCACGTGCTTTATGTCTCAGACAGAGACATATTCATTCTTTCAAATTCTGACCATTTGATTTTCAAATGATGTTAGGAAGTTGTAAGTTGTATTTTGTAAATTTTTATAGTCACAAAAGTAATTCCAAGATGCAATGAGGAAACATATTGGAATTGGATAATAAGGCACGTAAATCTAACATTTAAAATAAAATAATATTTTGATATGATAATATTTTTAAATTTAATATCTCAAATAAAAATAACAAATAATATATCAATCAAATAATAATACACATAACAAAAATATATTGGTATAACTATTAGAGAAGTTTAGAGACCATTTGATTTATCAAAGACAGGTTATTCGATGTATCACTGATACAGCTTGTCCCATCCTTGTTAGAGATAACAACCCATAACCCCTTACTCTAATTTGAGACACACCTTCGATGTAATAAATTGAAGAACACCTTTGACATAATAATTTTATGAAGCACATTGGATAGCTCAAAACGTCTATTGCATATTATTTTTTCCAAAAGATTTTCTTTAGACTATAAAAGCTTATTTTACCTTAATTTATTTCTTGTTGCACCGTAACTAACTAAATAAATATTTATTCTTGCCTTCCCTTAATATTTTTACATTAATGCATGTGGAAGTGAAATCTACAAATTTTTCGTACCCAATAGGGGATTGATCCCTAATCAATCATGTGACAAGGAACTCCAACTTCATAACCAACCAATTATCGTAATTGAAGTTTTAGGACAAGGAAATCCTATCAAATACCTCCCCAGACTCGAACCCACGTGCTTTATGTCTTAGGCGGAGATAGAGTCAGTATTTCAAAGTGTGCCCATTTGATTGTCAAATGATGTTAGGAAGTCGTAAGTTGTATTTTGTAAATTTTTAAAGTCACAGAAGTAATTCTAATATGCAATGAGGAGACATATTGGACTTGGATAGTAAGGAACGTAAATTTAACGTTTACAGTAAAATAAAAATTTGATATAATAATATTTTTAAAATTAATATATCAAATAAAAATAAAAAATAATATATAAATCAAATAATAATACATGTAGCAAGGGTAGTTGATTTTTTTCTTCTGAAATGCTCCAAAGACATGAAGCAGAAAAATAAAATCAATCCCCTTTGAAAATAGAAATCAAAGAAAAAAGGAAAAAGAAAGAGGGCTTCCCCTAAAAATGGGGGGAAATCTCCTATTAGGCCAAGTACCCGCAATAACAGCGGGATCAATAATTATCAATGATTATTACATCATGGAATTTGAGGGGGCTAAATGCCCCACATAAACAGAGAATGTTAAAACTCTGCATTGAAAAAGAAAAACCAGACATTATCTTGCTTCAGGAAATAAAAATGGATTGTAATTCTCTCTCAATGATCTTTAATAAACTATGGAGAAATGACAAATATGTTATCAAAAGAACCTCATGTGCCTCTGGGGGTCATGATATCATATGGAATCCTAACAAGCTACATGGGCATCCAATTGTTGACCACACCAACTGGTAAATTGTGGAATTTTTCTTTACTGACTCTGATCAGTCATTCTTCTATGCCAATGTATATAGGCCTAGAACTAGTGTCAGGAGAGAGATCTGTTGGTTGTCTCCAAAAACTATAAAATCATCATTTTTTGGTGAAACATGGATATTTGGAGGTGATTTAAACTTGATCATCTCCCCTTTTGAAAAATCAGGAGGAATTAGATCCATCTCCCATTCCTCCTTAATATTTTCCAAATTCATCGAGGAAGTTGATCTTGTTGATGTTCCCCTAAAAATGGTCAGTTCACCTGGACTAATAGAAGGCTTGGAAATAATTTTGTGGCTAAAAGATTGGACATGTTTATCATCAATGGAGATTGGATTCAGCATTAGGATCTCATTAAATCTTAAATCATCTGGCATGTTGGATCAAATCATTGGCTCATTCAACTTATAATCACTCTATCCTCTCCTCATATCAGAAGGCCTTTCAAATTCAAATTAATGTGGAATAAATATCCCACTCTCTTTGATAATATGAAGATATGGTGGGATGTTGACATCAATGGATCCAAAATGAACAGACTGGCTGAAAAAATCAAGAGGGTCAAACAATAATTGAAATAATGGAACAAGAACTCCTTTGGCAATATATTTGCCAAAAAGGCAGCCTTATAGGACAAGATTGCCCAAACTAAAAAGGAAATTCAGGAAAAATTCCTTACAGAAGACCTAAAAGAAGAAGAGGGCTGCCTAGCTGATGATCTCGATCATGTCCTCCTCTAAGAAGAAATATATTGGAAACAACAATCTAGAAATAAATGGCTTCGCAAAGGGGACAAAAATATTGGTTTCTTTCACAAGTCTGCCATCATAAGAAGGAATTTTAATAGAATCACAAAGATTAAGCTACCTTCTAGGGAGGTAATCAATGAAAAAAAACTCATCTACAAATAAGTTGAAAGATATTTCAAATTTCTTCTCTCATATTCCGGGGCTAACAGGGACATTGCTCGAACACAAATTATTAACCAAATTCCTTCTTTAGCTACCCAAAATCACAATATGGAGCTCAATAAGGAAATCTCGGAAAATAAAATTAAATATGTTGTATTTTATTTCAAGCCTGATAGAGCTTCTCGACTTGATGGTTTCCCTGCTTGCTTCTATCAACATTTATGGGAAATTTTGGGTAAATATGTTGACGCGGTTCAAGAATCTGGGGTCTCTAAAGATATTTTAAAGCATCTCAATTCAACTTTTATTTCCCTTACTCCTAAAAATGAGAATGTTGATTCCTTTAACACCTTCAGGCCTATATCCCTTTGCAATGTTTCTTATAATATCATCTCTAAGGTTATTTCCAATAGGCTTAAATCCCTTCTCCCAAAGATCATATCCCCTGAGAAAGGGGGTTTTGTGGCTAGAAGAAAAATCCTGGATGGCATTGTTATTTCCCATGAGCTTCTACACTCGATCAAGCATCAACATTCAGGTAACACTTTCATAAATCTGGACATGACTAAAGATTTTGATAGAGTTAACTGGGATTTTATCATGCAAGTCCTTGAGAAATTTGGGTTCAATCAAGACTGGAGAAGATGGATATACCATTGCATAAGCACTACTAGATACTTTGTCCTCATCAACTATGAGCCCGATGGTTTTTTCAGCTCTTACAGAGGTCTTAGGCAAGGTGACCCTCTCTCACCTTTCCTATTCATTATCATGGCTGACTCCCTCGGCTGTTGGCTCTCCTTTATTAAGTCTAGTATAAATCTGAATGGAATTCTCATCGTGAATGGAGCTACTAAAATCACTCACTTATAGTTTTTTGATGATACTGGTATTGTTGGGCAAGCTACAATCAATGAATCTAAGGATTTCAAAGGTACTATGGATCTCTACGAAATCACCTCAGATTAATAAATTAACAAAAGGAAATCCAAAATATTCTTCTTCAACACAAATAGAGCATCTCAAAATCTGATATGTAGGATCCTTGATATCAGTCCCAAATCGCTTCCATGTTCCTATCTTGGTATCCCTCTCTTTCAAGGTATAAATTGTAGATAAAAAATAACGTACTTTGGGTAATTATCTAGATTTGATTGCATACTATTATTCATATGATTCCTAAGTAATAAAATTACTAATTAACCCATGTCTTTGGCCATATTTTCTTTCTTTATACTACCACTTGTGGTCTTTCACACCTTCTTGCTCACTCTGATATATGATCCTTCAGTTTAAATGAGTCTAGACACCAGCTCCTAGCCAGGATGATAGTGTCAGGCATCCCCATCCACTATGGGTGCCTTTGACCTCTTTGTACTTTAATCACATATTTTGGGTCCTTTCTAGCTATTTGATTGTCTTATCTTTTTGGTAGTCGGCCTTTTTGAGGTTAATTATGAAATTCAAGCAAGGGAATCATATAAATATAAAGTTATGTGATCATAATAAGGAACCAAACATTAAGCATTAGCTATCTCCACCTAAGGTTGTATCCTAAGGCTATTTAAGAGTATCAAAACATCCATTCTAGCATTTAATCAAGGGAAAGGGACTATATTATTCTACATACACTTCATAGGAGGGGATTCTATTCTATTCCATGCACACATCTATTACATTTCTTTACATCTAGCTAATTTTCTTGCTATTAAGTGTGATGCACATAAGAGCCACTTAGAGCACGATTCTACACACACACACATACATAAAACTACATTGGGTTTGAGATGTAGTGCAACACTTAGTCATAAGATCACCATTGCGATAGCTGAGGACATTCTGACCCCTCATTTTGCATCTTTTTTTAGGATTTGATGTCTCTTTGAGGGTTTTACAAGTCATTATTTCATTGCAGGTTTATTGCGTGACCTCATAGTGACTAGAGGTGAAGGATAGTGAACAACTTGTGACTTGGAAAAGATGAGTTTCTAAAAATTTTAATAGTCATAGGTTCCTACTTCTAGTCCGTCATACCTGTGGGAACCCTTATCCCTTTTTGGGTGCCCCTGACCAGCCTGCTCCTCAAGATCTTCATTTTTATGATCCTCTGGGCGACGCTCCTACCTTTCTGTTCATTAGGTCAACACTTCGGCACAGTTCAATTTTCACTGCGAATTAGCTAAGTACCCTTTTCTCCTCCTTGCAAGTAGAGTTTCACATTTTATCACTTATTTTGCTTGAGTTAATTTCTAAACTTAATTGATGTATTTATTTATTGCTACAATAGTAATCAGATCAACCATTTTTCATAACTTTTATTCATATTTTTCTTAATCATTTTGGTGAGCTAGACACTCTATTCCAACCTTCCTTCTAGGGTTTAATTCGTATGTCCATCACCCGTAGTGGTCATATTGGGTCCTTTCGGTATTATGAGCTTCCTCCACCTTCTCGTAGGGTTTTTACATCAATGGTTGAAATTGAAAATCACTTTTCTAACTCTTAACAAGTTCCTCTCGAAAACATCGAAGTAACTAATAATGAACATTTCTATGACAAGGACAATTTTTTTTATCAAGAACAATTAGATAAACTCACCAAATTTTGTCAAGCTTTGCCTGAAAATCCTACTCATATTTCACATACTCTTCATGCTTTGATTTCCGCTAAACACTCTCGTGATTCTTTGACACCTCTTATCAGTTCTTCATCGACCGTCATGTCCTCCACCCAACCCCTTCATATTCTCTCCTCCATTCCCACTACTACCACTCCTATCATGCAACATAATGCTTCTAATGCACAAACTAACACCTCCTCTAATACTCTTGATCTCACTTATTTATATCAGGATTTGCAAGATCAAGTGTGTCAATTGTAATTGTATACATATAACGTATCTCCATCTTTGGATTCCACTTTGCTACTTCATACTTATTTTCATGTGTTATTTCTGCCTATACACTACCTCTCAATTTTGTCACTCCTAAGTTTCCTATTTTTCATAGGTCATGGTGACCCTCAAGAATATCTTCATGCTTTTCATGCAGCATGCCTAGACTATGTGGATGACCATACTTTATTAGCAAATCTCTTTCCTCACAGTCTCCAAGATTATGTGATGCGTTCATTTTATGACCTACCTATCCACTTGGTAAAATCTTTCACGCATCTAGCTTATGCTTTTCTCACTATTTCTCTATCAATAACGGCTCTAATATCTCATATGCTCAACTTGCACAACTTAAATAAGGGTATAATGAATATCTAGTGGACCATGTCTTATGATATAAGACTAAGATAAGATGTGTAATGTGCTTGTGGACTCTGAGTTTCAAGATTTATTCATTCAAATTTTATTTCTACCTCTCTAGGAGAGTGTTTGCATCGAAACATCTCCATCATTTTATCAACTATGTCATAATCTTAAGTTGCGCAAAATGAAAATCTTATCTATAGGAAAGCTTAAGTATCAGGAACAAGCTTCATCTTCTACATGCTTTCCAAACAAATCAACTTTCAAGCCATCAACTACTAAACCTACTAAAGAAAAAATCACTATCAACGTTGTATCTAATACTAAAGAGCTTCAATGGAAACTACTTAAGCGAATGTACACAAAGTTAACTGTCACTCCACATATTCTACTATTGCAACTTATCTAAAGTAACCTTATCACACTTCCTCCACCGCTTAATTTAGATCCATCTCATCTTAAAGGTTTTAATTATGAAGCAAAAATCAGATACAACTATCATCAGTGTGTTGGGCATTCTAACGATCACTATTTCAAACTTCATAATCTCATTCAATATCTGATCGATAATAATGCACTTGAGCTTCTAGAGCCTACGATTTCTATGCCTATCAATGACAATCACAAGTTCAAGATCTTTAACAATCCTCTGTCGAAACATGAAAAATAAGCGGATGATTCCTTGGCTAATCATACATCTTAACACAATGTTGATTAAGCTAAATATGGAAATATACACCTAATTTTATTATTATTGTAGTAGTAAATGAATTAACCCAAAAAACTAAGTAATAAATTATGAAACCCTAATTGTAAGGAGGAGAAAGAGGTAATCCCATTTGAAATAAAATATAGAGTGTACCGAAGTGCTGACGAGGTGAATAGAGCAGTAGGAGTGTCACAGAGAACCAGAAAAATGTAGATCTAAAGAGATAGGATAGACAGGGGTGCCTAGAGAGGGAAAAGGGCACCCGTGGGCACCCTAGGCCCGTCTCCAGGTGCTTGGGTCTATGGAAAAGATCAGGAAACCTCATATGAGTGTTCACAAGTTGTTCCCTTTTGTTCTCCTTTGGCCACCCTGAGGTTGCACCAAGATCGACGAGGTCACTGGAAACCTGCCATGAAATATGAACACGCAAAACCCTCAAATAGATATCAAATACTAAAAAATAAAGATGTAGAATGAGGGGTCAGATTGTCCTCAACATTCACAATGGTGAACTTATGACTGAGCATTACACTACATCTCATAACCAATGTAGTTCTATGTGTGTGTGTGGAAATCACACCCTAGGTGGCTCTTGTGCGTGTCACACTTGATAGTGAACAAGTAAGCTAGATGTTAAGAAATGTAATAGATGCGTGCATGAAATAGAATGAAATTCTCTCTTATGAAGTGTATGTAGAATAACCATCCCTTGTGTCCCTTGTGATGGAGCTAGATGGATGAAATGGAGCTCTTAGATTCTTGATGGGTGTAACCTTAGGTGGTGATAGTTAATGCTTAGTACTTGGTCTTTTATTATGATCACATAAATTTATATTTATATGATTCCTTTTATTGAATTTCATAATTAACCTCAAAAAGGATGAATACCAAAAAGATAAGATGCTCAAATGGCTAGAAAGGACCTAAAAATTGTAAGTAAAGTACAAAGGGGTCAAGGGCACACAGAGGGGACGAGGGCGCCTATCGCCCTAGCTGGGCACTGGTGTCCAAGATGATAAATTCCAAATTATAAAAAGGAAGATTGAGCAAGTAAGGATGTAAGAGAAAAAGTGGCAACATAAATCAAAGAAAGATGGAAAAAGACATGCGTTGATTAGTAATTTTATTATTTAGTAATCATATGAATAGTAGTATGTAATCATGACTAGATAATTTCCCAAAGTGCATGATTTGTTGTCTACATTTTCCCACACTTTATGTTAGTGAGAAGAAATCTCGGTAACATAAAGATGATAAATATGTGTACATGATAACCATGTAGATTGATGATGAAGGTGTGCCAAGGGACAAGACAAAGCATGAAGTGAAAAAAAATATGAAGAATGGATGCCAAGGAGGAGAAAATTCAAAAAGTGGTGATGAAAATGAACCTAGGGTGGAACACATGTATAGATGTTATGATGTGCCTATTTTTGATGTCGATGTTGTTGTTATTGTAATAATGTTGATGATGTTGACTACCGCTTCCCATACAGACGGACCTGTAAAAGAGAAGAATGAACTAGTCAAATGTGCATATATATGTGTAAAAAGTATGTAAAAATGTTGAAAACATGAAAAAGGAACATGTGCACCTGATTTGTGATGAGGAAAAGAGTGTAGAAAGGATCGTGAAGATGTTGTAGATGAGTGATTTTTTCAAGCGATCTCACACTAGTTGAGTCTACCATAAATTTTTGGGGTGATTTCACGCCAAGTCATGGAAGAAGTGCATGGAAGAAAGTTTGGTGTCATCCTCCAACCTTTAACTGCTTCCCGCAATATAGAATACCATTGCAGATGGTGTGAAAAATTAGTAAAATTTCTAAGGAATGTATGCCCAATAAAATCTGTTGTGTGGAGTTCTGTAGACTATGCTGAATTGCCAATCATTGTGTAATTTCCCCCTGGTTACATACATCCAGGAAGGACATCGTTATGTTAAGGACCCAAGTTTGATTCTGAGCCATGTCTAAAACTGACAACTATGTTGTATCGGTATTGTGTTGTGTTGTGTATAACAATGTATGTGGTGATTCATTCATCCAAATGATGTCCCCCTCATTTGGGGTACATGTGATGTTATTGAAGAAGTATGCAAACCAAAAGAGGACCAACCGTTGTGCTGAAACTGTTCCCTATAGGGGGAAAGGGAATGTGCTTGGTAGAAACCAAGGCACCTGCAAACAAAGTGGCTAGGAGACAAGTGTTAGTGCAATTAAAGACAAACATGTATGTAGAAGACAAAATGTAAGCTAAATAGACAATGTGTAAGCTAAGATGCAAGAAGACAATGTAAAAATGAAAGAAGATAGTGTAAACCTCGAAAATGGGTTGCAAACATGGGACACCACTCATGATGTTGCAAGACAATCAATTCCAAAGTGGTTGTAAAGAAGACAAGTGTGCACACAAGATAAAGGGAAAAACCTGAAAATAAGAGTAGACAAAGAGCAAAAAATGACAAACAATGTAACACACAACCATGGTGGAAAATAGGCCTGCAAAAAAAATGTTGCACATGAAGCACCCATTAGCATGTTAGAAAGATAAAAGATATGTCAAAGTGTGTATAATCTAATAAATTAAAGTGCTATGTGAAATGAAACAATAAAACACATAGTGTACGAAAGTGGATGCCCTCAGCAGCCACTGTGGGACTGGTAATAGGTACTGTGTCAAACATTTATGTTGCGTGTAATAGATTTGTATAACCTGTGATGACAAATAGAAAGGAAAGTTAATGCGCATGTGTTTATGATAAATATAATGACATGCACTATATATATCTAGCATGTGTAATAAGATGTGCATGTAACAAGTAAATGTAAACAAGGCTAAATGCAACAAGATATGCAATATGTTATGGATGAGATGAAATGGAATGCATAGTGAATAATAGGAGAAATGAGCCCCCCCCCCCCAAGTGGATGTGTATGTATGTAATGAGATTCATTTATTTATTCCCCCTCACCAGTCAAGAATGAACCGTAAACGAGAGTACGTCATCGGGAAGTGATTAGAATGGTGTATATGAGAAAGATGTGATCATTCAAGCACAAAGTGTAGAGTGCAAATGTGTGGGTGAGTAAACACACAAGTGTGGTGAGGTAAATTTGAGATATAGACCCTCAGTAGTTGAGTATTGATTGTAGAACTAGAGTGTGTCATAGGGTAATGACCATAGCATGTGAAATTAGATGTCAACAAGATATATCATGAATGTGTAGAGTAAAATATGTAAGAAAGAGATGTGATAAGCACATGATGTGTGAAGTATATAGTGTGTAATGTGTAGTAGGTAGTGTGTAATGTGTAATGTGTAGTGTGTGAGGTTCATGTGTATAGGATGCCCTCAACAGTCAAGTGTGAACCAAAGCACAAGAGTGCGTTATTGGGAAGTGACGATACGAGCATGTATCAAGATGTATATGCAAAGATCTAGGTGTGAAATGGAATGAATATAAGGCACATGTTTATTCTGAGGGGAAGAAATAAGTGTGATGCCCCCAAAGTGTTCCAATGATGGATATTTATGCAGCGACATGAGAGATACCTTTTTATTATGGGAGATTGTTATCTGTGTCATGATAAGAGTGAAGGCCAACACAATGGTAGGCTGAAGCAATAGTAGGATCATGCGATGGTGGAGGAATTTGAAATGTGTCTTGGTCATTAGTAGAAGGAGTAGTTGCTTTGAAAAACTAATTGAGAAATGAAAGCGGAGTAGGATGGGGAGGAATATTGAATGGTGGTAACTTAGGTGGGATTGGTGATGCTGCAGAAGACTTGATAGGGAAAGAAGGTGGATTGATTTTGAGAGGTGGTTGCGTACTTTAACATGGTAATGCTATAGATGTCTTGAGAAGAGGGGGTGATATATTGATTTTGAGATGTGGTTTCTTAGGTGGCTCTTGAATTTCCGTATAAGGGACCTTAGAAATTACAACATGATGCTCATTAGACATAGACGAATCAGATTTCGGAACCCATTGAGATGTAACAATTGGAGAGGATGATGTAACATGAAACTGTGCAATGAATGAGATAAAACCTTGATGCTCAAGATGCTTTATTCTTCATTCTAAATCATAAGAATCATTTTCATTATGTCTATTAATTTGGTGATAAGTGCAAAATGGGAGACCTTGATATTTGACTAACCGATAAGGAGGGTAGCAAATGAGTAGTTCGAAAACTGATCAATTGATGACTAAGGAGATTAGTAAGAATTTCATGTTGCTTAACATTGTGATCAAACATGAGAGGCTCCGGTAATGGAAAGACTTGAGGCTCACTAATATGATTACATGTAAAAGACATAGAATGAGGATGAGAAGAAGAACTAGCGTGATCTTGAGAAGCTTCCTTAAGATGTTGGATTTCAGATTTTAAAGTTGTAATCATGGATTCCATAGCCTGAAATTTATCTTGAAATAAATAATGTAAAGCTTGAATAGACTTGAAAATTGATTGATTGACAAAAACTAATAGAGTCATCAAGAGATGATCAAAGATAACACTAACTTGTGAAGGAAACATGTTTATAGGGAGATACATAGTTACTAGGGTTTTGTGAAGAGCATCTTTACAAGACAGGTGCATTTGAAGAAATTGAAGTAAAGAGACTTGAGAGACCTTATGAGCCATGATAGAAGAAAAATAAAGATCCAAGGGTATTCAAATGTGGGTTCACCAAAATGATTAATCTAAATATGGCAATATATGCCTAATCTTATTGTTTTTGCAATAATAAATGAAAAAACAATTAAGTACAAGAATTAACCCAAACAACTAAGCAATAAATTATGAAACCCTAATTACAAGGAGGAGAAATAGGTACTTATCTGATTTAAATTAAAATATAGAGTGTACCAAAGTGATGACCCAGTGAACAGAGCAATAGAAATGTCCCACAGAGACCCATACAAATGTAGATATGGAGAGATAGACTAGATAGGGGTGCCTGGAGAGGGACAGGGGTGCCCTAGGCCTGTTTCTAGGCATCTGGGTCTATGAAAAATCTTGAGAAACCTCTTCCAAGTGGTCGTAAGTTGTTCAATTTTGTTCACCTTTAGCCACTTTGAGGTCACACCAAGATCGTCGATTTCACTAGAAACTTGTAATGAAATATGAACATGCAAAACCCTCAAATAGACATCAAATCCTAAAAAAGAAAGATGCAAAATGAGGCATCAAACTATCCTCAGTTATCATAATGGTGAACTTATGACTAAGCGATGCACTACATCTCAGAACAATGTAGTTCTATGTGTGTATGTGTGGAAATCGTGCCCTAGGTGGCTCTTATGCATGTCATACTTGATAGTGAGCAAGTAAACTAGATGTAAAGAAATATAATAGATGTGTGCAAGGAATAGAACAAACTTCCCTATGTAGATAGAAATCACACACTTTGGGTAATTATCTAGTCTTGATTGCATACTACTATTAATGTGATTCCTAAGTAATAAAAGTACTGACTAACCCATGTCTTTGGCCACCTTTCTTTGCTCTCTATTACCACTTTTGGTATTACACCCTTACTTTCTTAGTCTGCCTTTTTATACCTCGACATTTATCATCCTAGACACCATCACCCAACTAGGATGCCAATATCAAATGCCTTTGTCCCCTCTAGGTGCCCCTGACCTTAGTGTACTTTTTTCACATCTTTTGGGTCCTGTTGTCAAAATTCCCCCCCCCGGGGTAAATTTCGATAACATGCATCAAAAGTTGCAGAAAGGCAAAAAGGTTGATCCAGGAAAAAGTGTAAAAATTGGCTAAGTCCTGCTCAAGGGAGCAACTGGGACATTTGGGACGTCAAGGCGCGGATCGGCCGAAATGAGCACAGGCAGTCGAAAAGCAATTGGGACATCTGGGACAAATGGAAGCGAAGTACGTGAAGGAGCCAAAGGAGCCGAAGACCAATCAGAAACTGCCACGTGTCCTCATAGGAGAAAAAGTCAAAAGGTCAAAGGGATGAGTTATCGAGCGCTGAACCGAACCAATGAAATGGCGCCACGTGTCCAAGCTGGGACCCACAAGTAAATTCCAAAGGAAAGCCTGCCAAAAGGTAGAGGAGAGAGAACTATTCAGCGAATCAGAGCTTGCCACGTGTCATCCAAGTGGCAGAGCGCGGGAAGAATTTCAAAAATCTGTTTTCGTCTGTTCCGTGCCCTAAATCTTCAGATCGCCATAACTTCTGATTCAGAGCTCGGATTTACACGCTCTTTATATCAACGGAAAGCTGGTAAAATTCTCTACACGTTTCCAAGGTCAATCTTGCATTTTGGTTCAGTTTGGAGGATGAAAATCAAGAAACACCTCCAGCGCGAATAACCAAACAGAAGTGATGCGTCAACAAACAATTTTAATGCAACAGACAGTTCACCGCTCTTGTTAGGCAGCCCGCTGTTTCGCCAGGATCCGCCGCTTCTGCCATGATGAGATGAGTTAAATGCATTCAGGAGGTGGTTGGGGTAGATTTCGATTTCCTCTCTCTTTTCTCTCTCATTCTTCCTATAAATTGTAAGGAGGGGCTTCTTTCTAACGGGTTGGACATTCTTGTTTTGCAATTCCTCCCTATTCTCCTGCTTGCAAGAGAATTCGTGGAGTTTTCAAGCCTCCCACACGGATTGTAATGCCACTGTTGCCTCTTAGCCACTGCAATGTATTGAATCGATTCTGCTGAGCAATATATATGTCTGTGATTAAATTTAAATCCTCTCATGTATTCATTGTTGTCATTTTGATCTCTCATTACATTTTGGTTACCTGTGCGTGGTGTGGTATTGCGTCTATATGGTCTGTGTTTATTTTTTGCAAAACTTATGTTCTTCATTCCTCAGCGCATCACCTCCCTAGCTTAGTTTTATTTTTATGCATTTCTCTCTCCCTGTCTCCTTGGTAGTTAGATTAGTTTTTGGGGTAAACCTCTGCGTTTCATTGGTGCATCTGAACAGAGGAATAGGAACCAGCCTTTCTCTGGAGAATCCTTCTCATTTTCAAGTCCCACACTTGGATAAGGATTCGATGTTATGCGATCACACTGGATGCCTAAGAGATCAACCTAGAAACTTGATCTGCAACCAGGGGTGCTGTGATTTTGCATCAACAGTTTTGGCACGCCCGGTGGGACCTAGAGGTCTCATTTTTTTTTATTGTAGCAAAGTTGATATGCATCTGCTATAATTTTCTTGCTTAAAAAGAGCTATTATTTGCATATCTGGCGACTCCAAGGGGAAGAATCAACTGGTTTCAGCAGTACAGGCCTAAAATCTTATGAGAAGAATCACAAGGTCAAGAGTTGGAGAAGAGGAGGTGCTGTTTGAATACCTGCAATCATCTCCAAGAAGAAGGCAAAGAGGAAGAAGGATTCAAAGGTCTCCATCTCCACCAAATAGAACTCTCTCAACTCCTCCACCTGACAGGCCTTTCTTTCAATATACAAGGGTTTTAAGACCAATCAGAATGGCGCAACCAGTGAACCCCTATGTCAACTTCACAGGCAGCAACCCACTTGCCCTCAATGCACAAAATCCAATCCCAGTCGCAGCACTGAAGAACATTCCATACTTCACCGGAGAAAATCAGACCACTCCTGGTGATCATGTCAAGGACATCGCTAATATTTGTGCAATCCATGAGATTAATGAGATGCAAGTAGCTGTCAAATTTCTGGCGTCTTCATTCAAGGGGAAAGCGTTGCAATGGTTTAGGAGCCTTGGAGCTGGCTCTATCACAAACTGGAATTAACTATGTATTGCACTTCATGATCAATTTGGGGAGAAGGGAGACAACTTGTCTCTTTTGGAGCAGCTGACAACCATCAAGAGAGCTTCCAATGAGCAGCTAACTGACTTCAACTTCAGATTTCAAAGATCTTGGGATAGAATTCCAATAGCAGTCAGGCCAACAGTAGAAGGTGCTTTTCTATACTACCTTAAAGCTTTAAATTCTGATATTTCTATGTTGGTTCAATCTATGGGAGGCTCAACTATCCCTGCTACTTATAGTATTGCCATTAGAGCTGAAAATTGTCTGATTCAAGCTGGCAAGCTAGCTCCTAGGCCTCCACTGCCGTTATATCCAAGTTTAGAGAGCCCAATTACTAGTCAAGCACCTGTCTTAGCTCCTATTCCCACTCCTAGGAATCAGAGTTCAAACGAAGCTTCCACTTCATCTCCAAGTGCCCCAAATGAGCTTCAAGAAGTCATGAAGCAACTGTAAAATTTAGGTAATGAGCTAGTCACACTCAAAAGACAACAAGCTCAAGGTTTTAGACCTTCATATCAGCCTCAAGCTCAACCTAATAGGCAGCCGTATCAGCCTCAAAGACCACCTAATCCAGCTGCAGATATGAATCAAACAAGGCCTCCTGTCAATAGACCTTTCCAGCCCTATAATCCAAATGCCATATCTGCCTCTAAAGCATTAGTACCAACACAAAATAACATGGCACAGGAGTACGACTGGTGTTACCCTTGTAATCTACCTCACAATCAGTTAGCATGCTTCAGTGGCGCACTAAATCAGGCCTTGATGGTGCAAACCATTGGTGTTGCTCAAGATCCAAGCCAGGAGGAGAATCAACAACAATAAGAAGGACCCCTAACAGAAACCACATTGGCAAATTGGCAAACGGAAGACTTCTGTGGAGTTAACCAACAACCTTTTCAAGGCGTGGCTGCCAATACACGGTCAAAGAAGAGAAGCATAGAAGGGGGACAACAGTCTAATCCAGTTGTTTATCAACCCACTCTTACGCAACAAGGGGGCAGCAGACCAAGCATAGCTCCAAATGTGCAAAATCAACTTAAGGTACCTGTTGCAGCAATACATGCACCTGTCCAAGTCCCAGAAAAGGTTGTACCAAGTAAGGGGCAGCAAAAGGACAGTTCATCCCCTTTCAACATCATTGATCAAATGAAGAAGACACATGTGAACATTTCCATGTGGGAATCACTGGCGATCCCAGGGCAACGAGATTTATTGCAAGCTGCAATGACTAATTGGTCTGCCACAAATGTATCAAACCTAGGACATGAGAAGGTTCTCACTAATGCAGTGCAACATGATGGGGGGCAGACAAGAAAAAATTTGAAGCCTCCACCTTTCTATGTTTCATTGATTGTTGAAAATCACTTGGTGCACAACTGCATGTTGGATTCAGGGGCCAGTAGTTCGGTGATGCCAAAGCAAATAGTGGACCAACTGGGTTTGAAATATGAGCTAGTGCTGAAAGGAGTAGTACAGCTAGATGGAACGGCAGTTGGGACTGTTGGGGTCATCAAGGGGTTAAGCCTAACACTACATTCCTATCCTAATGTTACAGTTTTGCAAGATGTATCTGTGATTGACCTTCCACCACTCTTTGCGTTGTGTCTATCAAGAGACTTCACTGCGAAAATCGGTGGATACTTATCTGCAAATTGGTCGCACATGATTTTTAGGACAAGGTATGGAGCCAAAGCAACAATCAGGTCAGAACCAATTGCCAATTTCCATATTGAGCCTTATGTACCAGGCCCTATCAATGCAAATTGCTCAGCTTTTGATCAGGAGGAACGTTCAAGTGATCTAGAAACAGGTACTAAGGTCGAGGGAATTCCTGATTTAACTTTGGATGAATGGGCAAACAAAAGTCATGAATTTGACCCATACAAAGAAATTGAAGAATCTGAATTAGGCGTGTATTGTATACACGAGGAAAATTCACCCATTTCCTGACATCATCCAGCCTGAACAAAGAGATGAAAACAAAATCTGGAGATTATTCTTCGATGGTTCGAGAAGCAGACAAGGTGCTGGAGGCGGCGCAGTGTTGATTTCACCACAGGACATCAAATATTTTTCGGCTTTCCGTTTCCAGTTTTCCTGTTCGAACAACACAGCTGAATATGAAGCATTGATTCATGGACTTCATTGGGCCAGAAAAAAGGACATAAAGAACTTACAGGTGTTTGGCGATAGCGAGCTAATTGTCAACCAAGTTAGGGGGCAACATGCTATAAAGAACGACTTGCTGAGAAGCTACAAGAATAGGGTATGGGATCTCATTGAGGATTTCGAAGCTTTCAACATTGTGTCCATACCCAGGAAAGGAAATGAAGCCGCAGATAGGCTCGCAGCAGTTGGAGCAACGTTTGATGTGGTTGACAACATCAGAAGAGGAAAAAACGCAGCCACACATCCATGTGGTTGTAAGGCCAGCAGTTCTAGATAATAACACAAGCTGGTAGGTGTTTGAGAACGATCAACAGATCATCAATTTCTTGCAAGAAGAAGCCAAATTTTCGGCTAGGAATCAGGACAGATTAGAGCAGCAGTATGGGGATCAAGTAGTACAGCTACGGACAAACAAGCTTCCTAAGGGTTTGGTAACATTGGAGTCTATCTTCAACCCTAACGACCAGTTTCATAAGGAAAAGGCAAACATACAGGTCAAGAGAGAAGATTCGGAGCCAATTTCGGTTGGGGAAGGTAAAACACTTCAAATTGGCAAAGTGGCCACCGAACAGGAGAAATCAGATTTCATACAACTTTGCCAAGAGTTTCCAGATGTCTTCGCTTGGAGCTATGAAGACTTAAGAGGATTCGATCCAAATTTGGCACAACATACCATAGAATTGGATCCAGATGCTAAGCCCATCAGGCAGAAGCAGAGACCAGTCAACCCTCACATTGAGCCTCTAATGAAGAAAGAGCTTAACAAGCTAATTGAGGCAAGCATTATATTCCCTATCAAGCACTCAAGATGGGTTGCGAACTTGGTTCTGGTCAGGAAGAAGAGCGGAGAAATCAGGTTGTGTTTGGACTTCCGAGACCTCAATAGGGCATCTCTCAAAGACCATTACCCGCTTCCTTCAATGGAACAAATATTGCAAGTAGTATCCGGTTCAGAGAGATTCTCCCTCTTAGACGGCTACTCAGGGTACAATCAGGTGATGGTGAAAGAAGATGACCAATTCAAGACGGCTTTCACCACCAAATGGGGAACCTATGCCTACAAGAAAATGCCATTTGGGCTATCAAATGCTGGAGCCGACCTTCCAAAGGGCAATGGATATGGCATTCAAGGGGTTGATCAATAAAATAGTTTTGATATATCTTGATGACATCACTGTATTCTCAAAAAGTGCAGCGGATCACCTCTGTCATTTGAGGCAAGTATTTCAGAGATGTAGAAGGTTTGGGGTATCGTTGAATCCCAAGAAATGCATATTCTTGGCTCACGAGGGAAAGCTTCTAGGCCATATTGTTTCAAAGGAGGGGTTGACGATTGACCCAGAAAGAGTTGAAGCAATTCAAGCATTGCCATTGCCAAGTCACAAGAAGGCTCTCTAAAGCTTCTTGGGAAGGATCAATTTTGTCCGTAGATTTGTTCCAAATTTTGCTGCTCCTGTGAAGCCAATAACGCTGATGTTAAAGAAGAGCATGGCATTTAAGTGGACATCAGAAGGCAAGGCAAGTTTTGAGGCAATAAAAGAGGCTATATCTCAAGCTCCAACTCTCGTCAATCCAGACTTCTCCAAGGACTTCGTGCTATACGCCTTTGGTGTTGGGGAAATGATTTCTGCAATCCTAGCACAACAAAACAAAGAAGGGTTAGAGCAACCAGTTGCTTTCTTCAGTCAAGGTTTGGAGGAATACGAAACTAGGTACTCTTTCATTGAAAAGCATGTCCTCGCGGTAATCAGAAGTTTAAGGAAATTCAAACACCTAGTCTTAAACAACAAGATCCAATTGTTAGTCTCTCATGCGGGAGTTAAGGACTTCCTTCTAAACAAGGATCTGAATGAGAAACGTGCAGGATGGATAACCCGCGTCATGGAATATGACATCGAGATCAAGGTTACCAAACTAGTACGTGGGAAGGGACTATGCGAGCAGCTAGCCTTGAGTCAACAGGTTGAAACTGGTAATGAAAAGGACGCTGTCCTGCTGTTACAAGATGATCAAAAATAGGAAAACGATGATGTGTCCACTCCCTGTTGGACTCAGAATATGATACATTTCCTACAGACGGGCATGTGCCCTCTAGAGATGAGCAAAGCAAAAAGAAGGTACTTCAGATTACAAGCAGTTCCTTATGTGCTTGTTGATGGTATTTTGTTTAAAAAGGACATTCAACGGTGTTCTATTGAGATGCATCGGGACAGGTCAGATTGAGAGGATATTACAAGAGTTCCATGACGGGGAGGCAGGAGGCCATTTCACCCCACGAGTAACAGCTCTCAAAATCATGAAAGCTGGTTACTATTGGCCCGCTATATTCAATGATTGCTACTCATGGGTTAAGAAATGTATGAAATGTGCATTCTTCACAGGGAAAGGAAGGTTAGCAACACTGCCTCTTCGTCCCATTTCAGTAGATCATCCATTCATGCAGTGGGGATTGGACTTCATTGGAGTCATCAATCCCAATTCGAGTCAAGGTCACAAGTGGATTCTTACAGCGACAGACTATTTCACCAAGTGGACCGAAGCAATAGCGCTCAAAGAAGCAAGTGAGTCTAGCATACTAGACTTTTATGAAGGAATAGTAACTAGGTTTGGTGTGCCGACCACCATCATATCAGATAATGCATTAGCATTCATAGGTTCAAAAATTACAGCATGGGCTGTCAAGAATGGAATATATTTGAGCACCTCTGGTCAAATTATTACCCGCAGGGTAATGGACAGGTAGAGTCCACAAACAAGAATTTGCTAAAAATCATTAGAAGGACTCTAGATGAAAATCAAAGAACATGGCATACAAGGCTAAAATCAGCGTTATGGGCTGACAGAATAACACCAAAGAGGTCTACAGGTAATTCTCCCTACAAGTTAGTCTATGGGAAAGAGGCGGTGTTGCCTATATCATTAGAATTGCCAGCCTTGGAGCTCATGAAGCAGTTCGAGTTATCTGAGTTCAAACCAATGGAGGTCAGGTATGTAGAATTGATAGAAATAGAAGAAATCAGAGAACATGCAGTTCAGATGATTGAGAAGGATCAGGCCGTAGTAAAAAGATGGTTTGATAAGAGAGCTGGAGCAAGGACCTTCCAGGAAGGGGACCTAGTTCTGAAATGGGATGCAGATCGGGCAAAACCAGGAAGGCATTCCAAGTTTGATGCCATCTGGAGTGGTCCCTGCATGGTCACGGGATGCAAAAAAAGTAATGCCTTCCAATTGTCTGCATTGGATGGAGAGGAACTTCAGATTCCGGTTAACGGAGTCTATCTTAAAAATTGCTACTAGAAAAGGTTTGCCCTTGTAAATATTAGTTTAGATTCCCTTAATTCCTCTAAGTGCGTATGCACATTGTCCTGTTGTAGTTAGGTTTCTATTTCCCTAAGTGCTTTGGCACAGGTTTCACTGCTCTCGGGTCGTTTTCTACAGTTCGGAGTGTTGCTGGAGAAGAAGTTGCAGTATCATGCTTGTTTCAGGTTATTGCTTATAACTCCATGCCCAATGGATTGCTAAAAGGCCACTGATCTTCTACCTAGCAGGCAGGTAACCCCACTGAATCGTCAAAACTGTTGTCAAAATTTCCCCCCCGGGGTAAATTTCGATAACATGCATCAAAAGTTGCAGAAAGGCAAAAAGGTTGATCCAGGAAAAAGTGTAAAAATTGGCTAAGTCCTGCTCAAGGGAGCAACTAGGACATTTGGGACGTCAAGGCGTGGATCGGCCAAAAAGCCTCCAGGCGGCCCAAATTACATTTGGGACAATCGGGCCAGAGGTACGCGGCGGGCGCGAAAAGCCGATCCGGCTGAAAGAAGAAAAATTGGTTGTGTTGCTCAAGACATTTGGGACAAAAAGGCCCGAACCGGCCGGATCGGCCGAAATGAGCACATGCAGTCGAAAAGCAATTGGGACATCTGGGCCACAAAGGCGCGAATTGGCCGAACCGGCCGAAAAGAGTCAAGTTAGTCCAAAGCAGAGTGGGACAAGCGGGCCAAAAATGCTCGAACCGGCCGAAATGAGCACATGCAGTCGAAAAGCAATTGGGACATCCGGGACAAATGGAAGCGAAGTACGCGAAGGAGCCGAAGACCAATCAAAAACTGCCACGTGTCCTCACAGGAGAAAAAGTCAAAAGGTCAAAGGGACGAGTTATCGAGCGCTGAACCGAACCAATGAAATGGCGCCACGTGTCCAAGCTGGGACCCACAAGGAAATTCCAAAGGAAAGCCCGCCAAAAGGCAGAGGAGAGAGAATTATTCAGCGAATCAGAGCTTGCCACGTGTCATCCAAGTGGCAGAGCGCGGGAAGAATTTCAAAAATCCATTTTCGTCTGTTCCGTGCCCTAAATCTTCAGATCGCCATAACTTCTGATCCAGAGCTCGGATTTGTGCGCTCTTTATATCAACGGAAAGCTGGTAAAATTCTCTACACGTTTCCAAGGTCAATCTTACATTTTGGTTCAGTTTGGAGGATGAAAATCAAGAAACACCTCCAGCGCGAATAACCAAACAGAAGTGATGCATCAACAAACAATTTTAATGCAGCAGACAGTTCGCCGCTCTTGTTAGGCAGCCTGCCGTTTCGCCAGGATCCATCGCTTCTGCCATGATGAGATGAGTTAAATGCATTCAGGAGGTGGTTGGGGTAGATTTCGATTTCCTCTCTCTTTTCTCTCTCATTCTTCCTATAAATTGTGAGGGGCTTCTTTCTAACGGTTGGACATTCTTGTTTTGCAATTCCTCCCTATTCTCCTGCTTGCAAGAGAATTCGTGGAGTTTTCAAGCCTCCCACATGGATTGTAATGCCACTATTGCCTCTTAGCCACTGCAATGTATTGAATCGATTCTCTGAGCAATATATATGTCTGTGATTAAATTTAAATCCTCTCATGTATTCATTGTTGTCATTTTGATCTCTCATTACATTTCGGTTACCTGTGCGTGGTGTGGTATTGCGTCTATATGGTCTGTGTTTATATTTTTGCAAAACTTATGTTCTTCATTCCTCGGCGCATCACCTCCCTAGCTTAGTTTTATTTTTATGCATTTCTCTCTCCCTGTCTCCTTGGTAGTTAGATTAGTTTTTGGGGTAAACCTCTGCGTTTCATTGGTGCAACTGAACAGAGGAATAGGAACCAGCCTTTCTCTGGAGAATCCTTCTCATTTTCAAGTCCGACACTTGGAGAAGGATTCGATGTTATGCGATCACACTGGATGCCTAAGAGATCAACCTAGAAACTTGATCTGCAACCAGGGGTGCTGTGATTTTGCATCAACAGGTCCTTTTTGGCTATTTGAGAATCTTATATTTTTAGTAGTCAGCCTTTTCAGGGTTAATTACAAAATCCAAGCAAGGGAATCATATAAATATAAATTTATGTGATCATAATAAAGGACCAAACACTAAGCATTAACTATAACCACTTAAGGTTGCATCCATGAAGCATCTAAGAGCTTCATTGCATCTATCTAACACCATCCAAGGGACACAAGAGCTGGTTATTTTGCATGCACACTTCATAGGAGGAAAGTGCATTCTATTCCATACAAAAATCTATTACATTTATTTAGAACTAGCTTATTTTCTCGCTATGAAGTGTGACTCACACAAGATCCACCTAGGGCACGATTCCGCACACACATACATAGAACTACATTGGGTTTGAGATGTAGTGCAATGCTCAATCATAAGTTCACGATTGTAAAAGTTGAGGACAATCCCACCCCTCATTATGCATCTTTCTTTTTTAGGATTTGATGTCTATTTGAGGGTTTTACATATTCATATTTCATTGCAGGTTTCCAATGACCTCATCGATATTGATGTGACCTCAGAGTGACCAAAGATGAATAACAAAAAACATCTTACGACCACCCACAGGTGGCCCTGTTCCTCTCCAAGTGCCCTAGTCCAGCCTATATCTCTAGCAGATTTACATTTTTCTGGGTTCCCATGCGACGCTCCTACTACTCTGTTCAACTTCTTAGCACTTTGGTACACTCTAGAGTTTATTGTGAATCAACTAAGTACCTTCTTCTCCTCCTTGAAACTAGGGTTTCATAATTTATTACTTAGTTTTCTTGAGTATTCATTGTTGTACTGATTTGCATATTTATTTACTGCTGCAATAACATTATATTAGGTTCTTATTTTAACATTTAGCTTAATCATTTTGCTGAACCCAAAATTGATCTGAACGATCTTAGGATCCTCATACCTCCATTGTTATTATCTTTCTAGGATCTCTTCATCATGAGTATCTCCATTAATTATTTCTCACTTATCAATCTTGGATTAAGAGATAGAATCAAAACTCTCTTTACTACCACTTGCATTCCTGCTAATATGCATCCAGATTCAGTATATCAAAGATTTGTTGAGGCATTTTCTCAACATATTGCTTTCCCATCCAATCCTAATGTTGATATTTATATTTTTGAAAATGATACACCCTTACATATCACGATTCAGATTACAATATGGGTATCAAATTTACTTTAATCGATAATGGATCTGAACTCAATCTATGTCATATTTTATTCCTTGAAAAGTTCAGTCTTTTTACTTCTAATGTTAGTTCATCATGTCTTTCTCTTCAGGCATATGATGGTTCTGTTCGTCCATGCGTAGGTCACATTACTCTTCCTATCACTATAGGGCTTAAAACCCTTAACACATTTTTCGTTGTCATTGAATTTCTAGTTTTGTATAACTGTTTACTCGGTCGGCCATGGATTCATGCCATATAAGTATTTCCTTATTATTATCCAAATAAATATCTTAGTTATTTGGAAAACTAACATACGTATTCTAGCTTAGAGATCTTCGTTACAAGTGGCATGCACCTTAGTTATCTCCTTGGAACATTCACTTGGTCACTATTTTCTCAAGCACCCTTGTGCGCTTCCCCTTCTCCCCTTTCCTTTTCTTCCTTATTCCATCTTCCCCTTGAGTGCACTCTCTACATTTCTACCTTCTCTGCATTTGCTTCACCTTCCACACGTGCCTTGGCCTTTGCTTCCCAAAATAAGCTAAGTCCTTAGCATCCTCGCACACCCTTTGCTCCGTGCACATTACAATTGCACACGCCTTTCATCCATCATCTTCCCACACATCATTCTTCCACATGCATACCTTTGCACCCTCCTCTATGCATTTCCATACCACATCATTCTCTGACATGCTTGAGTTTGCCACACACAACCTATCAAAGCATGCCAATAGGGTGCCAAACCCTTGCAACAATTTAATGAGTGACATGTGGTAGAAATGAGAAGAAAATTTACACAGTTAGTCATCCTTTCAACCAATCCACGCGCACCACGTGTCTTGCGTGTGTAGATGACTCTTACAATATTATGATAGCTATATAATTTTCTACAGAGCTCCAATTAGAGAGTGCCTAGTCTCAATCGATAGTTGTTGATGTGGGCTAAAGTGTTAGACATTTAAATTCAAATTCTTGGTGGATCTAGTAGATGAAATATGGGAAAATGTAAACCCCCGCATTGATGAGAAGATTTGATTGCTCTAACCACTTGATTTGATATGATCCGCCCTCCTAACTTCCTTCTCCAACACACCAAATAGACTTGGGGAAACATATTTAAACAATTTTTTAGTGGAATTGTAGGTATTGAATGCTTCTTATTAGTGGTTGTATTTCAAATTCAGTTTTTCCCTCCTTCTCTTCTTCTTCCATCGATTCATCTATTAATGTAAGAGATGGGATCATTGTTAATGTTGGACACTTTGGATCCTTATGAATTTTGCTAAGGACTTCATATTTATGTATTATGAGTCGCAAACCTCTATGTCTAGTTCGTGCATGTGGATATCAACCTCTTTCACCATTATAACAGTTTTATGCATTTATGGAAATAATGGAAGCATTGTTTTGTGACTATTCTTTATCCTAAGCATGTTTGTATTCTTTCTTCTTGCCTTTCTTTTACATTTCGTGTTTTTTGTGTCACTTTATGTCCCTTGTAGCTCCATTTTTAGTTGTGTTCCATGAAATTGATCTGGTAAATACATTTTAGTTGTGCTACACGTGCTTAGCCTTATATCATGCCTTGTCCTTTCATTTTTCACTCGGAACGAATGGTGTTCATCCCTATTTTTCTGGTGCCATCACCTTTCTTAGATTAACTTTCCTTTCTATTATCCTTCTATCCTTGGTCCCTTGGCATTGTTAGCTTAGTTTTCCCTTTCAACATTAGGAGTAGAAGTAACAATAGAAATAGATAGAGGAACTGACCTTCTCTAGAGATCCATCTCAAGTGCACAAGGTCCCACAACTTGGAGATGGTTCCATTATTGTCTCAAATGACTTGGTTCTTCCAGCTCTGAGACACATGGTGTAAGTTTGACCGCCCAATAGTTTCTAGCACACCCAGGTGGGACAAGCAAGTGAAGCTTAAATTTCATATTGCTAAGTTCTGGTGTGTGGAATTAGTATTTCTATCCTTTGGAGGCTTATTTCAACACATCTGGCGACTCCCAACATTTTTAGATCTCCTGTTTTGTAGTCCTAAGCACCTTTTATGAGAAGAGTGCATACTAGACAAAGTGTTGCAGCTAAAGGATCCTTTGAATACCTCCAACTTTCACTGAGAAGCACACGTAGTAGATTTTCTACATGTGCATCCACATCTCCAGCACATCTGCATGCACACTCTACTCCTCCTCAAAACAGACAAGCACACCCTACCATGGCACTTCAACCTCCTCCTCCTCCAAGGAACTTTTCCAGTTTCAGTAGTGGAAGCCCGCTTAATCTCAATGCCCAACATGATATGTCAGTGACCATGCTTAAGAGTATTCCATATTTCATAGGAGAAAATCAAGTCACCCCTGTTAAAAACATTCAAGATGTGGCCAATGTATGCTCTATGTCTATCTGATTACACATGATGATGTTGATTTCAAGTTACTTGCAGCCTCTTTTAAAGGTAAAGTACACTAATTGTATCATGGCCTGAGACCTCCATCTATTGCTACCTAGGATGAACTTGGAATGACTCTATGTAATTACTTTGAAGATAAATCAGATCATCTATCACTGGTGGAGCAACTGACTACAACAAAGTGCACGTGCCTAACAAGCAGATGAATGATTTCAACATCAGATTCTAGAAGACTTGGGACAAAATTCCTCAAGTGGTAAGGCCTATAGCCCAACATGATTTTCTTGTACTATCTAAGGGATTTGAATAGTGACATTTCAGTCATGATTCAATCCATGGGAGGTAGAACCTTACCTACTGCATAAAACATTGCAATAAGGGCAGAAAATAGTCTCATTCAGGATGGTAAGTTGGTGCCTAGGCCTCCTGCACCCTTGTTCCCAGAGATGTCTCCAGTGCCCCAGCCTTTGGTTACTCTAGTTCCAGTGCAGAGCTCTCAAGTAGTTGATCTACATCCTACTCTCCTACACAATAAAAAGAAGATGATGAATTGAAGGCCCTGATTAGAAACTTGTCCAACAAGGTCATATCATTAGAGAAGTAGTAGGTGCAAGCCTACAGAGGTAAGTTCCAATCAGGTGCAAAGCCAAAGAAATCAACCTTGGTGCAATCAATATGGAAATCAAAGATATGGGTAGAACCAAAAAAATGATAGATGGCATGCTAATGTGCACTTTCCTTTGCAAGTTATTCCTCCTGCACAACCTCTTCCAATGCCCAACACAAGTCAAGCACTTGTCCTAGTCTAGAACAACATGGCACAGGAGTCTGAATGGTGATTTCCTTGCAATATGCCTCATAGTCAATATCATTGCACCAATGTTACACACACACACAAGCTTATATGATCTAGAATGCTTCCAGCTGCGAGCCTTCAACAAGCGCACCTAAAGTAGATAACCAAGAAAGGCCAGAAGCTCCTCTAGAGGAAAATATGATGTTCTTTGGTGCTGAGGAATTTTGTGTAATCAACCAAGCTGAAGATGATGCAAATAGACCACACACCCAAGTTGTAGACAACACAAGATACAAGAAGAGAATGCTCGAGTCTGGTGCATAGGTCACAATTCCAACAACATAGGCCAACCCTCAGAAGCAGAAAGATGCAACCAAGGCATCCAATGGTAAAAGTTCTCAAGTTCCTACACACGAGGCTCCACGTAAAGCTCCTCTAGAAGTACCGTGTGCCCCTCCTTTGGTAGGTCAAGCCTCTGTTTCAGCTAAGGTTCCTACCTTTATACCTGAACAAAGAAAAAGGATAATTTCATGCCTCAAATGCATAAGACAATGGGTCTTCCATTTAAGCATTGTGGATCAGATGAAAAAGATAAACATAAATGTCACAATGTGGGATGCCTTGACCATTCCATCCAAGTGTGACTTATTGCATGAAGCTCTGGCCCAACTTCCGTGTGCTGATCCAACTATTCACAAACCATGCACTTCTGTCAATATCTTCCAAGAAGAGGAGAAACAAGTAAGTAAAGTTGTTAAAACCCCACCCTTCTATATGTCTTTGATCATAGGAAAACATCTTGTCCATAATTGTATGATTGACTCAGGTGCTAGTACTTTTGTCATGCCTAAGAAGATTGTTGATGTCTTAGGTCTTAAGTATATCCCCTTGTCTAAAGGAGTCCTAAAACTTGATGGTTCAACTATCACTACCCTAGGAATCATCAAGGATCTTGAGTTAACTCTCCATGCATGTCCAAGTCTTACAATAACTCAAGATGTGTCAATCATTGATCTACCCCCTTTGTTTTCCTTATGTTTATCAAGATATTTTACTGCTAAAGTGGGTGGTTACTTGTCTTCTGATTGGTCTCATATGTTACTCAAGACAAGGTATGGTACCCAATTTACCATACAAGCTGAGCCAATTTTTTCCTATCATGTAGATTCATATGTCCCATCCCCTCTCCAAGCTAACTGTTTAATCCAAGAAGAACAAGTTCCAGTTTCTGAAGAGCAACCTCTTCCACCTTCTATCCCTGATCTAGTACTTGATGAGTGGGCAGAGAGGCACCATAAATTTGACCCATATGTTGAAGAGCTAGAAGCTTTTGAAACTGGGCTTGGTACTTACTGCATTCTTGAAGAAGAAGTTGTGCTGCCACGCATGCTCAAGAAAAGTGAAGAGAACCCTGGTCTATGGAAGTTGTAATTTGATGGATCCAAAAGCATAAATGGCATGGGAGCGGTAGTTTTTCTCATTTCCCCTAAGGATGAGAAATTATTCTTCACCCACAGGTTGCAGTTTACATGTTCTAACAATGTGGCAGAATATGAGGCGTTGGTGCATGGTCTGTTTATTACTGAAAAAAAGAAGATTAAGGTGTTGCAGATATTTGGGGACACATAATTGGTTATCCACCAGGTTACCAACAAGTGTGTGATGAAGAATAATCTTCTCAAAGATTATAGACACAGAGTTTGGGACCTCCTTGAGAGATTTGATGCTCTAAATTTGTAGGTGGTGCCACACAAAATGAATAAGGAAGCTGATCAAATGGCCGTGCTTGGTTCATAGTTCTCTCCTACTGAGGAATTTTTCAAAGGAAACACTCAACACATTAAGATGGTGATTAGACCATCTATTCCTGATGTCAACATCATCTAGTGAGTGTTTGATAGTGACACATAGATCATCTAGTTAATTCAGAATGAAGCTGAGTTCTCATCAAGGATGCAAGCTGACTTATATGAAAGCTATGGTGACCAAGTAATAAAGATGAAGACAAACAAGTTGCCTAAAGGGTTGGTCACCTTAGAGAAAATGTTTAGCCCTAATGATGAGATTAAGGGTGAAGAAAAGTATATGTGCGCCACACAATAAGACTACTCCCTAGTCACTATTGTGCATGCAGAAAGGAGTTGTTGCTCAGTAAAGCTTGCACGCACATGATGAAAAGTAGGCCTTCATCTCTCTATGTCAATAATACAATGTTATCTTCTCATGGGAGTATGAAGACCTCAAAGGTTTTAATCTAAGTGTTTCTCAACACTCCATTGACCTTGATACTGGTATCAAGCCCATTCAGAACAAAAGCAGTGACTAGTCAATCCAAAGATAGAGCTCCTCGTGAGGAAGGAGTTATCCAAACTCATTGAGGTGAAGATCATTTTTCCCATCAAGTACTCTACCTGGGTCGTGAATCTAGTTCCGGTACACAAGAAGAATGGTGAAATCAGACTTTGTGTTGATTTCAGAGATTTGAACAAGGCATCTCTAAAGGATAAATATACTTTACCTTCTATGGAGTAGATTCTGTAGATAGTGGCTGATGTGCAACAAAATATTCTCAATGTTGGATGGATATTCAGGTTTCAATCAGATCCTAGTCAAGGAAGAGGATCAATTCAAAATGGTGTTTACAACCAAGTGGGGAACATATGCATATCAGAAGATGCCCTTTGGTCTGTCAAACATAGGTACAATGTTTCAGCGTGCCATGGATATTGCCTTCAAAGGTTACATCAATGAGTTCATCTTGGTTTACCTTGATGACATTACAGTCTTCTCAAAGTAGAGCATGGATCACATGGCACACCTGGAGAAAGTCTTTGAGAGATGCAGAAGGTATGGGGTATCTCTTAACCCCAAGAAGTGTAATTTTGTAGTGGCACAGGGAAAGCTCTTGGGCCATGTGGTTTCAAAGGATGGCATTGCAATTGATCCTGAGCATGTTTCATCCATCCTAGCTCTTTCCCTTCCAGCGCACAAGAAATCCTTGTAGTCCTTCCTTGGAAAGATAAATTTTGTTAGGCGTTTTATTCCTAACTTTGTAGGACTAGTTCGGCCCATCACCCTGATGCTCAAGAAAGACATAGCTTTCAGATGGACAACAGAAGGAAAGGAAAGATTCAACAAAATCAAGCAAGAGATTGCTTGTGTGCCAACACTCATCAACCCAAATTATTCCAAGGATTTCATCCTTTATGCTTATGGCATTGATGCAAGTGTTGTTGTTGTCCTAACACAAGAAAATGAACAAGGGATGGAACAACCAGTGGCTTTCTTCAGCCAGACATTGAAGGATTATGAATTAAAATATAGTCACATGGAGAAGCAGGTCTTTGCCATCATGCACGTGCTCAAGAAATTCAAGATGTTAGTTTCTCACTCTTGTGTTAGAGACTTCATCATGGGAGTAGAAATCAGTGAAAAGAGAGCAAGATGGGTGACCAAAATCATGGAGTATGATGTGACAATCAAAGCCACAAAGCTAGTAAGAGGTAGTGTGCTCTACAAGTAGTTTGTTGAGGATGCACACAATGAATCTGAGACTTCATTGTTCCTTGATGAAGCTCTCCCATGCGCAGAACTCGAGTAGAATGAAGATCTTTACACACATGACTAGATGAAGGACATGATCACATTCCTTTTCGAGGGCACATACCCTCTGGCTTAAACAAGGAAAAGAGAAGACATCTAAGGTTACAATCTATCCCTTATGTTTTGATTGATGGACTTATCTTCAAGAAGAATCTTGATGGTGTGTTGTTAAGATGTATCAATGACGCGTAGACTAAAAAAGTGTTAGAAGAATTTCACGATGGATTCTCTGGTGGACACTTCTCTACCAAAACTACAACAATGAAGATCATAATAGTAGGGATCTTTTGGCCTACTCTTTTTGTAGATGCACACAAGTGGGTCACAAAATGCAAGGAATGTGATTTCTTTGTAGGAAAGAAGAAATTAGCATCATTTCCCGTCTGACCAATCCAAGAAGATCATCTTTTTATGCAATGGGGTCTCGACTTCATAGGCATGATCAAACCACCTTCAAGCGCTAGGACACAAGATGGGTGTTGACAGCTATGGACTACTTTACCAAATGGACAGAAGTTGTCACACTCAAGGAATCAACTGAGTCAGTCATCCTTGAATTTCTCAAAGGTATAGTCACAAGGTTTGGAATTCCTCAAACCATTATCTCTGATAATGCAAAAGCCTTCCTTGGCACTAAAATCACTGATTGGGCTCTAAATTTGGGCATCTATCTGAAGACTTCTTCCAACTATTACCCTCAAGGAAATGGTTTTGCAGAGTCAACAAACAAGAACCTGATCAAGATCATGAAGCGCACAACGAACATCAGCTAAAAATAGTGGCATACAAAGGTCTTGGGCGTGCTCTGGGAAGATAGAATCACAATTAAAAAAGAAATGGGAACTTCAACTTTAGATATTTTCTATGGAAAGGAGGATACCCTTCCTTTGATGTTGGAGTTAAAATCATTGGTGCTTTCCCACCAGCTGGAGTTCAAAGGTCTAGACCAAAGAGAAATCAGAATGGAAGAGCTGGTTAATCTTGAAGAATCAAGGAACTCTGCCATGATCAAGCTAGAACAACATTAACAAGTAACAAAGAAATGGTTTGACAGAAAGGCTAGGCCTCAAGATTTCAAAGTTGGGGACTTGGTCTTGAAATGGGATGCTGACAGAGCTAAACCAGGGTGCCATTCAAAGTTTGATGCACTTTGGAGTGGCCCATATATCATCAGTTCATGCAAGGAGGCTAACTCTTTTGAGTTAACTCATCTTGATGGAGGCGTGCTACTAATCCCAGTAAATGGGATCTATCTCAAACCCTTCCATTAAATTTGCTACATCATTTTGTATATATTAGAGTAGTTTCATTCCTCCAAGTGCACTACACACATTATTTGTTTGTACATAAGTTATTTCTTCTCGTGTGCTTCTTGCGTGTGCTCTTCTTTTGCTTCCAGGGTGCTGGTCTTCTTTCAACAATTTGTAGGATTCAGAATAGAGCTATGAAATGACTCAAGTGACTCTAAAGGGAAGTTCTTCAAAGCTAAAGATCATAATTTCATGATTACACAATAGACTCCATGCCCAATGGATGCTACAGGCTACTGATCTCCTTCATCTAGCAGGAAGATGGCCCCAAAAGTCACCAAAAATATTATCCAAATAACTCTCCTAGTTATTTGGATAACTTACATACATATTCTGGCTCAGAGATATTCATTACAAGTGGTGTGCACCTTAGTTTTCTCCTTGGCACATTCACTTGGTCATTGTTTCCTTGTGTGCCCTTGCACGCTTCCCCTTCTCTCCTTTCCTTTTCTTCCTTGTTCCATCTTCCCCTTGTGCACACTCTCTATGCTTCCACCTTCTCTACAATTTCTTCACCTTCCATGTGTGCACCTTGGCCTTTGTTTCCCAAAATTGGCTAAGTCCTTGGCATCCCCATGTGCACCCTTTACTCTATGTACATTTACAATTGACCATGTTTCCCACCACAAGTTTACATTTGTCATCTTCCTTGCACGTGCATTCATTCTTCATGCCTCTTTTTGCACCTCCTCTGTGCCATTCCTCATGCACCATTCCATGCCATTCATTCTGACATGCTTGAGTGTGCCACATGCAACCTATCAAAGCATGCCAACAGGGTGTCGAAACCCTTGCAACAAATCATTGAGTGACACATGGCAGAAACGACAAGGACATTTGGACAGGTTGTTTTCCTTTCAGCCAATCCATGCACATGTCACGTGTTTTGTGTGTGCAGGTGGCTCTGAAAATATTATGATAGCCATATCTTTTTTTACAGAGCCCAGATTGATGCGTGCCTAGTCTCAATCGATAGTTGTTGATGATGGGAATACAATGCTAGACATTTAAATTCAAATTCTTGGTGGATCTAGTAGATGAAAAATGGGAAAATGTCAATCTAGGCATTGATGAGAAGATTTGATTTCTCCAACCACTTGATTTGATCTGATCCACCCTCCTACCTTCCTTCTCCAACATGCTAAATAGACTTGGAGAAATGTATTTGATATACTTTCTGAAGGATTTTTAGGCATTGAATGCTTCTTGTTAGTGGTTTTGTTTCAAAATTGGGTTTTCCATCCTTCTCTTCTTCTTCCATCGATTCATCTATAAATGTAAGAGTTGGGCTCATTGTTAATGTTGGACACTTTGGATCCTTATGCACATTTTGCTAAGGACTTCATATTTTGTATTTTGAGTTACAGACCTCTATATCTAGCTCATGCATGTGGATATTAAACTCTTTCACCATTGTAACAGTTTGTGCATTTCTGGAAATAATGGAAGCATCATTTTGTGAATATTATATTATCCTAAGAGTGTTTGTATTCTTTCTTCTTGCCTTTCTTTTACATTGCATGCTTGTTGTGTCATTCTACATCCATTGCAGCTCTATTTTTAGTTACGTTCCATGAAACTAATCTAGTAAATGTATTTCAGTTGTGCTACACGTGCCTAACCTGATTTCATGCCTTGTCCTTTCATTTTTTTCTTAGAATGGATGGTGTTCATCCCTCTTTTTCTGGTACTATCACCTTCCTTAGATTATTTTTCCATTCTATTATCCTTGTATCCCATTGGTCCCTTAGCATTGTTAGCTTAGTTTTCCCTTTCAACATTAGGAGTAGCAGTAGCAGTAGAAATAGATAGAGGAACCGGCCTTCTCTAGAGATCTGTCTCAAGTGTGCAAGGTCCCACAACTTAGAGATGGTTCCTTTATTGTCTCAAATGACTGTGACCCTTTCAAATATTGCAATCATGATCCCAATAGTACAATTCCTACTCCATGATTCGATACTACTAATGAACCACAATCCATGGATACTCTGAATCATTTACCACCACTTGAAGGGGTTATTTTCATGCTAGATACAGTCCCATATATAACACCACCTCCTCCTACTACTATTGCTGTGGTACTTTATCGGGGGCCTACCCACACATCCGATGTCATTCCACCTACTTCACTATTGCATGTGCATCCACCATTAGTATGTCCTCCATTTACATGTAAAATTTTCATGAATGATTCTTATTAGGAGCATATTCCATTTTATCCTACTTTTGATGACACTATATGCACACATGATGGCTTGGATCACCTAGGATTTATGGTTGACGATATTTTTACGCCACCTCATGATCATCATCTCTACCATGGGTATGTTCACATCACCATTGCTTATGAACTTCGAGTATTTTATCTCATATTTTTTTCTTACACACGCCCCTCATACTTCTCCACTCACACTTGGGAAGTCTTGGATGGATTACATTGGGGGAACGTTAGATCCTGATCATAATGATATTTCATTTCCCATGAATTTTGGCCATGTATTCATTTACAATGAATCATTTATCAGATATTCACCCAATCTCACTCACTGGTATGCACATGGATGTCCATTACCTCCTTTTACTAATGAGGACTACGCTATGGGCATGTATAATTTAGGGCTCCTTTCTTTATCAACTTGACACTATCACTTATCAAGTCTCAAATGCTTCACCATTCAATTTTGATCATGAAAATGATGACCTCTTAGATGACATTACTTGATCACACTCATCACCACATACTTGGGGGCATCACACCTATTTATTATCCCCCCTAACATCAAAAAACATCTTCTCTTCTCATCACTTTGCATCTATACTTTCACATACGATATATGTTTCTTGATACACTCCATTATCGACATTTCCTGATGATGAACTCTTGTGCTTTGGTTCACACTCAACTGTTGAGGGTATCCTATATATATGAACCTCACACACAAAACATAAAACACACGACACAAAAAATTTCACCTTACACATTACACACTACACATCATCTGCTAGCATATACTTCTTGTAATACAAAATCAACAATACTTGCAACTTATTCTTCCTATCACACGTAATCAATGCCAAAACAATACATAGTGCTCACACCTAATCATCAAAACTAGCTCACTGCAACAACAAAAACACATACTATCCTCACATCTTCAACACACTCGATATATCTACAACACATTACACACTCGTCACTTTCACAACATACCTCTTTCACTCATCTCTTTTATGCACACTCAACATATGCACCTTATGTAATCTATATATGTGAAATAGACTACACATTAAACGAGGTTACAACATATATGTCTTTCACAACCTACAATTAGCACATTAGTAACACCTATCTCTATTGTGTACAATAAACATGAAACATTCCACATTCAACAATACACATAACCCAATCAATGTGTTCACAATCAATTACTTTCACAGACACTCAATACCACATACTACAAAAACAACACAACACTTTCACTATTTCTCTTGTGCAAAACCAATGTGACACAATACCCTATAACTCACTCCAGTCCCATGATCTATACTCTACTACTAAGGGTATACATCGCAAATGGACCTCATCACACTCACATGTGTAATCACTCACTCAATCAATCACTCACATGCTTTACACTTTACACTTTGAGGATCACATCTTTTTTGTTCACACAATCCAAACCATTTCCCGATGATGTACTCGCGTTTATAGTTCATTATTGACTCATGGGGAGGCATAAATAAATGGAACTCATTACATACATACACATCCACTCAGGGGGCATGCCACCCATATTGTTTACATTGCATTCCATTCCTCCTCATACACAATATACTACATATCTTGGTTGAATTTACTCTTGTTTATTTTTACTTACATGTTCACTTTATTACACATGCTAGATAGATATCTTGTATGTCATTAACTTTTATCATACACAAATGTGTGTTCACTTACTTTCTAGTTGTGATTATAGATTATACATATCTATTACACACAACATGGATGCTTGGCAAAATACCTATTACCAGTTCCACAGAGGATCTTGGGGGAATCCACTTTCATACACTACAAGTGCTATTGTTCCATTTTTTTTTCATAGCACGACTTTTTATCATATTATACATGCTTTGACATACTTTTTGTCTTTCTAACATGCTAACAAATGCTTCATTTTCAACATTTTTTATGCAAGGCTATTTGATTCCATGGTTGTTTGTTACATTGTTTTTCATTGGTTGTCATTGTTTTCCACTGTTTACGATATTTTCATTTTGTCATAAATGCACACTTGTCTACTTGCGACCACTACAACCTTGATTTTATTACAACATCATGAGTGATGCCCCATGTTTGCAACCTACTTTATATGGTCTACATTATCTTCTTGTGTGTTCACCTGTGTCTTAGCTTATACTTTGTTTTCTTAGCTTACATTTCATCTTATACATTCATGTTTGTCTTTACTTGTACTAACACTTGTATCCTAGCCACTTTGTTTGTGTGTGCCTTAGTTTCTACAAAGAACATTACATTCCCTTTGTAGAGAACCATTTCAACATAGTGTTCGATCCTCTTTTGGGATTCATACTCCTTCAGTGACGTCGCATGCACCCCAAACAAGGGGGGCATCATTTGGGTGAATCAGTCACCCCATACATCATTATGCATAACACAACACATTACCGTTATAACACAATTTCTAGTTTCAGAAAGGGCTCAGAATCAGACTTGGGTCCTTAGAACATCTATGTCCTTCCTTGATGCCAGTAACCAGGGGCAATTACATAGTGATTAGTAGTTCAACACAATCTAGAGAACTCCACACAACATATTTTACAGGGCATACCATCCTTAGGAATTTTACCAATTTTACACACCACATGTAGTGGTGTACTAAATTACAGGAAGTAATTAAAGGTTGGAGGATGACACCAAACTTTTATCCCTACACTTCTTCCATGACATTGGCATGAGATCACCCCAAAAACATGCAACCGATGCAACTGGCGTGAGATTACCCAAAACATTGGTCCTCTACAACATCTTCAAGATATTTTCTACACCTTTTTACTCTTCATCAATCAGGTGCACATGATCCTTTTTCACATTTTCAGCATTTTCACATACTTCTTTACACATATACATGCATATTTGACAACTTATTCATTCTTCTCTTTTGCAAGTTCGTCCGCATGGGAAACAGTAGTCAACATCATTCAACAACAACAACAAAAAAATCATACACATCAACATCGACATTAAAAATAAGAACATTGGCGAAATCTACAACATGTGTTTCCACCCTAGGGTTACTATCTCATCACTTTTTGCACTTTCTCATCTTTAGTCTCTATGCTCCACCTTTTTATCACTCCATGATTTTCCTTGTCTCTCGACACACTTCTCACCATCAATCTACATGATTATCAGGGACACATCTCTATCTACTTTATGTTATAGAACTTTCGTCTCTCAAAAGTAGAAAGTGGGGGAAAATATAGACACAAAATCACTCAAATTGGGTAATTATCTAGTCTTGATTGCATACTAATATTCATATGATTCCTAAGTAAGAAAAGTACTAATCAACCCATGTCTTTGGCCATATTTGCTTTCTTTCTACTATCACTTGTGATCTTGTACACCTTATTTCTTAGTCTGTCCTCTGACCCTTTAGTTTATCTGAGTTTAGACACTAGCGCCTAGCTAGGACACTAGTGCCAGGTGCCCCCATCACCTTTAGGTGTCCTTGACCTCTTTATACCTTACATCTTTTGGGTCCTTTCTAGCTGTTTAAGAATCTTATATTTTTGGTAGTCATCCTTTTCAGGGTTAATTACGAATTTCAAACAAGGGAATCATATAAATATAAAGTTATGTGATCATTATAAGGGACCAAGCACTAAGCATTTATTGGAAAAAAATTCTCTTTCATGCTCAGATTAGTGAACTAGTACTAAAGAAAATGAGCAACTCAAAATATGGAGGGTTTGTGGTACCACAAGATGATGACAATGTATATAGGCGCAAAGATGAAATCCTCCCTGTTGCAAACTTGGTAATCTACACAACAAAGAATAATAAGAAGGAAAATGGATTAGTAGATATATGGAGGGTTTCTCGACTAAGTCAGTCCTAAGAAGTGTGAACTTCCTAGGATGGATATCAACCCCCTTGTAGATAAGATAAAAAGAGAAATATGATAATGGAATTGAAGTATATGCAGTAAATATGAGACAAAAAAATATTGAAATGTAAAAAACTAAAGGAAACATTGGTTTGATCTAAATAATGACAAAATAAATCAAACTTGATAGGGGTTGATGATAACCTAAGGTTGCAAAGGGGCAGTCAACAATGAATGGGGCTGGATGAGAAAGAACTACGACAAAACATGCATGCAAGCTCTTCTGAGGATAGATATGAAATGATATGAACCTGTACTAAAGATAAACACCTGTAAGACAAAATTTATATGAAAATGGGTGAAAGGATGTAATAAAATTAGGAAAAAGGAAGGTAAATGATATGAAACTAGGTCTGGTCGACGGTGACCAGGGGAAATTAATAGCAACTGTAGATGGGTGAAATAGATCTAGAGTGACAGACTACAGAGGATGATAGAATCTGGATGACATAAGGGTTATGAGACCATAAATAAAGATGACTAATGACCTGGATGACATAAGTAAATAAAATGAAGGTTGGCTTGACGGTGATTTGGCAGGGTCGATGACGACCTGGACTGGTTAGGGTTTGAATGAAATGGGATGGGATGAAATGAAGACCTGTAGAGAAATAGAAGGTTATAATAGGTCAATGCAAAGTCCATGAGGGTAGCTAAACCTACACAAGATGTTAGTGGAAGATATATGCAATAATATAGCAATCAAAACACATAATATGCGAAAGTAAAATAAGTCTCCTTAAATCACCAAATTTGATGCCCCAAAGCTCCAAAAAGACTCAGATATGGGTATGATTGTTGCAAAAACACTCAGAGATGAAGAAAAGATGGCAAGAAATCTCAAAAATTCCAATGTTGCATCCTTGAGAAAGGAGGGGGTAAGGGCATACTTATACCCATGTCACTGCTAATTATAGGGCCCCGCCCATTTAAACAGTGAGAAGATGATGGGCTCGAGGCTAAGAGCCCATTAGGAGTAAGATTAAGGTTTTAGGATGTTTAGGTGGGTTAGGGATGCATAGGGAAGTGAAATGGGTAGTTGAGGGGCTAAATGAGTAAATAAAGGTAAGGGGATGGTGAAAATATTAAATGGAGGTGGTTAAAAGCATATGAAGGATAAAATGGAGGAATCTAAGGATAGAAAATAATTAATTAAGGATTAGAATTAATTAGGGATGATTAGGGAAAGTTAAATGAATGATTAATAATGATAATGATATGGGATGGATGATATGTGATTAAAGGTGGTAAAATAATGCTACGTGGGATAAATTGAATTTAGGAGGGAAAATGGATAAGTTAAAAAAGATGGTAGAGATCAAACGTGGGGTAAAGGGAAGTGATACCAAAACATGGTGTCTAAATTGTCCCTTTTTTTTGAGTGGTTTATGTTGGGCAAGCCATAAGACAAAAACAAGAAGGATGAGAAAAGATAATTGATTAGGTGCCCCCCCTCAAACTTGGGGTCGACGACACAAGAGGAAGTCGATCATAAGTTTCAAAAAGAGAGGTGGAGAGGGATGGAAAGAATGAGAAAATAAGAGAAGGGGATAACATATCCTAGATGGGGATAAACAAGAACTAAAAAGGTAAACAAAAATACAGTGGCGATTTTAGAATCACTCTGGTAGGGAAAAAAGTATGGCCTTAATGTAGATGACAACAATGTCCTATAGAACTGTGAGTCGATAAAAAATCACTGCAAAATGGAGGGAAACCAAGGGGAATATTCTCTAATGGATGGGCAAGTCATGGTACCAATGGGTCAAAGGAAGACATCAAATATGTGCAAAAAAATGTGAGAAAATGGTCGAGATAAGGGTCGTAATAGAAGGATTGAGAAAAATCAAATGCGATATCCTGCCGGTAGGAGGAATAAAAAAGATGCGTCTGGGGTGGGATGAAAAAGAGGTAAAATAATGGTGCCCCAAGAGGGAACATGATGATGGCCACAAAGGTGAGATGAAAAATATGTGATGCAAATACCACTTAAGGCAAAAGTGGAATATATAATAATTTTGAGAGGAAGGATTGATTGAAAAGGAATGAAAAGGGTCAGGTTGATGATGACTAGGCCGAGTCAATGGAAATCGGGGATGAAGTGATGATGACCCAAGAAGGGTGGGAGGAGACACTGTTCGGTGGGCAATATAAGCCCCAAGGTTGGACAAATATAATCATTTTCACAGTTTGAAGTGACGATTGAGAGCTCTATTCTATAAAGAGAGAGTGAGATTTAGAGAGAAATGGAGGACAGAGGAGATGCAAGGACATATATCGGAGGCAACGTGATGCCTATAGGATGAGGTTTGGGGACCTCACACCTATATTATATGTTGAGTCAGAGTGTGGTGCCCCAATTACATAATAGGGAGCTGGTGGACTGATAGAACCATCAGGGATAGTGCCCATGAGCTTGTACATAACCCTAACTACTAAAGCTAGGTATTATGAGAGGATAGTGACACATAGACTACTATAGAATTTGAGATACGTCGATTACATAGCTACATGATGAGTAGGCGCGAGTGGTGCAGCACAACCAACACCATTTGGGATCACAATGAGCGTGGCACAATAAAAAAATATGCAGGCCATGACATAGATGTAGAGTCCTTTGGATTGATACAGGAACCTACCCCATGAGAGAATGAAGTGAGATTGTCTGATGTACAATTTACAAATTTTGATGATGTTTCAGGATTGAGGAAGAACCCTTAGTGGCATGTGACTTGATGTATTGATGTACTTTTGTACTTATGATATATATATATATATATATATATATATATATATATATATATATGACCATTTTGGATTTGAATTCATGATGCATTAGTGTATAATGATTATTTATGGTTTAGGCGATATTGATGTTATATATAGGTGGTTTATTATGATTTAGATGATGGTATGATTTAATGATGATGGTATTTGAAGGATTTTTTTATTTAGATGCACATGTGTTAATATCATTCAGATGTAATGATTTACGATTTATGATTTGGAAAAGTTGGATTATGTTATGGAGAAATGGTTGTTAATTAAGGGATGTGATGGATGTGAAAGTATGTTCAAATATGGATGATGTTAATAGATATTATACTTAAAAGTAAACATATGGTATAAATGGATGATATGCAGGGATGCAACCTTGATGAAAGGAAACTGAAATGAGACAAACGACATGTAATCATAGAAAGGAGCATATGAGGAAACAATGATTTGAACCAGATTTGAGGAAAATAAGAAAATGAACCACTTAAGGTAATGCAATTGCAACCAATAACATGTGTTATCACATAACCAATGATATTTAGTTATTCCAAGGATCAAGTGGAAAATATGGAAAGTGAATGTATAAACCCAAAGTTGACATGACAAAGGGGTTTAGATGTGACCTGTACATGGGAATATAGGTTCTCCATAGATGGATTTCCCTAGGTATATGCCCCAGCTTTGGGTAATAGGATGTAAACTAATCAATGCTGGAAGTTTGCTATGAATGATAAATATGATCGATGCGGGAAGATTTACACAAAGATTCCACATCGACACGGTTCAAGTTTCTACAGTGAGTGGGTTTAGACAAGTATACAAACCCCAAACACAACGGATTTTACAGGACATGGTGTCCTTAGAATTTCTAGGAATTATTTATAAGCCTGGGGTTACTATGGGTGGGCCTCTCTACACTACTTTGGCCAACGACGTCGGATCACCCAAAAATATTCACACACATTTCAACATAAGCGGTTAGAGCTTGGAGGAAACAAAGAATTTCCTCCCTACACTTCTTCAGCTAGGGTGGCGTGAGATCACCCAAAAAACTTGTAGTACAGGATATCCATCTACACCCTTTCTTTCAGCATGGATCAGGTGCACATGTTCCATTTACACTTTTCTTTTCACGTACTTTACATTTGCGTATTTTACAACTTCATATACATGCGTATATTACATAGTTTTTTTTCACTTACATGTTATAAGCACGATAAACTAAGAGGAGGTGGTAAATCAATCCTTATGAAATTTCAAATTAAAATTCAGATTTGAAACTAAATTTACAATATTCAAACAATCATAATAACAATTTATTCAACTTTTAATGTGTGCATACCAAAAACCATCAACAATGCATGAAGCCATAAAAACACAAGAACACCATAAGAACGCAAGATATAAGTGGGAAACCCTCAAGTGGAAAAAAACCCACTGAAACACAATCTTATATTGACATGTTTCAAAATTTAGTGAGGCACCAACCCCACAAGTATCACCAACCCCTAGTTGAGTAGAGCACCAACCCTACAAGGAGCACCAACCCTTAATTTTGTAAAGCACCTACTCCACAAGGAGGATACAACATCCCAAAGATAATAAAACACCCACTCAAACACCTTATTATGTGTATATCTATGATTTTTTTCTACCACAACTGATGGATATCCAATATTCATCTCACACTTCTTCACTCAAACCCTAGGCGATCAATCTTCACAAAACAAGCTCTGCAATCACTCTAAAAATCATCAAACCCTTTCTCTCATGTTATCTAATTTTTATCAACCTACAACACAATTTAATCAGATTAAATTCATGCTTCATTATCTACAAATAACATCCACCTAGGTCGCTCCACCTTGCACACACTTCACTAGTTCACAGAAGCACCAAAAACATACTTTTTATATGCTTTTCACCTTTGAAACTTAGGCCCAAAATTTTCCCTCCATTTGGTTCGACTAATACATCAAGGAAAAATTTAAAATTTAAATACAACAGCTAATTATGACCCAATTAGGACGGCCTAGCCAAAAACCTCTTTACATTTGCCAAAAATGGCTCAAAACCCCAAGGGTACAATCTTAAAATTGCCCTAACACGAGTACCATAATTTTTTATGAACCATGAACCATTATACATGGTTAAAATATCACCAAAAATTAATACATGGTCACAATTAATATCAAAAAATCAGGTTATTTCATTTATTAGGCCCAGTTTCCTTTATAATCTTCAAAACAATTGTTTCCTTCACCCTTCAACACCCTGAAAACTTCATAATGGCACCAAATGACTTATACTGAACCAAAACATACCATGTGATAAATCACAAAAAATTTAAGAACCTGTAAAAAACTTATAAGCAAGTTAGAAGTCATGAAACATCCTTCTCTTCAAACCATAGCCACTTTTGCATTCACCAGATCAACCTGCCAAAACATATGTTTCCAAAGGTTAGCTCATAAAAACAGTTATACAAAAATTAAAGACATAAAAATGGATTCATTGGATGCCCAATTAATCCCTATTCACTCTCTAGGTAATAGTAAGCATCAACCAATCCATCCCAGGCTTCAAACATCCTGAAACTTGCACCGAAATAGATGTTGTCCTGAACTACCAAAAACATTCTTACTGAAATAATTCATTGGAAACCATATAAATTAACTTCATAATGAGTTAATCCATATATAAATTAAATTATTTCTGAATCTAATTTCAAACACAACTTGAATCACCTCCAAATTCCACATGTAGCTCAAGTTATGACCAAAACATTGGACCCTGCTATTTGAGACCCTAAAACTACCCTTTCACAAGTTAACCTATTTGAGCCTCAAATCACCATGTATCTTAAAAATCATGACCTTAAACCAAAATTGAAATAAATAAAAAACTCCCATAAATCATGCACCATATATTTTTCATGTTATTCCTTTGGACCATCTTGTCCTAAAACATTCTTCTTCAGAAACTAGTATTTTTAGGTGGGGCCTGTCGACACTAAAATTTTCCTCCGTAATTTCTATTTCATTAATGTATGTATTAGGAATAGGATGTTGTTAAGTATAATTAGTAGTAGCGTCTGATAGAAGATAACGGTGCCGTCAGTAAGGTGCCGCCAATAATGTGGAGTACGGTAACAGTCAAAGTATAATAGGAATATTGTAAAAAGTAAATATTTGTCGTAAGTGGTCCGGTAATGTTAAAATGTCAAAGTTTGGGTAATTAGAGAAGTAGGGTCTACGTGATTAGGAATTAGAAATATTATATTGGTAATAAGGACAAGGAGTGAGGTCATAAATATTTTGTGTATTTTATTTGTAAAAAGTCTAAAAATGTGGAACCCATGTGAAATGATAAGGTTTATCTTATCTTAAGAGATAAACTTACATGTACAGATAAGAGTTAAGGTATGGAATATGATTCGTCAGAGTGGATTTCTTATCCTATCTTAGAGATAAGATGGATAAGCTTGGAAGTTCTATAAATAGAGAGGCCACCCCCCTCATTTAGCATAGAAGGAAGTAGTGAGAAATATTGTAGGAAGTGTGCGAAGGAAGCCATCAGTTTAAAGGTGTGTTGAAGAAGCCATTAAGAGGTGTAATTGTAAAGTTTCTCCCATAGTCTTGGTGAAAGGAAAGTGAAGTCAATAACACTTGAAGTACCTCATGGGTGAGATTGTAACAATTTCATGTTAATATTATAATTTACTTTGATATTTCAGATTTGTCATCATTCCGTCTTATCATAGTCAATGGTATTCTTGTGTTATGTTGTTGTTTTGTTTCCAGATTACATCCACCAAACTAAAGGCTGTGCATTAGTAAATAATCATAGCACGAGGAGTTCCTGGTGAAGAATTATCATAGTGCCAGATTGGTGATGACATTTTGGTTCCGTTGCCGGGACCATTCCTCGTTGGTGGATTTTCTGGAGAGATATTCCCACTTAGTCAAAAATCAATTGGAGGGTAACCTTGTTTTTACTGTGCATAGTAGTTACCATGGTAAAATCATTTTTACCGTGAATAGTAGTTACCATGATAAAGTCATTTTTGCTGTGAATAGTATTTATCACAGTAAAGTCACTTTTTACCGTGAATAGTATTTACCGCAGTAACTTCACTTTTTACTGTGAATAGTGTTTACCACAGTAAAGTCAGTTTTTACCGCAGTAAGTCAAGTTTTACCATAGTTTACCGTGGTCATTTCTATTTTACTGTAGAAATGTGTAAAGTCACTTTCTAGTATAGTGATTCCAATTATTTGTGCACATAAGTCTTGTTGGTTGTATTTCACGGTGGTTACTTTTGAAAATGGGAAAGATTCCTGTTTTTTCAGCTCAATCTAATGAAGATGCTTCTTCTTTCATTCAAGAGTTTAAACGATCTTGTATTTGTAATGGCCTCATAAGAAGGGAACAATGGACTGAATTTTTTCCTACCTTTTTGGATGGTTCAGCACTTAGGTGGTTTGAAACACTAGGTGATAATGTGAAAAATTCATGGGATTTATTAACTGAAAGTTTTCTTGAAGAATTTGGTGAACAACAGAAATATGCAGATCTCATGATCGAGATCACAAAGCTATCCCAAGGAGAGAAGGAGAAGATAAGGGATTATCATGCTCGTGTTCTAGAGCTAAGGAGGAAGCTCGATGCCCAGATCCGGAAGGAAGGATTAGCGGATGGGTTGATGAATGGCGTGGATAATCTCCTCTGTAAGCACTTCATTCTTGGGATGAAGCCAGAGATCAGACAATGAGTAAAGTATGACCGCCCAGCTACCATTGAACAAGCAAAGGAGATTGCAAGAAGGCAAGAAGAAAGCATGGAAGAGGAGCCCAAAGAAATTGTTGCTAAAATAGAGCCTACACCAGCACCTTTGGTCCAGAATCCACAACCACTCCCGGTGAGCACAAATATTTCTCCTAGTACATCTACTGAGTATGAAGATCTCTCAAAAAGATGGGTCAGTTAACTATTAATCTTCTTCAAGGAAAAGAATTTAGTTCTCAGGGAGGAGATAGAGGTCCAAAAAGAAATATTTCTGAAGTTGTATGTTATGGTTGTTATAAAAAGGGTCATTATAAGTATAATTGTCCAAATAGAGCTTCTACATCTGGTAAAGGAGATAATGATAAAGGAAAAGCACCTGTGAATTCTTTTGATGTAGTAGATAAGAGCAGAAATAATGAAGTAGATGTGTTTGTAACAAAAAGAAAGAAATAAAAAGATAATCAAGATGGAAATGACCCTAAGAAGATGAAAGAAGAAACTAGTAAGAAACATAGGAGAAGAAAGCTGGGTGTGCAGGATTTTCTGATTTCACAGGGGCAAGGACCATACTCCATCCTGGAAGATCTATCCAAAAGGCCTGCAAATATTACATATGGTCAACTCTTGGCTATGTCTTCTGAGAAGAGGCGGGAGCTGCGAAGTGGACTCAATGCTCGACGAAGAAAGGAGGTTGAGGTCCCTATTTTGGAGGCAGAGGCGGATCCCTATGCTCCACAAGCTGAGGTATTATGTAATGGTATTTCAATTCATGATGTCTTAGTTGATGGAGGTGCTGTAGTTAATGTAATGACCGAGTCTGTAATGAATATGTTGGGTTTAAAAATTGATCGCCCTTCAACACTTATGTTAAGGTCATTAAATAAAGGAAAAACTAAACCAGAAGGTGTAGTTTCAAATGTGGCAATATCTGTTATGGGTGTTGTATGTGTGGTAGACTTTCAGGTGATGAAAAATGGTACTGTTGCATACCCAATGCTGCTGGGAAGACCATGGCTAAGGAGAGTTCATGCAAGAAACTACTGGAATGAAGGTTTCATGACACTTGGACGTGGTAGAGAGAGGGTGAAGATAAACGTGATCCCTCGACATCATAAGGCAGAACCTGTGGATTCAAGTGATGAAACTGATGATTGGACATCCTCTGATTACTCTAGTACCAGTGAAGTGGACACTGAAGATGAAGAAAGTGAGGTTGATGTTTCAGTCATGGATATCCTTCCAGTCACACCAACTCATGACCCCATAAAATTATCTGAAGAAGAAGTTGATGATCGTCTCCAACAAATAAAGATTGGTGATGCTGTGATGGAGAGTGAGAAGGAATCCTACCTCCAGCTCTTTCGAAGGTACACACACCTATTCACTTTTGATTACAAGGAACTCCGTCAAGTAAGTTGGGTAGAACATTGTATTGAGCTGGTAGATGGTGCTAAGCCCATAAAGCAAATGCCATATAGAATGAATCCTAATTTTTCCAAGACTGTAAAAGAAGAAATAGATAAGTTGCTTGATGCAGGATTCATATTTGCTGTGGAGAATTCAGAATGGGTTTCTCCCATTGTGATCTCAATAAAAAAGAATGGGAAGCTACGCATTTGTGTTGATTACAGGAAGCTCAATAAGGCAACAAAGAAGGATCATTACCCTCTTCCATTTTCAGATCAGATCTTGGACGAAGTAGCTGGCCAGGAGTGTTATAGTTTTGCTGATGGATATAGCGGCTACAACCAAGTTCGTATAGCAGAGAAAGATCAGCTGAAGACCATGTTCACCACTCCTTGGGGAACGTTTTCTTATAGAGTTATGCCTTTTGGGTTGTGTAATGCTCTAGCAACATTCCAGCGTTTGATGAATAGGGTGTTCGAACCCTACATTGGGACCTTCATCAGAGTATTTCTGGATGATTTTTGCATCTATGGGAGCAAGTTGGACCACCTGCACCAAATGGAGACAACATTTCAAAGGTTAGATGAAGCACAAGCCTCACTAAACCCTACAAAGTGTGTCTTTGGATGTTCTAAAGGCGTTTTGTTAGGGCATGTTGTATCCAGAGATGGTATTGGTACTGATCCTGATAAAGTTTCAAAAATCAAAGATTTACCATTTCCTATTAATAGAAGTAAGTTGAGATCATTTTTAGGCCATGTGGGTTACTATAGAAGGTTCATCAAGAATTTCTCAAAGATTGCACAGCCACTAACCTAGTTCTTGAAGAAGGATGTTACTTATGAACCAGGAAATAAGGCACATGAAGCTTTTGGACAACTAAAGGAAGCCCTGGTGTCTTCACCTATTTTGAAGAATCCAGATTGGAGCAAGCCATTCATTGTGTACACTGATGCCTCAAATGCAGCACTAGGAAGTACTTTGAGCCAAAAGGATGAAAATGGGAATGAACATCCAATTTACTTTGGGAGTAGACAAATGAGCAGTGCTGAGGTAAATTATACTGTAACTGAAAAAGAGGCTCTGGCTATCATTTTTGCTGTAAAGAAGTTTAGAAATTACTTGCTAGGGTAAAAATTTCTAGTTGTAACAGATCATCAGGCTCTAAAATATATTGTAAATAAGCCAAACCCATCAGGGAGGATAGCAAGATGGATAATTTTGCTACAAGAATTTGAATTTGATATTATAGATAGGCCAGGAAAGAAGCATGTTAATGCAGATGCACTCTCTCGAGCCTATGATGGTTTAGGATCATCTTGTGATGATGATGATTTCCCCGATGCAGCCTTGTTATCCCTTGACACAATCCCTAGTGAATACATAGATATTTGGAATTATCTGAATGAATTCAAGTTTCCTGATGGTGCCAATGCAAAGACTAAGAGAAAGATTACTCAAGCCAGTCGTCCATATTCTATTCTGCATGGAGTATTATTTCGAATAGGACCTGATGGACAGTACAAGAGGGCAGTTGGATGTGATCAAGGGAAGGAACTGCTAGAAGAATTCCATAATGGTACATGTGGAGGGCACTTATCTGGACAACTTACAGCAAGAAGGATCTTGGATGCAGGTTATCACTGGCCCACTCTTTTTAAAGATTGTTATAATTATTGTAAGACATGTGATATTTGTCAAACACATGGTAACCGTAAGACTTCATCAGCTCCATTATGCCCTATTCTTCCACTTGGTCCCTTTGAAAAGTGGGGAATAGACATTGTAGGTCCACTTCCAACTACTTCATGCCAAAATAAGTATATTGTAGTTGCCACAGATTATTTAACCAAGTGGGTTGAAGCTAGGCCATTGAAAACAACTTCCATGGATGAAGTGGCAAGGTTCATATATGAATGCATTGTCACCAGATTTGGTTGTCCATTAGAAATTGTAACAGATCAAGGAAGCCACTTCATTAATGAGGTGGTAGAAGCCCTAGTCAATAAGTTTTCTATTAAGCACAGGAAGGCAACAACATACAAGCCAAGCACAAATGGACAGGTGGAACGAACAAATTTTGTGTTGTGTCAAATTCTAGCAAAAGATGCAGCCTTGCAGGTACATAAGTGGGATAAAAGGATTCATGCAGCATTGTGGGCATATAGGGCAACATCAAAGTCAGCAACAGGATACTCCCCATTTCAGTTGGCCTATGGCATTGATCCAGTTCTTCCTATTGAGTTTGATATTCCCACTGTGAGAGTTATGAAAAATGAAAGGATGGATGAAAGTGATTCAGTAAAAGAAAGGTTGGTACATCTTCATTTGCTAGAGGAAATGAGGGAAATAGCAAAGGATACAAGCCATAAGAAGAAAATGAAGTAGAAGGAATACTTTGATCAAAAGATCTGGTGGTCTCCATTTCATGTGAATGACTTGGTTCTAGTATATGATTCCAGATACAAAAAAAGAAGACAGAAAATTTCTTCCAAAATGGATGGGGCCCTACAAAATAGTAGTTGTACATGAAAATGGTACGTACCGACTGGAGGAATTAGATGGCACTCCCATTACGAAATGGGTCAACCACGACAAGTTGAAGATTTTCCAAGCACCAGAATAGTCTACTCCGAGGATGGAGTAGAAGCTAGGAAGGGGGAAGATGTCGACACTAAAATTTTCCTCCGTAATTTCTATTTCATTAATGTATGTATTAGGAATAGGATGTTGTTAAGTATAGTTAGTAGTAGCGTCTAATAGAATATAACGGCGCCGTCAGTACGGTGCCGCCAATAATGTGGAGTACGGTAACAGTCAAAGTACAATAGGAATGTTGTAAAAAGTAAATATTTGTCGTAAGTGGTCCGGTAATGTTAAAATGTCAAAGTTTGGGTAGTTAGAGAAGTAGGGTCTATGTGATTAGGAATTAGAAATATTATATTGGTAATAAGGACAAGGAGTGAGGTCATAAATATTTTGTGTATTTTATTTGTAAAAAGTCTAAAAATGTGGAACCCATGTGAAATGATAAGGTTTATCTTATCTTAAGAGATAAGCTTACATGTACAGATAAGAGTTAAGGTATGGAATATGATTCGTCAGAGTGGATTTCTTATCCTATCTTAGAGATAAGATGGATAAGCCTAGAAGTTCTATAAATAGAGAGGCCACCCCCCTCATTTAGCATAGAAGGAAGTAGTGAGAAATATTGTAGGAAGTGTGTGAAGGAAGCCATCAGTTTAAAGGTGTGTTGAAGAAGCCATTAAGAGGTGTAATTGTAAAGTTTCTCCCATAGTCTTGGTGAAAGGCAAGTGAAGTCAATAACACTTGAAGTACCTCATGGGTGAGATTGTAACAATTTCATGTTAATATTATAATTTACTTTGATATTTCAGATTTTTCATCATTTCGTCTTATCATAGTCAATGGTATTCTTGTGTTATGTTGTTGTTTTGTTTCCAGATTCCATCCACCAAACTAAAGGCTGTGCATTAGTAAATAATCATAGCACGAGGAGTTCCTGGTGAATAATTATCATAGTGCCGGATTGGTGATGACAGGCCCACATATCACCATGGCCTCAACCATACATTTATGGAAATTATAAGGATTCCTCTACAAAATAAAATCATCACATTTTTACTTGAAATCAAAACTGGGTTAGTATACTTCACCTTTTGCAAACTGCTGCTAGCTAGGGTTTAACTAGGATTTTTGACCTCTTTATCTTCTTAACATTCCTTCATAAAAAATTGATGATCAAATGACCTAATTATTTTTGTGTAACATTATAAAATCACCTTATAATCTTACTTGATAGGTAAAAGGTCCCATGAAAAGTAAACTGTCCAAAATGAGCATCTGAAGTTGAACTTCGAGATGGATTTTGCCTTGTTTTTCACCTTATCTCACTAAAACAATCATATCTTGCAAAATTCACATCATGGGCACCTAAAGTTTTTCCAATAGAATCATCAATCATCCCTCTAACATATACAAACATCATAATTTAAATTCCATGGCTCAATCTCTCTAGTCACTAAGACTTACCTATGCTTGCATGATAGATTCTCACTGTAATAACTAGGACCAATTGAAACAATGCAATAAATTAACAAGAAACTTCTAAAAATGGCCCAAACATACCTCATATGACATGATATACCTGATAGCATGCATACATGATCTAAAATGGCTCCAATACACTCTGACTCATGTATGAAGAGTGTGCAAGTAAATGGTGTGTGAATTGATGATGAGAATGTATATGGTAGATCAACACCCATGGATGGAGCATGCCCCTAATATGGAATAGTAGCAATATTATTAGTAGGAGGCATAGGAGGGATTGCAGCTATCATAGAAATAACACCCTCAATTGGTGGTAAATGAGGTGGTTAATCCATAGGTTGAGGCTCATTTGTAGTATCAATGTGCGGAATAAGAAGACTAGTATTAGGATCATGGACACAATATTGGAATGGGTCACGGTCCTAAAAGATAGTATGCTCAATGCATTAATGTAAGAATTTAACACAATGAGGGACTGTAGAAGTGACAACCAACATGGCATGAAGCCATGGTCTACCCAACAAATAATTGTATGAAATGGAAAAATCTATAACAAAGAATACTGTGGGGGGAGTTTTGGGACCAATAGTGATGGGCACAGTAACATGACCAAGACATGGATGAATAGTACCATCATAAGAACGCAATGAAATAGAAGAGGGACTAAGGTCACGAGAGGACATATCTAAAGCTTCAAGAAATGACATGGGACATAAATTAAGTTTAGATCCAGTGTCAATTAGAGTGCGTTTGACACCTACAGTATGAATGTGACACAATATGCAATGGCAAATCATTATCAAAGGAATGAATGTCAGTGGGAGGGTTAGCCTTGAATTATATATGTTGTGAAAATACATCAACAAATTTCTTATAAATGGAATCCGGATGCATGCCAACAGAAACACGCATAGTAGTAAAAATATGTTGGATGCGGTGAAGTAAATCAGGATTGGCAAATAAACAATCATTGGCAGAGATATTCATGATGCCTACTTGTAAATGTAAACCCTAAAAGGTGTTATGAAGAAATTTCGGGTTCACCAAAATTATTAACTAAAATTAACTAATAAGAGGTAGTATGGGGATAGTTAATCTAATCTAGGAGGACATAAACATTGTAAATAAATATGTAAAAGCAATATGGCGTACTTATATAATTGAACTAATGGAAATGAAACCATAATATGTAAGAGGAAGGTAAGGAATGAACTAATTTGATAATTGGTGACTATTGCAAAGTGTCACAGAGGTAACTGGATAAAATAGGAGCCAGAATGACAGTGCGCAGGTCACAAAAATATTGGATATGGAGTATTTGAGTAGACATGGGCACCTGGAGGAGGACTAGGGTGCCCACGGGTGCTCTGGTATACAATCAGAGTGCCCTGGTGTGTGAAAATGCTCTTGAATGTGTTCTTATAGGGTCAAAGGGTGGTGTAAAACCCTTGTTGTGTGTCACATCAAGTTTGTTTCCCATGCCGTATGTCGACAATGATTCAAGATGATGTAAAGACCCGCAAAAGACCAAAAGGAAGTATCAAACCCCTAAAAATAAAAATGTAGAATAAATGGGTCAGAATGACCCCAGTTGCCACAACAATGGGCTTACTACTCTGAGCGTTGCACTACATTTCGGACCCAAATGTAGTTCTAGTGAGTGTGTACATGTCGTGCCCTAGATTCTCTTGTGCTAGTCGCATTTTGTGAAATAACGAGTAATAGATAAATGTAGAAAATGTAATAGCATGTGTGCATGGAATAGAATAAAATACTCCCCATATGAAGTGTGATGGGAACTTCCTATCTTGTACCTTGATGATGGAGCTATGTGGATGCAAATGCAATAAATGGATGCAACTCTAGATGAGTGATAGTAATAGATGATGTTAGGTCCCTCATTATGGTCTCATAACTTTATATTTATAGGGTTCTCTTGATCTAATTTCATAATTAATCTCAACATGGTTGACTGCCAAAAAGAAAAGGATGAAAAATGGCTACAAAAATCCCAAAAGGTGGCGAGAAAGTAGAAAAAGGACCGGGGTGCCCCTGATGGGACCAGGGAGCCCAAGGGTGCCCCAAGACTACCCTGCATGACCCAGCTAAGGCTAAAATGATGGGAAAATTATAAAATAGACTGAGAATATGGATAAAAATGTGTGGAAATGATGAAATAATAGTAAAATAAGATGGAAAAAATATGGGGGTTAATTAATACTTTCTTCACTCAAGAACCTTCTAAATAGTAGTATGAGACCGGTATAAATAAAAGTCTAAAGTGCATAGTTTTGTGACTACACTTTGATATAAAGGGGAGGATCATTATTTAAGACATCTTGAGGATAAATTTCAACAGATGTAAAAGTAATATGTTCTTCTTTAAAAGAGAGTGATGTAGTGAGTCTATGGTAAACATATTTAGGAGATGTGTTAGGATGAAGGTAACTAGTATACCAAAAAGAGTGAATTTTATTTACACATTCAGGATTAGTCTACAAGAAGGTTTGGAGGGAGATACTCATATCGAGAAAATTGGAATAAAAGAAGGGGCTAAACATGTTCAAATTCAGGTTCACCAAATGATTTTATTTAATTTGAATTAAATATAATATTATAGAGTCACTACTGAACCAAATTATATATAAATATTGGAATATATAAATGACATAAGAAAACTAAGTTTTAAAATATGAAACCCTAAAAAAAGAATAAGGAGGGGGAACTTAGCTTATTTCCACTCAAATTGGAAATTATCTGAGTAGGGAAAAGTGATGAACATACTGAGAAGAGTGTCATTATTAATCTATGTAAATAATACAACTCATGAACAAGGCTAAACAGAGGCACACACGAAAGGATAGGGGCACCTAGGTGCTGGTGACTGGATCTAGGAACCCATGAATATATAGAAGCTCTAGAACTAATTTCTGTTGTGTCATATTTGTTCCCTATTGATCGCCTAGTAGTCACATTATTATATTTGAAGATACATGTAATGTGTAAAAGAGATATTCACTTGCACAAACCCACAAACCACATCAAACTTAAAAAAAATGCATAATGGGGAGTCAGAATAACCCCGGAGGTCACCCGAGAGTGAAATTACAACCGCTTGTTGCACTACATATCAGACTCCATGTAGTTCTGGTGATTGTGTGTAGAAATTGTGCTCTAGGATTCCCTTGTGCAAGTTACACTTGATAGCGAGTTGTAGCTAGAATGTAGCAATGTAGTAGAATGTGTTGATGCAATATAATGAACTTCCCATTCCGATGTTGTGTATGCAGAGTATGGAGTCTGTTGTCCTTATAATGGATGCTAGATGGATGCCTTTTGAGTGCTTTAGGTGCCTTTTGAATGCAAACTTTGGTGATGATAGTAATTCTTAGTGTTTGGTCATTTATTTTGAACACATAACTATGTATTTATATGATTCACTTGTTTGAATTTTGTAATTGACAACTAGAAGGTTGACCCATAAGTGGAAAAGATGTGTAAAAGATAAAAGAGACCCAAAAGGAGCAAGTATAGTAAGAAAGGGTCGGGGGCACCCAGAGGGGAGAAGGGTGCTGTCAAGGCTAAGATATTAAAATGAAATAACATTGAACATTATTTAAACATTATAACTTAACATTATAATGAATGAGATAAATAAAGGAACATGTTGAGACATGATTTAACATGGAAAACCTGTAAATGGGTAAAAAACCACGAAGAATATTCCACTAATGTGAGAAATTTGTACATCACAGTCCAGTAACTCCTCCGTCCTTTTACTCCATGTTTTACCCATGATCTATAAATATTCACGTGGTTATTTTGAATATTTTTCAAATATGACCCATAGTCATATATAAATAACCCGAAGGGTTATGCCTATTAAGTGACGAGGTACACCCAATTTTAATTAATAGTCGTTAATTTAATAACTAACAAAACCTAATCTAAAGTTTATATTTAAATAATAAGAATATAAACTATTCTATATTATTTAACTATAAACTAAACATTATGATGCACTTAATATTATAGTTCTAACACTCCCCCTTAATATTAAGTGGGGATCCATATGCCAACATTACCTGTTTGTACAACAAGATTTACAAATCCATAAACCCTAAAGGTTTAGGCTAGCACATGTACTTTTGAAGGATTTATAACACCTTCATCATGCTCAACTTACCTTTTGGTACAAAAGGATTTGGAATCCATAAATCAGACATATGATTTAGGCTAAGCATGATTTGTGAGACTACATCTCACTGTTTCTCATGAAAATATTCTTATACCACATCTTTAGGAGCCTTTTATAACACAAGGACCTCCTTTACAAATAGATGCACACTAGACTGTACTTTCCCCGTAAACTCTATCAGTTTACTTTTAGATCATACAAGATCTTTTACAATGATTTTAAACCAGAGTAGAAGTATAGAGGAAGAGGATTCAATCAACTGACTGACCATTAGGAGGTGGCATTGCATGCACACTCCCCCTCAATGAAAAATTTGAAAGGCCAAGCATTACACAAAACTTGCAGAACTTCGCAGCACACAATGGCTTCATGAACAAGTCTACAACCTGATCTTCAGTTGGGCAGTACTGGAGATCTATATCACCATTGAGAACCTTCTCACGAATAAAGTGCATATGTATCTCGATATGCTTCATTCTTTGATGTTGAACTGGATTCTTTGCAAGAGCAATAAAACTCTGGCTATCACATAGAAGAGGAGTACTTCCTTTAACTTCCATGTGTATTTCTTCCAATAGTATTTTCAGCCACATGGCTTCTTTTGCTGCTTCCATTGCACTTCTGTATTCTGCCTCAGTAGAAGAAATGGAAACTGTCGGCTTCTTTTTACTACTCCAAGTAATGGCACATGTACCACACTTGAATATATATCCAGTTGTAGATTTATGATCTATCACATCACCAACATGGTCAGAATCACAATATCCATGTAAATATGCATTATTAGATGAAATATAATGTAAACCATAATTAATAGTGCCCTTTACATAACACAAAATTATTTTTTCTAACTTCCAGTGATCCTGATAAGGTTCCTGCATAAACCTTGAAGCAATCCCTATTGCATAAGAAATGTCAGGTCTAGTAATAGTAAGATAAATCAAACTACCTACAAGTTGCTGTATAAAGTAGGATTAGCTTTTTCACATGCAGGTTTAGGATCAAGTTTACATCCTACTTCTATAGGAATAGAAACTGGTTTACAATCAAGCATATTAAATATTTTAAGCAAATTAGTTGCATATTGTGATTGAGATACTACAATAGAATTTTTATCTTGAAATATAGCCATGCCTAAAAAATGATGTAATAAACCTAAATCTGTCATCTCAAAATATTGCATTAATTTCTCTTTAATTTTCATAATTAAAGTGTTAGAATTACTAGTGATTAGTAAATCATCAACATACAATACAATGAGAATAATAACATCTTCTTCAATTTTAACAAATAAATCATTATCAGATGCACAGTTAGAAAAACCAATTTCATTAAAAAAACTATTGATTTTAGAATACCAAGCTCTAGGAGCTTGTTTTAAACCATACAAATATTTTTTTAATCTACAAACATATTTTTCTTTTCCTGGTTCTTCAAAGCCTTTTGGTTGGGTCATATAAATTTCTTCTTGTAAATCACCATTCAAAAAAGTATTTTTTACATCCATTTGATGGATTTCCCAACCATACTGAGCAGTTATGGCAATCAAAATCCTTATTGTGCTCATTTTTGCAATTGGTGCAAAATTTTCTACGTAGTCGATACTGGGTTTTTGAGTAAACCCTCGAGCTACAAGTCGGGCTTTGAATTTATCTATACTACCATTTGCTTTATATTTTATTTTGTATAGCCATCTGGATCTGACTATACTTCATTTTTCAGGAGGAGGGACTAATTCCCATGTTTGATTTTTAATTAAAGCAGTGTATTCAGATTTCATAGCATCTAGCCATCTTTCGTCAGAAGAGGCTTCTTCAAAATTTTGGGGTTCAGGTTCATACAAGGTCATCAAAGGCATGGTATGTATGATGACTTCTTGTCATTTTCTGAAGGTTACCTGAGTTAGAGTCTTGAATAACAGACTCACCCCATCTAGGTCTTTTAGTTACAGAAGTACTAGGAACAATCTCATTATTAACCATAGGTTCTATACTAGTTTCTTCATTACATATATCATTTTCACAATTTTCAAATTCATTTTCATTTTCATTTAAAACATCATAAGAAACAGAAGATGAAGAAGAAGAACAAAAAGGTTTTTCTAAGATTTTAACATTCCTATTTTCTATAACTTCTCTTTTAGAGGGATCAAATATCCTAAGACCTTTAGTTTTTATACCATATCCTACAAAGATGCATGGAAAGGAAGTCTGATCAAGCTTCTTCTATTTTGATTTCGGAATAAAGAGAGAAGCAAGGCTACCAAAAATTCTCAAATGAGATACACTAGGTTTTTGGTTTGACCACTTTTCTAAAGGAGTTGAATTTACCAAGGCTTTAGTGGGAACTCTGTTCAAGATATGAACAACAGTGTTCATGGCTTCTTCCCAAAGAAACTTAGGAACTTGAGCAGAATGAATCATGGTCCTAGCCATCTCCAAAATAGTGTGGTTTTTTCTTTCCGCAATCCCATTCTGCTGAGGAGAATAGGGAGTGGTTAATTCCCTTTGAATGCCACATTTAATACAAAATGAGTCAAATTCATGACTCACATATTCTCCCCCATTTTCAGTTCTAAGCCTTTTAATTTTAAATTTAGAAGAGTTTTTTACTAAAGCTTTAAATTCTTTAAATTTTGACAAGACATCTGATTTCTTTTTAATGAAATATGACCAAATCATATGAGAGAAATCATCAATAAAAGTGACAGCATACAAGGAACCATTAAGAGAGGGAACTTCTAGTGGTCCTCTAACATCACTATGAACAAGCTCTAAAGGTTCTGAAGAGTTATCATCATGATGACTATGAAAAGGGTTAGCAGATTGCTTACCACGTAAGCAACCTTCACAAGTCTCATGATTTTGGGAAATGGGTGACAACCGGTTACTAGGTTTAAACGAGGCATGTCATACATACTCCTGAAATTAACATGACCAAGTCTCTCATGCCATAATTGCAAGTCACTTTTATGAGTTGTCAGACAAGAAGCAGAAGGAAAACCAGAAAATACATATAAACCATCTCTTTGAATGCCTTCAACTATAGTTACATTATGTTCATTTTTAATAAACCATTTATCTTTTAACAATGTAACACTATAGTTATTTTGAGTTAACTGAGAGCAAGAAAGCAAATTCATTTTTAATTTAGGTACTAACAATACATTGTTAATGAAACCATTTGCTACTTTTGCTTTTCCTTGACCATGAACATCAAGAATGGAATGATCTCCTAAATAGATGTGTTCATTACATTCACTAAGATCAGATAGAATATCAGACCTAAATGTCATATGCCTAGAAGCACCACTGTCTAATATCCATTCATTCTCTTTTGCAGTAACAAAAGCGGCATACAAAGCAATTACATTTGATTTTTGGTTATTTTTCTAATTCTTGTTTTGATTTTGATTTTGAACAGATTTGTTACCCTTTTGAATTTTAGAATTCATTTTATTTTTAAATTTACAATCATATTTTTTATGTCTAAATTTATCACAATTGTGACATTTTCCATCAAAGCTAACTCTTAGATTTCATAGGTTTCTTATCCTTGCTAGGAGGTTTAGGAGTTTGCTTTGTGTTTTTGTTAAATCTAAAGTTTTTTTCTTTTGATTTCTGAGCAAGAAGTTCCTGAGAGGCATTCTCCTTAGAATCAAAATTCGACATTACTTGTTCTTCCTGTATAAGAAGAGAACTTAGGGTTTGTAAATCTGGAATGTCTTGTTCTGTTTGGTATTTAGAATTCAAAATTGAAATGAAATTTCTAAATTTTTCATGGATATTTAATTGAACAATAAAATAAAGTAATTTATCATGAATCAAATTACTGCCACATCCATCTAATTGTGATTTAATATTTTTTATTTTTGCTAAATAATTAATCACTTTTTCATCTCCCTTCATGGGAGTTGTCATGAGCTCTAAAATCAATTTAATAACTTTTGATAAATGCGTACCTTCGTGCATCGACTCCAATTATGTCCAAGCTTCACTAGGACTTTCAAGATTTCTGATATGAAGCAAAAATCATCTTGTACACTTCACAAGATAATCGACATTGCCTCTTGTATTTTTTGTTGATATGAGGCAACATTATCAGCAGTTGCATGTCTTCCGGTAGGAGCTCTCTCTGTTCCACTTACAACTACCCACAACTTGCAAGCCATAAATTTTGCTTTCAATCATATTTTCCAAATGTTGTAGTTGTTTCCATTCAACATATGTGATTTTTCAATTAAAAATTGATTAGATCCCATTTGTGTGTAAAAAATGATAAACAATTAACAAACAAGGATTAAATGAGAGTTTGATAGATAAATCCTCCTATCGTATTTCAATGCTTGTAATTAATCTCGATCACTTTTACGTCACAAAAAAGTGATCCTATATAAAAAGAATCTATACACGAGGAAATTAGAATGATACCAATAATTCGAATCAAAACGTGATTGAATTTTTTTTAGTTTCGCAATAAAATTACGACAACAAAAAATATATAAATATATTTTATTATTTTTACATTTTTACAAAAAAAATTTTGAAAAAAGTCTTATAATTTGTATATTTTGATAATTAAAATAAAAAATGAAATATTTAAAATAAAAAAAAAATCATATAAAAAAATTGGGCTCTTTCCCATATAATCAACTTGATTTGAATCAACTCGATGAAGATATCTTAAATCAACTCAGTTGAGTTATTTAAATTATATTATTTAAACCATATTACTAACTAATGCCCACATATATTCAAACTAATAATTACCACACCAATATTATTACCACTTACCACTCAAAGAAAGGACTACGGCCGAGCCACATTAATATTGACTGAGCCATCAACCGTGCCTGCGAAGGGGCAAACAAAACAAGGGGTGGTGTGACCTAACTCACACCATCAAAGCCATTTGGGAAGGATTATAAAGCCTTTCCCTTATTATGTCCTCCCCCATGTGGGACTAAACCCACATAGACAAGGAGGTAGGGGGTAGGTGGGGCCCATGTTCCACGTGGCACAAGCGCTAAGGGGGTGCGTAAGAGGCCACAACATGTGCCACTTGGCACAGTTTTAGGAGGGGTCATTGTAAGAAGGGGGCCACTCCAATATCATTGATATGGTTAGTTTTAGGTTTAGTTTTAAAAATAAACTTTTCATATATATATATATTTCAATTAGGGGTTTATATAAATATATATTATATATATATATTTAGCAATTAGGTTTAAATATATATATAGGTTTATTACATATAGGTTTATATATTTATATATATATACTACAATTAGGTTTAAATATTCAGGTATTATATACATATATAGGTTTAAATATATAGGTTTATATATATATATATTCATTTATATGTATATATATATAATAATGTATATATATTTTTATTTTTAAAATATGAAATCTATACAAATATTTTATATAGATTATAGTCACAAAGGTATTATAGAAAAAAAAAAATTAGAATGAACTAAAAAAAATAGGGTTTCATTTTTCAAAAAAATGTAAAAAGAACAATATTACCAGGAGACGATGGTTTTTACATGACCAATGAAAAAATTCAAATGGCCTATTTTTCTGAATCTTGTCTCCTGTGTACTTGTTTTTCACTTGGAATTTTTTACTTGTTTTCTTGAATTCCTACATACATTATAAACTATAAAAAATATTTCAAAAATATTTAATAGTTCTTACCTTGGTTTTGTAAGTTGAATAATTCAAATGAGTTTCACTTCACTGTGGAGACTCCAATTAACTTCCACCTGTGCAACTAACATTCGAAAAGGAAGGGAGGTGGGTTATATAATATTTCACCCCAACTACCTAACTTCCCAACAGTTACACCTTTCATTTAGGGTTAAATTAATTTTAATTATCTCACTCTGGTACCATGTCAGGGCCGAGATATAAAATGAAATAACATTGAATATTAAATAAACATTATAACTTAACATTACTATGAATGAAATAAATAAACAAAATAAAGGAAGGAACACAGTGACACATTTTAACGTGGAAAACCCGTAAATGTGTAAAAAACCACGAAGAATAATCCACTATAATGATAAACATTTACATTACAGTCTAGTAACTACTCCCTCCTACTCCATGTATTTACCCGTGATCAATAAAGATTCACGTGATCTTATCGAATATGACCTATAGTCATATTTAAATAACCCGAAAGGTTATGTCCATATTAAGTGACAGGGCACACCCAATTTAATTAATAGTTAGTTAATTTAATAACTAACAAACCTAATACTAAATTTTATATTTAAATAATAAGAATATAACTATTCTATATTATTTAACTATAAACTAAACATTATGATGCACTTAATATTATAGTTCTAACATAACTTCAATTTCTTAGACTAGAGAGAAAGGATTAGCACATGCGGGAGTTCAAATGCTAGTCTGACAAGCCCATAGTGCAAAGGGAATTTAAAGGTGCCAAGTTGTACTAGCATGATGAAAAAATTTGGTAAGGATTTTGTTGAGGGTTTTATTGGATGCTTCAATATGGCCATAGGCTTGTGGATATTATGGTTTGGAGAAGCTTAATTTTAAATTATAAGTGTCACATAATTTTTGAACTTTTTTATTTTTAAATGATTTACCATTATTTGTATTGATTTTATGAGGGATGCCCAAGTGACAAATAACTTGATGATGAATGGAATCGATAGTATTTTCTGATTTATTGGAGATAATAGGGATACACTCCACCCATTTTTTGAAAATTTTAATAGCTTTGGTGTTGGAATTATGTCTTTGGGATGATCAAGGGTTAATGAGGTCGATGAGGTCAAGATGCCATTTGAAAAAGGCCATAAATCTTGAGTTGGTTGAAGGGAATGATTGGGGATGTGTGTAATATTAAATTTTTTTTTGACATTTGATGAACTTCTTGACATAGTCACAATAATATTGATTAAGCATATGCCAGTAGTAACCCATCCAATTTTTTTTAAGAAACGACTAATCTGTTAAAATGATCTCCACATATTCCATCATGGACTTCTTAGATAGATCATTGAGCCTATGAATATCTGAGACATCGTAGGATAATTCCATCAAACACTCTTGTGTAAAGGACACCCCTTAATATCACATAGTAGGATGTAATTTGTTGGAATGACCTCTTACCATTTCTGGATAGATCTGAGGGTATTTTTCTTGTGGAAAGATAGTCGTATATCTGAGTGTACCAAATGTAAGATTGGATATCTTCTATATGATTTATGGTAGAAAGATTAGTGTTGGTATAATATGGTTGATCAAGTTTGTGTATGACAAGGATTTTATAATCATATGGAGATAAAAGAATGAGGGATGCATGAGATTCCATAGTGTAGATGTAATTTATTATATGAGTGTGGATTCATTTAGATTTCATAATGATCGAATAGATTTAGGATATTGTTGATGATGGCTTTAAACTTTTGCAAGATTTTATTTTTACATTGATGTGTTCCTTTGATTTTATTGAAGAAAATTTGGGAATTGTAGTAGATGTCAAGTATTCCTACGTCAAGAAGTGCGGTGGTTTGAATACACATGATGGGGGATTCATATCCTGCCATGTTATTTGTGCACTCAAAATTTAATTTAAAGGATAACGGAATAGTATTTCCCTAAAGAGGTATTATGACTATTCCATAACCCCCTTGTATGCATTTAGACCCATCAAAAAATAAGGTAATTTTGAGAGGAGTGTTATCATGATCTACGGTGTAGTTAGATTCATCTGGAAATTGTTTATAAGGTAATTTATTATCAGAAAGGGTACATTTTGCGATTTGGTTAGCAATAACCTATCCTTTGATGGATTTTAGAGAAATGAATTCAAGATCAAACTCTACCATGAGCATAAGCCATATGTTTATACGATCATTATGATATGCATTAGAGTGTATGGATTTTAGTGGATTAATTTTTGTGACTACATAGGTTTTTTGATTGAGGAGGTAGTGATGAAGTTTGAAAGTTGCAAAGTATAAGGTACATCATAACTTTTATACTTTTGAATATCAAGTTTCATATTCAAGAAGGGTATGGATTATGTAATAAACAACCTGCTTCATACCTTGCTCATCTTGATGTGCTAAGATGGCTCCTAATCATGGTTAGTAATAGATATGTATAGATAGAAAGGATCCCCCTCACGCGGAGGTATGAGAAATAAAGGATATAAAAGGTACTGGTTGAATTGGTATAAGGAGGTGATAATTTTTGACACATCTAAAAATCCTAAAAATGTCATTAAATAATCCAAAAGGTCCCAAAACCTTAAAAATGACTATATTCTTTCCCAAAATAGACATCAATTGTAAAATTTAAACCCTATAAAATTTAGGTTGAAATTTTAAATCCTGAAAAAATGCCTACGCACTGACCATATTAGATTATGAAAAACTATCTCCTAAACAATGACTCATTGAGATGTGAGACTAGTTCCATAAGGTGCATAGTGACCATAATTTATTATATTTACTTTATTATTTCTTATAATTAAACAATTTTTTTTTAAATATGTAGCTTCCACAAATACATATACTACACCATATATATGTACCTCTCCATATCCTCCTTCATGTAAACATCCTTCCTCATTGTAACATTCTTGGACACGACCATTTACCTCTGGGTGACTTCTCTCTTCACCCATATAACTAATTATTTCAGATAATATTGTAGTTAGGTTCCATAAAACCCCAAAAAACATTATAGAGTCACACTTTATTTACTATGCATGATGTTATTGAGACCAAATAATCCCTAAATCTCATCACATCATTGTAATTAAGTTCATATGACTCAAATAGGGTAAATTACCTCTCTCCTTGACCCAATCAACCAAATGTTCAATGTTTAATATAACTAGGGATAAAAACTTATTATATAATCATAAATGTTAAGTTTGTAGGGCTTAAATAATGTAAGGGAAATTAATGGGTATATAGAGAAAAATTGGTGTGTTGAGGTTTTAGACCTCATTTTGGGTCAATAAAGTTTTATCTTCTTGTTGTTTCTTGTTATATCCTTGTATCGTAGCTTTTCAAAATTGTTTTCCCACTAAAATGTAATATTTTAATAATTCTAAATCCTATTTTTTCTAACAAGTGTTTTCCTTTAGTATTATTTCCTTGTTTGATCTTGATCCTTCAAAGAAATAGAATGGAAACTTAGAGGCACATTTTGGATTGAATATCACCTTATTAAACTTGTAAATAATTACACAACCCATCTTGGTAACCATCTTGGGTTGAGAAACCAAAAATGTGGTTGTTTTTTATCTATCTGGATTTAAATGATAAGGGAGAGAGGATGGGTGGATTTTCATTTGAATAAAAAGAGTCCATAATGGAGTGGGAAATGAAAAAGATAGATTTTCAAATTTGATATGTAATGTTGTAATAATAATATACCGATTAATTTCATACAATTGTGTTGTTCATGATTCACTAATCCTATCTTAACAATGGAATGAATTTGTTGCATAGTTCCAAGGTTTAGAAACACTCATCTCGACTTGGTAATTTACCTAATTTTGTATTTGTTTCATGAGAATATTCAAATACTAAATATAGTAACCATAATAAAAGTAACATACTTATTCTTGTTATGGGTATGTAATTGTGTAGACGATGTTTAAGAAGGTTTGAAGCATGCATACATTAATTTAAAATACTCCAAGACTATAATTTTTTGATAAAATCTTGTTATGAATCTATGTTCTATCATAAGGCTTATTCTTAGAATTGTATTGTGAGAAGTATTGGTTTCCCATATAAAAAGGGATTTATTATGAAAAGAATGGGTTTTAAACCATTAGTAGAAGGAAAAAAGAAACTATAGTTATTATGTATGTGTAAAAGTCCATAGGATATCGCTGACATCTTGTACAGTTATTTACAAAAATGTATTTTGGTTTAATTGAGTTAAATGACTATTAGTTGGGAGTATACGAGTAGACCACCATAAAAATAATTAGATTAGTGTGAAGTCACTAGATTGAGTGAAATCACTATTAGTGTGGGAGTATCCATGACCATAGGTCCAATATCCTATTTTCTTATTCATAACCGAGTCTTTCTTATTTTATTCTAAAGGGAAATTTCTCATGAGGCTTGGATTTTACTCTTCTTGAAACTGATGATGAGAATTTCCCAGTACACTCTCAATTACTATGTACCTCTTACCACTTTCACCAAATTCCTTTTTTGCAATGCATGAAATTATTTTAATGGTGTCTTTTCCATATATGAATTTATTTCAGCAATGTCTTGGAAACAACACAAAAGGATATATGAAACTCATTTCTCTTAATTTTGATGTAGATTTGATTATTTATGAAGTATTGTTGAGGAGACAAAGTATGACACTAAGGAGAAGGCACCCAGAAGATTCGAACAGGGTAGCAAGGCATATTTGAAGGTGCAGAAGGATAGGGAAGGAAGCACGTGTGAAAGACAAAATGAATTTGGACTTAGCCATTTTCATGGTTATGGGCTATTTTTGGAGATAGTGTGTGGGGCACACAACCAGATGGAAACTTGCACTACACACAAATGCTATTTTTGGAAGAGTGTCTAATAAGTGCTTTGCATGAGTTCAAGTTAATACTAGAATTACCACTGTCTGTTAACTAGAAGAGATCTATTATTAGCACACTTACATGTGTGTCTATTATTGTAAAGGTGCATGGCTATTTTCATCATGCGACCTATTTTGGGAATTATGTAAGTGGTGAAGGGAAAGTCCCGACCCTTATAAATATGTAGTAATCTGCGTAGATTAGAGAGAGTATTGTGTATGAGCTATTATGGAGTTATGCTACCAGAATTGATACGTGCATGAACTTATGATACTAATTATTGTAAGAAGCTTGTGTTTATTGAGTTTTAATACAATGGAGTGTGTTGGATGAATAATGGTGTTAATATGACTGAAACTAGTTATTACATGGTAATTTCATTATGTTATATTTATTTCTTAATTCATTATTCTTTTAGATCTAGATCTAGAATATGCTCTGTGGAAATTTTATACTTGTTTATGGATTTGAATGCATTAACTCTTCATCATGTTCACATCCTACACAAGAAACTCTAAGGAGGGGCCTGGTACCTTTGCACGCTTTGGGTGAGCACTCAGTCTAGGCTGAGTGATGTGCCAGCGTGCCTGGGTTATTCTTGGTAAATTCTAGGTTGCATCATTGGTTCCATTGCTGGGACCTCTTTTTCAGTTGTTTTCAGGATGGTTCATGATGAAGATGTACCGGTTGACCCTAGCAAGTGTTGAGGAGTGGATAAAATATCTAGAAGAAGAGTACACATGGAGGTTCAACACTGGATTTGAGTTTGACGCACGCACGTGGGTGGAACATAATCTGTATGACAGTTTGTATGAGAGCTTCTTTGCTATTTTTCTGGTAGAACTGTACGAGTGGTTGGTTGCTTATGCGTCTAAAAGGAATTGGAGGTATCACACACTTGTCTAGACACAGGAAGAATTTTAGGCCCTTTATGATGCTGATCTGATTTGGACACATGTTGTGGATACTTGGTTCTATGGTGTTTTGAATAACTATATTTTGGAATACTCAATTTCCACTTATTCTTGCCCAGAGGTAGCTGAATTCCATTTTTTATGTTATCCCAGGGGAAATTACTTGCAAGGCATTCCACTGGTGATCAAAATCTTGATGGTGACCCTGAACTTGGAAAGCAAACTGATGGCTAACTAAACCCCACCACACGTGGGGGTAGGAGTAGGTTTGGTGAAAGATGGTGGACCTAGTGGTAGAGAGGCAGAGAGAAGAAAGGTGGCTTAAGTACAATGAGGCATGTGAGAGGGAGATAGAGAAGTAACATGTGACATTTACAGAGTGGATGGCATTGAGGAGAGAGATGGATCACGAAGGATTTGGAGCTCACACAGAAGGCATGGAGCCAGAGCATCAGGAACTCCCCCATTTGGGAAAGCATGAAAGGGAACCCTCTTCGGCCTCACATGGAAGCACATCAACAGAGATGACCTTGGGCTACAGTGCACGCATCTGAATCTACCTAGAAACCTAGCCCTTGTGCTTGGTTTTCTAGTACTTAGTACATCCAATAGTTAGCAAGCTAATTTGGGTAGTAGGGAAGCAGGAGTAAGTCACATAGCAAGTACATCGATGGTAGGGAAAACATCTTCGTTGTTGTTTGGAGGTACCTTTTCAGGTGCATCATCTGCATAGAATTCGAGCACATAGAATTTGGGGCTCACTTCTGGGAGTAGTACCACCACGCAGACTATAGGAGTTTAGTACAATACTACTATTGGGACATAGGGAAGTACATCTTCTGGTCCACTTCTGGCTACAGGTGGAGGATCAGGGGGTATATGTGGCTCTAGTTCTGGTGGATCTAGTGGTTCTAGAGGCAGAGGCAACACAGGGGGTTCTAGGATCAGTGGGAAGGGTCCACACCAACCCCAAAATATTTACATGGAGATGTATCTCCATCTTCTAGAGTATAGGGGCATAGAAGATGTTATTGAACACATGCACATGTGTGAGATATTGTGGTGCACAAAAGGGATCATGGCTTCTGAGTGAAGGACAAGTCAATTTGTAACTACATTGCAGGGATGCACACACAATTGGTACAAGAAGTTTGACCCTGATCAAACTTGTGTAGATTATTTAGCATTCAAATATGCATTCCTTAAAGAGTTCTATATCACTGAATTTGAGAAGAAGAGTATAAGCACACTCAAGGATATTAAACAAGGTACTACTGAAAGTGTCTGGGAGTATGATGCCCATTTCAAAACACTTTTATCTAAGCTTTCTTATGATATTCACGCAAGCCAGCATGCACAATGGTTTGTTGGAGGTTTGATCACACCTTTTAGAAGGGATTTTTCACATAAGATATACACTAATCTGCGTGAAGCCCTTGAAGATGCTTTGCACGCTGAGGCCGTTAGGAGTATAGACACTATAGCTAGCCCATTCTTGGAGGCACATATTGTAGCTATGGTGAAGCAATTGGAGAAACTATCAGCAAATTCAGCACATGAGACGTGCACTGGGATTTGGTGTACAAATTGTGAAGTGGAGGGGCACACCAAAGATAGTTGTCCCCACAGAACAGTACATTCATTATTGCTAGACTGTGAGATATGTCACCTAAACCATGATGCCAGTCATTTCCCATTATTACAACGCGCGATAAGGAAGAATGTATCCTGTTATTGTAATATTTTCTAGTCCACGACTCACAATACCAAGGACTGCAGGTTGATTGGTCAGATCCATGATGCTATAGATATTGGTGTGCGACAAACAAGAGTATCAAATAACTCTAAGGGTAAAGGTGAGCATCAGGATCAGAATCACAATCAAGCGCATTATGATCAGAATGAGGGGCGCTATGATGGAGGATGTGGTAGAGGTCGAGGATACCATGGTGGATTCAGAGGTCAAGGCCGTGGTGGTGGATGAGGTGAATTCCCTTGTGGAACATGCTTTACATGTGGATCACCTGACCACTACAGGAGTGAATGTCCTTAGAATATTACATGTTCTTTCTATGGAAAGAATCATAGCTATGAGGAATGCCCATAATTATATGAGCATCTTAGTAAGCAACATAAACAAGAGAAAAAGGTGCATGGATGGTTAGGATACAACATGCTATGGAAAATCAATAGATGCCAAAGTTGGAACCGGAACCTGAGGTATTACCTGTAAAGATCACTACCCATGCTGAAGTTGCGCACGCTAGAGAGGTGTTACCATAGAAGCCTACTATCACTAAAGAGGAGGTTTTACATGCCTGGATACCCAGATCCTACCATCAGAAGGAGGTTTATCAAGAGACCATGGAGGTCCTTAGAAATCTTCAGGGTGAAATATAATGTTTAAAGGAGAAATCATGGAAGATGGAACTAAAGAAGGAGGTAGAGAAGGTCCCATATGATATTGATGACTTAAGGAAAGTGTGGAAAATGTTGTGCAAGGAGAATATTATTCCATTACTAGGGAATTGGCTAAAGGGAAACACTCACGTGCTAATACTAAGAATGGGCAATCAGATCCTGCATGTAAATCTTCCCCCCATAGCTTAGACTACGACAAGGAAATCACTCTGAATGTTGTTGTTGATGGATGGCTCTTGAGTAATATATTGATTGACACAGGCATGAAAGTAAATGTGCTTACTTTAGATGCATGGGTACAGATGGGGAGACCTACATTGCAGCCATCTTCTAATGTATTATTTATGGCTAATCAAACTAAGGCCACTCCTATCAAGTTTTAAAAGATGCATCCATTACTATACAGGGGCCAAGTTCACTGGGGATTTTGAGGTTTTAGCACTTGCAGAAGCAGACAGTTTCCCAGCTCTACTTGGATGCCCTTGGTGTTATGAAAATAATGTTGATCTTCAGTTTCAACAAGGGATATATCAGTTTTGAGAACAAGGAGGAAAGAGTTATTATCCCTTTAACAGATGGAAAATCTGTGCCCTATGTTGAGCCTTTGAGTGAGGAAGATCTGAATAGGATTTATGTACGCATCATTTGGGACCCAGAAGTGCTCGAGCCATCTAAAGAAGGAATCCTTCAGTGGGAAGATGCATAGTCTATTAGTGATACTACAAGTATTTCTTGTGATAATTGGGCTCATGGTACTTATGATATGGTTGGGCGTGAAGTAAGGAGCACATTTGCGTGGAAAATCAAACCTTGTTGTGTCAGGAGAATAGGTAACAACTCTGAACCTTGGTACACTGGGGAAGGAGACCCTACGGTATTCCTATGCATGCCATGGAGGAACAATGGATAGACCAAGTTGGAAAGAATAATTATGCTAACATATACCCTGCATGGGACAACAATCGCACACTGGTGGGTGGTTCACAGGGATAATCTTGTAGAATGGAATGAAGTCAGGATTGCTCTTACAACTCAATTTTCCAGGAGCAATGCACCTACTCAAATCTGCACATATCATGGTAATCAACCTATTCAGCACCACATTCAGCAGTGTGAGAGGCTCTGGACAGAGGGGTAGGAAGCTTTACCACCTTCACTATGGGTGCACAAACTTTATTCCACTTTACAAGGTTGTGCACGTGCTTGGTATGTATATGCAGAGCTACATAGAGAAACTGGAAATTGGTAGGATTTGATTATAGGTATGGTCCAGAATTTTGACTACTTCTCTACTAAACCTCTAGTAGAAGAGGCATTAAGGGTTATAAAGTGGTTAACTATGGGAGACAGTGCAAAGGTGGAAGAACTCATTCAGGAGTTATTTGATGGAAATGACTCAGGAGTGCATTTTTCTGAAGGAACAAAGACAAATGCCACACTACTTAAGCATGCTTGCTTTGAGAAAGAAAAAGGGAAGATGGTCTACATAGTGGATGATGAAGAAGTAGAAGAACTAGATATAGATCATTCAACAGGTGTGTGAGGTCTTGGATAGTGTAGATAACAACACACATGTGCCTATCATGAACCTATGAGGACCAAGAAAGTGAATATTGTTATGGATGTTGAACCTAAAGAGGAAATAATTGGAGATTATTGGTCTGAATCTGAAGTAGCAAAAATAGTGGAGTTGCTCCATGATTTTCAGGATTTATTTCCTAGGGGCTACCATGAATTGAAAGGAGTGCATGAATCATTAGGAGAAATGAAGATAAATCTTAAGGAAAGTGTGCGCCCGATCAGGAAGAGACCTTACAGGATGAACCCAAACTTGCGCATCAAAGTCAAGGAAGAAATTGACAAAATGTTGAACTCTGAAATCATTAAGCCCCTAAAAGAATCAAAATGGGTTAGCCCAATGGTGATTAGTATAAAGAAAGATGGTCAGATTAGGATCTGTGTGGACTATAGGGAGTTGAATGTTGCATGTGTGATTGATCCCTTTCCTACACCTTTCACAGAGGAGATATTAGAATGCATTGCAGGGCGCGAGATATATTCTTTTATAGATGGATTCTCTGGGTATCATCAGGTTTGGATTACACTGGAGGATCAAGAAAAAACAACTTTCACCACTGAGTGGGCAAGTTTTGCATATACTGTGATGCCCTTTGGTCTAAAAAATGTGCCTGTTATATTTTTGTGAATAGTTGTTCAAGCATTCCAGGATTTTATTCATCTTTTCTTGCAAGTTTACTTGGATGATTGGATGGTGTATGGGCTTGTTAAGGATCATTGTGACAATTTGTGCTTAATGTTTGAAATATGTAGACAGTTAAGATCATCTCTTTAAACATCAAAAAGTGTGTGTTTGCTATACCTTTTGACACTCTATTAGGGCATATTATCTGTAAGGAAGGTTTGTTGGTAGATCCAGCTAAGGTTGTAGTTATTTTCAGCCTGAAAGAACCTACTAGTCAGAGTGAGGTGCGTGGATTTTTGGGTCACACTGGGTATTATAGAAAATTTATCAAAGGATATGCTAAGGTTGTCACACCATTGGAGGAGTTACTAAAAGGAAAAGGGACATTTTATTGGGGAGAAACACAGCAATGCACATTTGAGGTACTAAAGGAGAGACTTACTACAATGCCTATTCTGTGCACTTTCCCACATGGGACCAACCATTTCATGTACATGTGGATGCCTCTGGCACGACCATTGGTGTGGTGTTAGCTCAGCCTAGAGAAGGTATTATAGATCATCCTATCTATTTTTCTAGTAGAAATTTGACCCCTACAGAGAAGAATTATACAACTACTGAGTGTGAAGCCTTGTCAATGATCTATGCGCTACATAAATTCAGACAATACCTACTAGCAACACCATTTGTATTTTATACCAATCACATGGCATTGAAATACTTGGTAAATAATCCCATTCTTACAGGGGTGCATATGTCGATGGGTGCTTTTATTCCAAGAATTTGATTTTACAGTTGTGGTAAAACCAGGGAAAAGTAATTCTGGCCCAGACCATTTATCAAGGATACAGTCAGGAGAAGATGCACAAACAATTGAAGATACAATGTCCAGATGCATAGTTATACAGGTTACATCACGTGCCTTCAGACTTGGAGGATATTGATGTTTTTCTATGCACAGGTGTGGTGCCAGAAGGACTAAAATCCTTAGAGAAGAAACAACTTGCAATTCACGCAACACCTTTTATGTTGATCAGTGGTGACCTATACAAGTTAGGCCAAGATGAAGTATTACATGATGTGTATTGGAGCATGAGCACATAAATATCATGGAAGAGGCTCATGGTGGTATTGCAGGTGGGCACTATGCAGGTGATGCCACTGCATGCAAGATTCTACTCATTGGATTATGGTGGGAGACCCTCTACAAGGATTGTAAAGCATATTGTAAGGTGTGTGATCACTGTCAACACATTGGTAAACCTAGGCAAAGAGATGAAATTCCTTTAAGACCTATTCCTAGTGCAGAGCCATTTGAGAAATGGGCTATAGACTTTGTGGGTCCTATTTCACCAATCACGCATAGGACTGGATCACACTACATCATCACTTGCACATATTATCTCACAAGGTGGGAAGAAGCAACACCTACCAAGGATTGTACAATAGCTACAACAACTAGGTTCTTATGGGAGAATTTTCTTACAAGGTATGGATGCCCATTGAGTTTGACCAGTGATAGGGGCACACACTTTTTGAATGAGACAATCAGAATTCTATTGGATGAGTTCATGATTGCACACCATAAGACTACACCATATCATCCTCAGGAAAATGGGACTGCTGAAGCTTTCAACAAGATTTTGAGCCAGACATTGACAAAAAATTGTGATGTTGGAAGGAAATATTGGGATGATAAATTTTCTGTCATGCTTTGGGCGTATAGAACAACATACAAGTGGTTGAACAAGGCCACACCCTTTCAATTGGTGTTTGGCACAGAAGCAGTTCTTCCTATGGAATTCATGTTACCTTCTTTGCGTATTATGCACGCTAGAGGTCTAGCTGATGAGAAAGCATTAGAAGAATGAATTGAAAAGTTGATCAAGCTGGATGAGCGATGAGAAATAACACGATGGAGTCAGAAGCAAGAAAACACCAGGAAGAAAGCATGGCATGACAGGCACATCAGGGATAAAAAAGTTTGAGATTGGACAGATGGTGCTTCTTTATGATTCTAAGTTTCTGCGCCATCCAGGAAAACTTAAAGTACATTGGTTGGGACCATATGTTATCACTCACATACTTGAAACAGGCACTTTCTAGTTAGAGGCACTTGATGGAATACAGTTACCCAGTTACTTTAATGGGAGTAGGCTGAAGCCCTACTATAAATAAGTCTTCTTGGTGTTTGTAATAAGGTAGTGTTTCCATTTAGATTAGGTTTTCATTTATGTATTCCCTTAATGTATTTCCTTCTTCGTCACTATGCTTTGTCATTTTAGTTGGTGTTTTGTGTAATAAGCATGTTTTGCACGCTGGAAGCTAATTACCATTTGAAGAATTTTTATGCACATAGGACTGCACATACCATTTGTGTGGGGTGGCTATTGAAAAATGGGTACACATAAAGGAACAAACTGCTACAGGTGTTATTCAAGTTTGGAGAGTTGTTAGAAAGAAGATTTCTTCCAAATAAGGACCATAGATGGAGATAAATGAAGGAACAAGTATAACGCGAGGTAAGCAGAGGCCATGGAGACTACCAAGGGAAGGCATAGTGGTGAGGTACTTGGGTGCATGGAAGTGCACTGAAGAGAAGTCCACGGTAAGAAATTAGAAAGGCACGCTAGAAGGTTATAGCTTGGGCATGAGGATGTACCATGTGGAAAGTGTGAAAATGGTCATTTAGTGAGAGGATTGTTGGTAGGTGAAGGAGCAATAAATGCACTAACTTTTTGAAAATCTATATAAGGACGTGATGCGAGTTCATTTTTATCATTGTGATCACAAGAATTTGAATGAGCTAAGTGTGAAATGAGCTGAAGAGAGTCATGTTAAGGTGTGGAGAGTTGTGAAACCAGACGTGGAGAGCGGATTTGTGCATAGAAGAAGCTTGCATCCCCATTAATGAAGAGTTAGAGTGAAGCAGACGTGTTGAGAAAGAGCTAGGGAATGTGGTTTCAAACTAGGGCATGCAGATTCAAGCTAGGGTTTTGACTTGCTCACTACAGAGGACAAAAAGTTGAGATTTTTAGATGGCACCAAAGAAAGCACCTGCCGCAGGAGCCAAAGGAAAGAAGAAAGTAGAAACAGAAGTTGAAATTTCTCCCGAGAGTAATTTCTCAGAGATGCAGTATCTAGAGGGTGTGATAATTGGGCAAGAGTGGGATTCCCACATCTGCAGCTACAAGGTGAGTGATTACAACCACCACACTTCTGATAACAAGAAAGAATTAGATGCATTGTTGAGTACAAAGACCAACACACACATGATGGAGGATATGCCAGTGTATGATGACACTGGAGATAAATTGTTGAAACAGGTAGGAGTCTATCAGTTGTACGAGCTCCCATATTTTGGAAAGTATGAACCTCTATACCAGTGGCTTATGAGCAGATTCCATGAGGACTTCTTCTATTTTTCCAGACAAAGGGTAAGGATTACAATAGCCCTGATTTTGACATTGACATGATTAAAAGGCACAGGGGTAGACCTGGCTAGTGACCTGACTGATAAAGCAACAATCATGGAGACACAGAAGGAGTTGGGGTACACAAAGGGTCCACGCGGAATGGACATTGATAAATTGAAGAAGTACCCAGTGGTACAAGTAGTTGCGCATCTAGTGACCAAGTTGAATGATCAAGAGAGATGGTCACAGGTGAATACAATGTGGCTCCATGTCATGAGGAAGATGTCTTAGGGAGTAGTCTATAACATAGCAGGCTACATTGTAGAAACCATCATCAAAGAAGCACACACAGGTGATAAGATCAGTTTTGGTGCTATCTTACTTTCTTTAGTATTTATGGAAATTGGAGTGCCCGATGGGCCAAAGAACAAGATTTGGGAATATCCCATGGAAAACAAGTCCCTGGCAGAAAGGTTTGACAAGTATTTATGTGAAGGGTCAATGAGTGGGCCATTTAAACAAAGGGAGGAGATGTGGTATGATCGAATCTGCATGGCATTTGAAGAGGAGTGGCGCATCCCTAAGGAGTTACCTTCAGTAGTTGGCAAGGCCGTACACTTCATTGTGTACCAACACTTTTGCATCACGTGGTTCACTATGAGGGATGGGACTTGGAGCCCATGGTGCAAACTACCATATGCCTTCACAGTGTGCTACTTTTAGGCATCAGTCCACCATTTTATTGATGCATGCCACCTAAGTTTTATTGACAGACAAGGTAGACTGTGACTACCACACTTTGAGGAAGACATATGTATATCCAGGCCGGACTGCCTATGTTGAGAGGCTCATTTCAGACATTATAAGCATGAAGCATGTAAGCTTGGAAATTGGGGACATTGGAGCAGTGCTCATATACCTTTAGCTTAAGCCCAAGCTAGAGAATAAAAAATATGTGGAGAATGATTTTACACTCCCAAGGTCGCCTAAAGGTAAGCATACAATGGTAGAGAATGTGCCAGCCCCAAAGCCTGTAGAAACTATAGAGGTGGATGAGGAGGAAGAAGAGTGGAAGGATAGTGGTGGCTTAGAACATAGAGGTCAGAGGCAGCCCATAGATAGAATGGAGACTGAGTGTGCAGGTACCCCACCTCAGGTACAAGAAGAAGAAGAGGACTTGGAAGTAGTCCAAGGAGAGCATCATTTCAAGAGGGTGTTCAGAAGAACAAGGACACAAGGCACGGGAACTCCTCAGTCTGTTAGGAGGTCACCATGACTCTCTCCTCAAAAAGAGACAACTGAGAGGAAAAGGAGGAAGCTGAAGCTGAATGAGGCAGAGGAGTCTACAGAGAGTGCGCCTAGATCCCCTGTACAACCAGAAGAAGTGGAAGAACCTAGGGATGAAGATATAAAGGATAAAGAGGAAGGAGGGAAAGAGGTAGGAGAACCAACATGAACCACTCAAAGAATATCTACTCCAAACCTTGGTGCACTAAGGTACCTAAGGGGCCAAGAACGAATCAAACAAGTGGAGAATACAATGTTCCACATATGGGCTATGATGAGGACATATGTAAAATTTTCCACGCCTGATTCTAGAATACAGTGGGCCTCAAGGAGTTGTATGGATGGGAGTTGATGGACCCAGACATGGAAACCACACGCACAAGGAAACAATTGTCCTGGTCAATGCAAACTCACATGGATGAGCCTAATTTTGATGTATGTGAACAGTCCTTTGTGTCTAGAAGAATGAAAAAGGTAGCACAGAAAAGACACATAACTATCAAACCTACTGTTATGTCTAATGAGTAGGTGAGTAATGCCTTAGTGAAAGGTATCTATAGAGGTGGCATGCGAGGAACATTGATAAGGCTGCCACTATTAGAGTGCTACAAGAAGAAAACAAGGCCAAAGATGCCCAAATAACGTGTCTAAAAGGAGAGAAGGGCCTAGATTAGAAGAAGAATGAGGCCTTCAAAAGTATGGTAGAAGAAATTGGAGACTATGTCCTGAAAGCAAGACCACACCTAGAGTCAAAGGTACCTGAGAAGTTTCCTTCGGCTATGCATTATGTGCGCACATTAGTTAATTTGGTGCTTGAGGATGGACCGATTTGGATGCCAGTGCCAAAGGACCCTGAACAGGAAGCAGAGAGAGCAAGGGCCTCAATAGTTAGAAATATTTCATCTTACGAAGCCTTACTCCAGACTTAGTAGGAAGAGCTAAAGAAAGAAGACCAGGATTTGAATATTTGTGCAGTTCCAGAGGTAGTAATCAGAATCAGGATGATGGTAGAAGACAAAGAAGTCCTGACGGCAATGAAGGATGAGACTTTGGGGCGTGCAGAGAGATTGGCACTAGTTAAGGAAAAGTGTGAGGCCCTTACAGTAGCCCAAAACCCCCATAAGGAAAGGATGGATGAAATTGGGAAGCTTATAGCATAGAAGATGGATCTTCTGGAAGGAAGGGTGACTGCAATGTCCAACATTGTTCTAGTATTACAGAATGAGAAGGAAGAGATTACACAAGATGAGTTAGATTCTATTGCATCAGATATTCTAGAAAAGACAAAAGTTGCACTAAATGATTGACAAACCTTAGAGGCTGAAATCAAAGAAGAATATCCGGAGTTAATTCTTCCAGTTGAAACAGAGGATATTGCAGGAGTAAAATTTCATTCTTTGTACAATAATTCTTTAATTTCCTTCCATTCCCATTCTTTATTCTTTAGATATCAAAAGGAAACCATTTTCGGGGTGGAATTTAGTTTTGTGTGGGGTAATGTTGAGGAGACGAAGTATGACACTAAGAAGAAGGTGCACACAAAGATTCACACGCATGGTAGCAAGGTAGATTTGAAGGCGCGGAAGGATAGGGAAGGAAGTGCATGCGAAAGACAAAATGAATCTGGACTTAACCATTTTCATGGTTATGGGCTATTTTTGGAGATAGCATGCGGGGCACACAACTAGATGGAAACTTGCGTGGCATGCAAATGCTATTTTTGGAAGAGCGTCTACTAAGCGCTTTGCATGAGTTTGAGTTAATAATAGGATTACCACTTCTAGTTAACTAGAAGAGATCTATTATTAGCGCACTTGCATGTGTGTCTATTATTGTAAAGGCACATGGCTATTTTCAGCATGCGACCTATTTTGGGAATTATGTAAGTGGTGAAGGGAAAGTCCCCACCCTTATAAATATGTAGTAATTTGTGTAGATTAGAGAGAGTATTGTGTATGAGATATTATGGAGTTATGCTTCCAGATCTGATGCACGCATGAACTTATGATACTACTTATTGTAAGAAGCTTCTGTGTTTATTGTGTTTTAATATAATGGAGTGTATTGGGTGAATAATGGTGTTAACATGACTGAAACTAGTTCTTACATGGTTGATTTCATTATATCTATTGCTTAATTCATTATTCTTTAAGATCTAGATCTAGAATATGCTCTGTGGAAAGTTTATATTGTTTATGGATCTGAATGCATTAACTCTTCATCATGTTCACATCTTGCACAAGAAACTCTAAGGAGGGGCCTAGTACCTTTGGGTGCTTTGGGTGAGTGCTCAGTCTAGTATGAGTGATGTGCCAGTGTGCCTGGGTTATTCTTGTAATGCTCAAATGATTATATATGTGCTTTCATGGCAACCAAGGTCACTCACTTACATTGTTGATTGTGAGGATTTCTCGAATGGTCCTCTTAACGATGCATGCCCTAATCTTGTAAAGTAGGTCTTCACCCATAATATGATTTTACCATGATTCCAAGATTAAATTAGGGCTTTAACTCCACCCTCATGGTAAAATTCATGAGTCCATATATTTGAGAAACATTTTCTACCTTTGGGAGTTATGAGGTGTATAAAATATAATTTTGACACATCTAAAACTCCTACAAATGTCAGTAAACAATCCTAAAGGTCCCAAAACCTAAAAATGACTATATTCTTTCCTAAAATAGACATTGAATGTAGAATTTAAACCCTAAAAAATTTAGGTTAAATGTTGAAATCCTGAAAAATACCTATGCACTGACCATCTTCAATTATATTATGAAAAACTATTTCCTAAATAGTGATTCATGGAGTTGTGAGACTAGTTCCATAAGGTGTAGAGTGACCATAATTTCTTATATTTACTAAAATAAAAATAAAATATAAGGTTGTTCTTTATACTTTATTGTTTCTTATACTTAAAAAATTATTTATGTAAATATGTAGCTTCCAAAAATACATATACTACAACATATATTAAAAAATAGCAAATACCAGGAACACATACATGCTATAGCGCATACACACTTTTGGTTTGGTAATTGCCGAACCTAGAATTTTAAAGAGTGAACATGTTTTTATACACCATGTACACATTTTTCTTAAAATTACTTTTTTTCCCACATTTTGGCCCCCAACTTTGTGCACTTACCCTTGACTTTGTTCATGAGGAACTTAATTAGATTAGTGAATCTTGTTCAGACTAAAACACTTTAAGTGACCCAAGAACAAACTCCAATATTTAGGGAACCGATATGTCTATACCAAGAAATCTTAAACCACCAATTAATAGAGGCTCCAATAAGTAAAAAAAAAAAGTAGCTTACCAACCATCCCAACTTGGCATTTTAGTATTAACATGTATTAACGAGTTATTTAAACCAAGATCAAATTCAAATGGGATTCAACATGTCTATGTCAATCAAGATTTAATGCACAATATTTGATTATAATAGTCATAATAACATTAATTCTATGTATAGATTACATCTATGATACATCATCTTGAACCTTACTCAATTGCGATCTTGAACCAAGCCATGTCATCTTTGAACTTGAGCAAAAATGCAAATCTCATGACTTTTTATGGATTTATATTGAAATACAACCTTTTGGATCACAAAAGTAATACTATATCTATATGTGTGTATGTGTATATACAATTTGAACAAAGGAGTGGGTAGATGGAGTTTTGATGTTCAATGTACATGGAATTTATTAATTTTGTAGGTAGATGAATGAATATGGTCAAGTGGGAAAAATAATTGTGTGGCAGGAAGGAACTGTGGAGTGTGGTAGAAAGTACAGAGGGAATGGGTTCTCATCAAATAATAATGAAAATTGGGATTTTGGTTAGATTTTATTTCCCATGCGTCCTCCTTTATAACCTCGTGCTTTATGCAAAATAAAATATTACATCTCATTTTAGGTCTTGTTTTCATGTGAGAATGTTGGTGAGTTTTATGGGAAGCTCATCGTTGAAAATTGAACATGATCTTCCAGACCTATGTTGGTATCCACCCAAATAGTAGCTTACAAGGAGATTTGTAAATTAATGAATTGTGTTTCCTTTACATGCTCCTTCATAACCATGTGCATTGTGAGAAATAGTAGATTCACATCTTGGCACAAATTTAGATTTAGTAGTAATGCTAGAGGCAGCCAACATCTCTCTCCTAGAAACATATCCCTTCTTCCCTAAAATTGCAAAAACGGAAGCTTTAGAAAAGAGTTTAGGCATCCATCATAGCATCATAGAAAGATGATTTTTGTATTATGTTGTAAAAATAAATGAAAGTGATTTTACAAGAAATGAGTGTAGTTTGTAGTATCATCGCTTGTGATGTCTAGTGAGGTTGATCCATTGATCATCTCTTATGATTGTGGATCAAAATATTTGTTAAAGAAAAAGGTACAAATTTATGCATATTGGTAAATAATGTATGGCTATTTATATCCTTCTTTATTTTATTTTTGGTAGCTCAATTCCAAATCTAACTGAAACCTAATGAAATGCATATGAGTAAGTTATGGGTTTAAAAATCCAATGCAAGGGATGATGCTTTCTATGTCTCTAAAGTATTGAAGTTCTTTGAAACTTCCTCAGACTATAAAATACCCTTTGTAAACGCTCATTAAATCAATTTTTTTAGATGATATGCATGGGTTTCTTTCCTCAATACTATCTTGTTATCATATCTTTTCCATTATTATAGACATCATTTAATTTAGCTGGTGTGTGTAAATTTAGTGAACTTTAAATGTTATGCTAACCATAAGCAATAATGAAATGAACATTTACATGTGAAAAATGATTTATAAGAATACCCCCTTGATTTTTAGTCTACAACACAACCCCTAACACACCATACAAACTATAAAATAATATGAAACTCTAGTGCGTAGCCATGGCTTGGCCTCAAATTCATGTGCAAAAGATTACAAAATGATAAACTCAATCACCTTAAAACTAGCCTTATAAAATGAATGAATTCATTTTGGAATCAACTTGGATTAAATATTTGTGGATCGAGATTCAGTATCCTATCAACTTTAACCTCTTCTCTACATTAACATTATAAATCCATATTTTATTCCTTCGTACCTCATGGGGAAGATATTTTTCTGCACCAGTTTTGAAGCCACTTCAACTTACAGTGTATGATTTTAAACCTTCCAACTACACCAAATTTCTCTAGAAAGGTGCTCCTAAAATGAGCTCCACTAGTGAATTTTGGTTCTATCAGCTACTGATTATTATCACCATATAGTAAAAGAGGTCAAAAGTGACAATTTTCATGTCCACATACTCATAGAAATTTTTAGGAGGACATTCTATGGCAATTTTAGCTATTTTGAATTGTATTTTTATCAAGTCCTTCCGCCCCAATTTTCCCCCATGAGGTAGAGCTTGCTAAGCTAGTTAACCTACAATTTTCGTAAATGTTTATTAGCAATAGTTTATCTCTATGAATCTCTTTATTTGAAATGGTAACTACAAATTGTGATTAGTGAAAAATAATTTTTCTTTCTCTCTGAAATCTACTTTAGCTTACAAAAGAACTTGAAAATTGTGTACAGAAATGAATGTTGTCTCTTTAGAATGTGGAAATGTAAATGATATGTGGAATTTGTACAAATATATTGATCTATCTCTTCCTCTTTACTCTAAATGTGTTAAATGATTTATGGAATGTCAACGATATATTTCTAGAAGCTCTTCTCTACCCTCTTTGGAATGATGTAATATATTATTTCGTAGCTAGATAAGAAGGGGTAAATCCATGTTAGCCTTATGTTGACCCATAATGTTATAGGTTGCATGTAACATGGTGAAAATATAAATAAATGGTGCTACCCAAAGACTTGTGTTTGCATTTAAATTTTAACTTGTATATTTCACTTGAAAGAAGAATTTAATTGGTATTGGTATATACTGGGTATTCATACTTAGGGACCCATTTGAAAAGAATTAAATTTTCCAATATCGTGTATGATAAGTGCAATTATCATATATTTGTATAATTATGTTGTACATGGCTAAATTGTTCATACTCATAGAATTGGTTTTCATTGTGTGATTGTAGTCTTATGTGGACTATAATTAATGCATTGCAATGAAATGGAACACTAATTTGATTGAAAGAAAATTAGTTTCCTAAAACTTACCATTATGTTATTCCTCTTAGTTAAACTATAACTAGTTAGCTAACTACTAAATCCTGTGTGAAATGACTTATTGTAATGCACAAGTTGATATTCAGATGTACGTGTAAAATGGGCCTCATAAAGAAACCAACCACCTATTAGATTCACCTCTTTAACTTAGTTTGAGTGGCTTATATTGAGACCACATCACTACCTTGTGTCTACCTTGGAGTTGGATATTTCCACATGGTACGTTCCTATTAGACACTCTAAATTTCTTGTTTCTCTATTTAATTGATTTTTTAGGAGTGTTGGGGGTTATGCAATTTTATTATTGAGTTTATTTTCAAAATTGGGTACTTGGGAGATTTCTTGGAGTTTATTGATTGCTTAGATTGGTGAAGAATTGGAAAAGATGAATAGGAGGTATGTCTTACTCATTTTCTTTCTATTTGTTTTATATATATATATATATATATATATATATATATATATATATATATATGTATGTATGTATGTATGTATGTATGTATGTATGTATGTATGTATGTATGTATGTATGTATGTATGTATGTATGTATGTATGTATGTATGTATGTATACATACACACACACATATGTATGTATATATACACATATACATACATATATATGTATGCATGTATATGTGTGTGTGTGTGTGTGTGTCTGTGTGTGTGTATATATATATGTGTATATATACACAACATATATATATATATACACATATGTATATATGTATACATATACATCTACATCATACCTATATATATATATATATATTATATATGTATATGTATATGTATATGTATATGTATATATCTATGATTATATGTATGATGTAATGTATATGTTATATGTATGTATTATGTATATGTCTGTATGTATATATATATATATATATATGTATATTGTATATATATTATGTATGTATGTTATAATATAATGTATATGTATGTAATTTTAGGAGTATATATATATATATATATATATGTATTATATGTATTAATACTATTATACATATACATATATAGATTAATATATACGAGATATCTATGATATATATATATATATATAGATATGTATAATATATACTATTTAATATATATATATATATATATAATTGTATTATATATATATATATATATGTATATGTATATGTATATGTATATGTATAGTATATGTTATACATATATACATATGTGTATATATATATGTGTGTGTGTGTGTGTGTATGATATGTGGTGTGTGTGTGGTGTGTGTGTTGTGTGTGTGTGTGGTGTGTGTGTTGTGTGTGTGTGTGTGTGGTGTGTGGTGTGTGTGTGTGTGTGTGTAGTGTGTGTGTGTCAATATTAGCCTTAATGTGTTTTGATTTTGATTTGCTCTAGTGAGCATGTTCTTAAGTTTGAATGAGTGTTACGTTCCTTGTACTACACCCATTTTGGGCCATATAAGATTAATGTGAGTAAGGGGATGGGAACATATCACTATGTTTAGTGGAAGGAAACCCACTTATTTTGTGTGGAGGGATAAGGGTTGTATTTATATTTTTATGGAGGAACCAAGGGAACGTATGACTTGCCGTAATGAAGGGAAAAGGGGTGATTTTAATGGAGGGAAAAGTGTCGATTTTAGTGTTGTCCATGGAAGAACCAGGTGCTTGCCATGGTTCCTTCGTATATTAAAAAGGGATGCATATATGGTAGTTTCTCCCTTCTTTCAAGCCTTATTGGTAGGTTTGGTTGTGTATTAATTTAACTTTTAGATTAATTTCTCTGTCCCTCTCTTATTCTAAGTAATATTTGTTTCATTGCATAAATGTATTTTTAATGTGAAATTAAATTAGGTATTGTTGTTTGGTAAGGGTTATTAAGTGTTAAATAATTAATCTAGGTTTTAGCCATAATTTTGAGTTAAAAATATTAGGCATAACAGAGTCAAACAAAAAAGATAGCTTATTTGGTGACTAACAAGGTAATTAGTATAACGAGATGTTGGATACTAATTTTGAATAAGTATATAAGCATGTGGAGGTAAGATCCACTCAAGGTGAAAATGGTGTAGGCATTTTAAGCATGTGAGATAAAAGGTAGGATAGATGGCACAGTTCATCATGTAAAATCAATAAAAGAACCATGAAAAACATGGATCGTAGAGTGTGGGATATTTTTCATAGTGGCAAGAAAGAACTGATTATTAGGTTTATTTATATAAATCATTAAGAGAATCATGAAAGTGTGAAAATTAGTTTTGATTTATATTGTAAGAGAAAGGTGATGATTAATTTTTATAAAAACACACCTCATATTTATGGTATGTTAATCAGTTGATCAGTTATATTAATTATTGTTATGTTAATCAATTGATTTATACCGTAAGAGAAAGGTGATGATTAATTTATACCGTATGTTAATTATTGTTATGTTAATCAGTTGATGGTATTCTTATGCTTGATTACGAAGCTAATGAGATTGTATGAACTATCATATTTATTTATTTGTGGAAGGAATATAAATTAAAAATATGTTGGTGGATTTATTTTGGTATTAATCTTTAGTTTTGAGTATGCATGTGATGTTATTGGATTGAATGTTATCTCTAGTTCATATTAGTACTTAGATATGGATTACATGAAATAATGAATAAGATAGATTTATTTGTTATCAATGTGATTGGTTAAGATAAATCTCCATTAATGTATTGATGAACCTTGTTAAGATTAGAAATATGAAACAAAAAACATTAAGTAATATCTCATCACTTTCAGTGATAAATTAAGGGAAACCTCAAGTAAAATGTTAATAGTTAGTGAAGTGTTTATCTATTAGGGTATGTGATTGGAGTGCATAAATATATTATTATGTGATTAGTTAGATTTACCCCAACAAAAATATTTAAATATTTGGTATAAAAAATCAAAAGTGATGTCTTATATAGCGATGATTATCACCTGTGAATTACTCCATGCTCCAAAGGAGTCCATTTGGAAATAATAGTGAAAACATTTGCATGGTTTGCTTATACAACCATTTATCCAAAAAAAATTAACACCACCTTTGACTTGAAAAAGAGTCTCTCAAATTAATAAAAAAGTCATTTGATAATGGCACAGACTATACAAATAAATTTTATATGAGGGAATCTCCTTTTTTATATAATTATTAATATAAACATAACACCTACAAATAAATTATTGTATGTGAATACTCCTACGACACATATTATCAAGCATAAAACTATTTTTTGATTGCCACAATAAATAAAAATCTTTAAAAACAAAGGCTTAAATCTCATAATGTTTAATGATTCCCTTACATTGATTGATAGAATACGTATATACGTGTGACCCCGCTACACATTAAAAATGATCAAATTATCCATAACAATGTTATTATATGTCACTCATAATATTAGGATTATCCTCGTTATATGACCATGCTCTCCTAATCTCCAAATGACATTGTATGTGTGGGATAAAAGTAAGAAAGTATAGAGATAAATGTTTAATATTATTTTTTTGAATAAATGATAATATCAATAGGTGAATAAAAAACTAAGCGAAATGACAAAAATAATTAGTAATTATCCTTTAACTACAAGGATAAATAAATTCACCCTCCCTTATTACCAACTTTTATCTAAAACAATGTTATGATTTTATAATGTGGATTTAACTCGTATTGACTTAAAATGGGCATGTTTTGTTAATAAGAGAGAGGAGAGTAGTGGAACTCTCATATAGGAAGACTATGACTATCATTTGAAAATACATATATCTCCCTCTAACTCACATTTGAAAATACATATATCCTTTAACTATTTTGAAATTTGAAGATGGCATTGGCATGTGAATTGTTACTTCACTTCTCTTGGGTATATTGATGAATACTACCAATCTCCTCTATTTCTAAAAACCACAATTATATGAGAATTAGTTTAAGCTCTCAAACTCTAGATTTACATCACACGTTTTATGTTGAATTGTTTTCTTTTTTACGTTTTTTAATTAAAGAACCTATATTAGACCTCAAAAATGTTGGATAGTGTTATCGTTCTATTATTTCCTTTCATTTTATTCACTTTAGGATGTATATATATTCGACCACTATTTATTTTCCATTTCTTTAGAAAGATAATGGTAGTTTAGAATCTATGGAAATGGTGTATATTTTAGGTGTCATTGGTTTCAATTTTTTCATGTTATGGATCATATCATTTATGAATTTATTTCCCTCTATTATAATTGTGCTTACTAGTAATGTCCACTACCATGAGCATCATTAGTTGTATCCATAAAAAAATTTGATATGAAAGCAACCTACATTACTGATTAGGGTAGAAAAATCATATTATGTGTGCATATTATTATGTTGATATGAAAGCAACCTACATTACTGATAGTTTTTGGCTAAGGTATTCCCTTAAATAGATTCATAATATTGTGTTAAAGTTGGGCCAACATTTGGGGTTTCATCTTAATTTTTTATTTTTATATAAGAGGTTTTGCCCTACCCTTTCCTTAAGTGATCTTAAGATTTGTTTAATTACAATAAATTACAACTATTCACTTGACTATTTTAAGATAATATTACAAGAATAAATAAGGATTGGGGTAACCCCATTTTTACACCCTTTTAACTTTTATTAAAGTTGTGGAAATGAACAACAATAATAAAAAGGAATGTAAGGTTTGTTACAAGGGGTTATTCTGATTAATTAACTTCTAAAATTTATCATGCAATATCATAATAATGCATTAATACTTACAACTAGTGATAACAATATGCTAAAATCTCGAATACACAAGAGGAGTGGTGCACCTAGCTATATAGAGTGATGCATGAGAGATCTAGGTGCATAGACTAGACATAATGGGATTTAAACCTAAACATTCTTCATTCCTGAGATTGCCACTAGATAATATCTCATTACGAAACCATACAACTCCGCCATGATCGGTTGTACATCCTTGGACATGTTTTATGTCCTTATACCTTCTTGGAGTGGGGTTATGTAACTTTGTATGCCCTTTTATGGTCTAGAAATGTGTTTCATTTTCAAACCCTAAGTGGAACACTATCTTGAAATCAAATAAACCAAAATCAAACCCTAACCATGGTGGAGAGACCATATAAAAAGGTTAGCGTTTGGGTTGAAGTGTAATCCATGCACCACTTATATTGGCACTACTCCGAAGAGGCCTCAAACCATATGTAGTTCTCCAAATAGCATGTAATATTTATATAAATGTAGCTAGTGAGTAATTTAAATAGCTTAGCCATGCTTAAGATGATTTTTCTCTTTCTAATACATTTATTTATGATATTTGGGTGCTTGGAAATAAGAGAATTTGAACTCCTTAACCTTGTTGAATGCTTCAAAACTATAATAGTGATTTCCCTAGTGGATGTGCATCATATTTGAGAATATTTAGGGAGACTTGAGTGTCATTGGTATTAGTATTTGTAATGAGAGTGTCAAGTGATTTTCAGGTTCTTAAATGAGGCGATGTTAGCTTTTTTATATAGAGTTCCAAAGGTAAATCATTGTGACAAGGCCGACCCAAGAGGATAAAAATACCCAACAAAGATAATAGAATTGAAAGTAATTTAAAGGATGTCTCGATCCAAGACTGTACAAATCAACCAGGACTAGAAATTACATCCTATCCTACTATATGGTTTTTGGATAGGGTGCATTAAGCTCAATCTGAAATTTTCATTATCATAAGCAACGATCAAATATTGATTTTATGTATTTATATTTAGAATGTGATGACACATCAATGTGTAGGAATAACCAAGATGAGAGAGAGGTAGTAAAATGTACTGAGTGGGGATAGAATGTGTATAGCTGTATTAGTGAAGTAGCATAGTCACAAATAAAAATTTCACACTTGGATAAATTGCTAAGTTTGAGTGTGTACACTGATGCAACCTAGAATTTACCAGATAACACCCTAGTTGCTCTAGAACATCACTCAACCTAGACTGAGCACTCACCCAAAGCGCACAAAGGTACCAAGTCCCTCTTTAGGGTTACTGTAGCAGGATGTTAGTGTGATGAATGAATAAACATATAGATCCATAACTGATCCATCATTCTATAATGCATGCTACATTCATATCTATGAAAGAACAAACTTAAATAGTAATCATGATTGAATCAATAACATACACTACTCAATTACAGAGGTGAACCAAACATTCTGTGCGCTGATGTTCTATGTAGACAATGCGCCTGAAAATGTTCCTCTAAATAGCATTGAAGTTGTCTTTCCTGCCATTGATTTATTTGCTCCCTGACTTACTCTGGTTCTTCTACTTCCCAAGTTAGCTTATTGGTTACTTGTCATACTAGATACTGGAAAACCAAGCGCAAGGGCAAGGTCACCAAGTGGATTAAGATGCGTTCCCAAGGCCCAGGTAGTCTCTACTAATGCACTTCTGTGTGAGGCCAAGGGGGGATCTCTATCATGTTTTCCAAGATGGGGGAGTTCCTGATGCTCTGGCTCCATGTCTTCTACATGAGCTTTAAATCCTTCACGAGCCATCTCTCTCCTCAATGCCATACTTTCTACAACAGAACATTGCTTCTCTATCTCCCTCTCACGTGCCTCATTATAGTTAAGTCACCTCTCCTCTCTCTACCTCTCTTTCGCTAGGTCTGCCATATTTCACCAAACCTATTTCTACCCTGGCGCTTGGTGAATTTTATTCAGCCATCAGTTTATTCTCCAGGTTCAAAGTTACCACCAAGATCTTGATCACTAGTGGAATTTCATGTAGATATGTTCCTCTTAGATACCACAAAAACTGGAATTTAGCTATCTCCGGGAAAGAATACGTCAAAATTGAATATTCCATAATATAATTGTTTAGAACACCATGAAACAATGTATCCACAACACAATTCCAAATCAAATCAGCATCATAGAGGGCCTGAAATTCTTCCCATATCTAGACAAGTGTGTGATACCAGCAATTCCGCTGAGATGCATAAGCAATAATCCACTCATATAGTTCTACTGTAAAGATAGTGAAAAAGCTCTCGTATAGGATGTCATACAGATTATGTTCTACCTAAGTGCGTGTGTTAAAATCAAATCCACTACTGAATCACCTTGTATATTCTTCCTCCAAATCATGTATCCATTCCTCAATACTTGTTAGAGTTAACCGGTACATCCTCATCGCGAACCATCCTAAAAACTATTGAAAAAGAGGTCCCAGCAACGGAACTAATGATGCAACCTAGAATTTACCAGATAACACCCTAGTCGCACTAACACATCACTTAGCCTAGACTAAGCGCTCACCCAAAGTGTGTAAAGGTATTAGGTCCCTCTTTAGGTTTGTTATAGCAAGATGTTAGCGTGATGAAGGAATAAACATATAGATCCATAACTGATCCATCAGTCTATAATGAATGCTACATTCATATATATGAAAGAACAAGCTTAAAGAGTAATCATGATAGAATCAATAACATGCACTACTCAATTACACACAGGTATGACACTTAGATTTAGCCAATATCTTCCATCTATTAATAAACACAGAAGATCCTTACAATAATGAAAATCTATACTAATGTGCGCATGTATCTGATACAACAATCTAGTCATATATCTCTCTGTTCATGCCATTACATATATAAATCTATCACACACCTCTCTATTATGTGATTCACAATATATATATATATAGGGTGGGGACTTTCCCTTCACCACTCATCTATTCCAGAAATAGGCCACATGCTATTAATAGCCACACACCGTTTACAGGCATAGCCACACATGCAAGTGTGCTATCTATAGACCTCTTGCAGTTAACAGTTAACTAAAGTGACAATCCTATTCTTAGGTCGTCTCCATGCAAAAATCTCCGATCTGATCCTCTAAAGATAGATAATGTGTGGTACACATGTCTCTACATCATTGGTATGTTCCACACGCCATATTCACATTTTGATGCATTTATTGCTCCTTCACCTACTAAATATTATCTCATTCATTGACCAAATTCATTTGTTCCCTGCGGTACATCTTCGTGCCCCATCTATAACCTTCTAGTGTGCCTCCCTACCCTCTGGTCACAAACTTATCTTCAGTGTGCACCCTTGCGCTTGAGTACCTTGTCACTATAACTTCTCCTAGTAGTTGTCATGGCCTCTGCTTACCTTGCGTTATACTGTCATTTTTATCATTTCTATCCTTGGTCATTGAGAAGCAATCTTCTTTTGATTTTCAGCACACCCATAGCAGCTTATTCCTTTCACCTTTCAATTCTCACAGTCTTGTACCTAGATAACTACAACCACCCCACACTAACAATATGTGTAGTCCTCTATGCATAAACATGTGTCATATATTAATTATATTCATGTGCGCAAGCACGCTTATTACATGTAAACAACAACTAAATTGACAAAGCATAACGACAATGAAGGAAACACATTAAGGAAATATAAAATGGAAACCTGTTCTAACTGGAAATGCTGCCTTATTACAAACACCAAGAAGACTTATTTATAGTAGGGCTTCAGCCTACTCCCATTAAAGTAACTGGGTAGCCGTGTTCCATCAAGTGCTTCTAACTAGCAAGCACCTGATTTAAGTATATAAGTCATGACATACAACCCCAACCAATGTAATTTTAGCTTTCTTGGATGGTGCAAGAACTTAGATTCATAAAGAAGTACCATTTATACAATCTCAAACTTCTTATCCCTTATGTTTCTGTCATGACATGCCTTCTGCCTAGTTTTTTCTTGCTTCTGACTCCATCTTGTTATGGCTCGTCGCTCATCCAGTTGAATCATCTTCTCAATACGCTCTTCTAAAGCCTACTCATCAGCTAGACCTCCAGCCCGCACAATGCACAAAGAAGGTATCATAAATTATATAGGGAGAATGGCTTCTATGCCAAACACCAACTAAAATGGTGTGGCTTTGTTTAATCTCTTATAAGTTGTTCTATATGCCCAAAGAATAGCTAATAATTTATCATCTCGATCCTTTCTCCCAACATCACAATTTTTTATCAAATTTTGGCTCAAAATCTTGTTGAAATCCTCAGCCGTTCTATTTTCCTAAGGATGGTAAGGTGTGGTTTTATGGTGTGCAACCATAAACTCATCTAATAGAATCCTAATTGTCTCAATCTAAAAGTGTGTACCCCTATCACTTGTCAAGCTTAAAGGACATCCATATTTTGTAAGAACATTCTCCCATAGAAACCTAGCTGATGTAGTTATTGTACGGTCCTTCATAGGTGTTTCTTCTACCCACCATGTGAGATAATCTATGCAAGTAATGATATAGCGTGATCTAGTCCTGCTCGCAGCTGGTGAAATAGGTCCTACAAAGTCAATGGCCCATGTCTCAAATGGTTCATCACTAGTAATTGGTTTCAAAGGCATCTCATATTTTTACCCTGGTTTACCTACACACTGACAAAGGTCACACACCTTACAATATTCTTTGTAGTCTTTATATAATGTCTCCCACCATAATCCAACAAGTAGGATCTTCCGGGTAGTCGCATCACCTACATAATGGCCTCCGCAATACCACCATGGGATTCTTCCATAATATCCTTGTGCTCATGCTCTAATACACACCATCATAATACTTCATCTCTACCTAGCTTGTAGAGGTCACCAGCGATTAAAATAAATGGTGCCACGTGTATAATAAGTTGTTTCTTTTCTAATGCCTTCATTCCTTCTAATGCCATACCAGTTTGTAGAAAGACAACAATTTCTTCTAATTCTGTGGGTGCACGTTGTAACCTATATAACTGTGCATCTGACATGGTTTCTTTAATTTTCTGTGCTTCTTCTCCTGAGTTGATTCTAGATAAATGGTCTGGTCTAGAATTATTTTTCCCTAGCTTCACCACAATTGTGAAGTCAAAATCCTAAAATAGGAGTACCCATCTACATATGCACCCCTATAAGATGGGATTGTTTACCAAGTACTTCAATGCCATGTGATCTGTATAAAACACAAATGGTGTTGCTAACAAGTAATGTCAAAACTTGTGCAATGCATAGATCATTGACAAAGCATCGCGCTTTATAGTTGTATAATTATGTTCAGCAAGAGTCAGCTTCCTACTAGCAAAACAAATTAGTAGATCTACAATACCTTCACCAGGTTGAGCTAACACTAAGCCAATGGCCATGCCAAAAGCATCCACATGCACATGAAATGGTTTATCCCATGAGGGAAAATGAAGAATGGGCGCGGTAATAAGTTTCTATTTTAATATCGCAAATGTGCGATGCTATAGTTCTCCCCAATAAAATGTACCTTTCCCTTTCAGTAACTCTTCCAAGGGTGCAACAACTTTGGCATACCCTTTGATGAATTTTCTATAATATCCTGTAAGACCTAAAAATCCTCGCACCTCACTTTGATTGGTAGGTGCCTCCAGGCCCAAAATGACTACAACCATAGCTGGATCAACCAACAAACCTTCCTTGCAGATTATATGTCCTAACATTATTCCAAATGGTGTAGCAAATATGCACTTTTTGATGTTCAAAGAGATACTTAATTATATGCACTGTTCAAACATTAAGCATAGATTGTCACAATGATCTTTCACAAGCCCATATACTATCCAATCGTCTAGGTAGACCTGTAAGAAGTTGTGAATAAAATATTTGAATACCTAAACAACTATGCGCGAGAATACAATAGATACATTTTTCAGTCCAAAAGGCATCACAGTATAGACAAAACTTCCCTATTCAGTAGTAAATTTAGTCTTTTCTTGATCCTCTTGAGCAATCCTAGCCTGATGATACCCAAAAAACCCATCCGTGAAAGAGTATATTTTGTGTCGTGCAATGCCTTATAGGATTTCCTCAGTAAATGGAATAGGGAATGGATCTGTGACACATGCAACATTCAGCTCACTATAGTCCACACATATTCTAATTCATCCACCCTTCTTGATACTGATCACCATTGGACTAACCCATTCTAACTCATCAAAGGGCTTGATAATTCCAGATTTCAACATTTTATCAATTTGTTCTTTTACCTTTTCACACAAATTAGGATTCATTCTATAAGGTATCTTTCTCACGGGGCATGCACCTTCCTTAAGATTTATTTTCATTTCCCCAAGTGATTCATGCACACCTTTAAGTTCATGATACCCTCGAGGGAATAAGTCCTAATAATCCCTAAGTAACTCAATGATCTTTGTTACCTCCAAGTCTGACCAGTAGTCTCTAATGATGGACTTATTAGGCTCAGCCTCTGAACCTATATTCACCTTGTTTGTCTTCATAGGTTAGTGATAGGCGTGCAAATCCTTGTCTGTATTGTTCAAGACCTCGCGCACCCCTTGTGAATGTTCAATATCCAGGTTCTCAACTTCCTTATCATCCATGATGTAAACCATCTTTCCTTTCTCTTTCTCAAGGAAAGCACATTCAAGTAGTATGGAATCCATTTCTTCTTCCCTTTCAGAATGCGCTCCGGACTCTGCCTCACCAAATAATTCCTGAATATGCTCTTCTGCTTTTACATGATCTCCCAGAGTTAAGCACTTGACCAATTTTAATGCCTCTTCTACTAGAGGTTGGGAAGAAAAGTAGTCAAAGGCCTAGATCATTCCTGCAGTCAAATTTGTCCAGTTTCCAGTCTCTCGATGTATTTTTTCATATACATATCATGCGCATGTGCATCCTTGTAGGGTAGAGTACACTCTATACACCTAGATTGAAGGTGGTAATGCTTCCTATCTTGTTGTCCAGAGTTTCTCACACTGTCGAATGTGATACTGAACAGGTTGATCACCATGATAAGTGCAGATCTGCGTAGGTGCATTTTTTCTTACAACCTAATAAATAAGGATATCTCAATCTCTTCCCATCCTATAATATTATCACTATGGACTACCCACCAGTTCGTTGTTATCCCGTACAAGGTATATACTAACATATCTCTTCTCTTAATTTTATTTTTCCACTGTGTTTTCATGGGTTTCAAAAATACAGGAAGATCTTCTGCCCCTGTATACCAAGGTACTATGCTACCTATCCATTAAACTGAACGAAGTCCATTCTTACACGCAACTGCGCTTTTCAACTCGTGCCCTACTAGTTCATATGTACCAAGAGCCTAACTTTCACAAGCAATACTCGTAGTACCACTAATAGAATGAGAATACTCCCACTATAGGATGCCTTTTTTTGATAGCTCATTGACCTCTGGGTCCTGAATAGCACGTACATAAATTTTGTTTAAGTCCTCCTCACTTTGAGGCTCAACATATGGTGTAGACTTCCCATCTGTCAAAGGTATCACAACTCGTTCCTCCTTGTTCTCAAAGCTGATATACCCCTTATTGAATCTCAAATTCACATTATTCGGATAACACCAAGGGCATCCAATCAAGGCTAGAAAATTGTCTACTTCCGCAAGTGCTAATACCTAAAAATCCCCAATGAACTTGGCCCCTTGTATGATTATAGGTGCATCCTTCAAAACTCCTATGGGAGTGGCCTTAATCCAATTTTCCATAAACAACACATTAGATGATGGTTTGCAATGGAGGCCTCCCCATTTGTACCCATGCATCTAATGTAAGCACATTTACTTCTGCACATGTATCAATCAATATGTTTCTCCATAGCCACCCATCCACAACAACATTTAAATTAATTTCTTTGTCATAGTCAATGTTATCATGGTGAATATTTACATGCAGGATCTTCTGTCTTGTCTCAATACTTGCGCATGGAGTGTTCCCCTTTAAACAACTTCCTAATAATGGGATGATGTTCTCCTGGCACAAAATTTTACACACTTCTCTCAGATAATTGATATCAGATTAAACTGTCTCTGATGCTTTCTTCTACTCCTTGAGGTATTGTATCTCACCCTGAAGATTCTTGAGCACTTCCATGGTATCCTGGTAAACTTCCTTTTGATGATCAGGATCTAGGTACCTTGCATGCAAAACTTCCTCCTTGGTGATTGTAGGCTTTTGGTGCAATGCCTCTCTTGCGCGTGTCGCTTCATCTTGTGTATTAATCTTCACTGTCAATGCCTAAGGTACTTCTACTATCTTGGGTATCCACTAATTTTCCTCCGTGTGCTAGATCCTAACCATCCCTGCGCCTTTGTTTTCTTGCTTATGTTGCTTACTCAGACACTCATATAAGTTCGGGCATTCCTCATAGCTATGGTTCTTTCCGCAAAAATAACATGTAACATTCTGAGGATATTCATGCCTATAGTGGTTAGGAGAACCACACGTATAACTTGTTCCATGAGGGAACTCTCCTCTTCCTCCATCACAGCCTCCTCCATATCCACCATGATATCCACGTCCCCTTCCATGACCTCCTTCAAAACGCCCCTCATTCCTGTCATAGCATGTTTGATTATGATCCCGATCCTGGTGCTCATTCTTACCTTTAGAATTATCTGTTATACTTGTTTTTTGTACCCAAATGTCTATAGCATCCTAGATCTAACCAATCAACCGACAACCTTCAGTATCATGGGTCGTGGACCTACAAATTTTGTAAAAGATAGATATATTCTTTCTTATCGCACATTGTAACAAAGGATGGTGACTAGCATCATGATTCAAATGATAGATCTCACAGTCCAATAGTAATGAGTGTATTGTTCTACGAGGACAACTATCCTTGGTGTGACCTTCTACTTCACAATATGTACACCAAATTCTTGAGCACGTTTCATGGGCTGAATTTACTGATAGCTTCTCTAATTGTTTAGTCATAGCTGCAATCTTTTCCTCTAAGAATGGACTAACACCAGTGTCAATGCTCCCAACTGCCTCACCACACAAAGATGATTCGAATGCTACGCACGGATCAGTGTATGTCTTATGTGACATTTCTCTTTTGAATGGTGTAATCAATCCTCCAACAAACCATTGTGCATGTTGGATTTCATGAATATCATAAGATAACTTAGATAGAAGTGTCTTAAAATGGGCATCAAACTCACGTACACTCTCAATGGTGTCCTACTTGATATCCTTGACCACACTAATACTCTTCTGCTCAAATTCAGGGATACAAAACTCATTAAAGAAAGCATCCTTCAATGTTACATAATCCACGCAAGTTTGATCAGGGTCAAACTTCATATACCAGCTGTGTGCACGTCCCTATAATGTAGTACCAAATTGACTTGCCTTGCACTCAGCAGTCATGATCCCCTTAGTGCGCCATAAGATTTCACACATGTGCACATGCTCAGCAGTATCCTCTATGCCTCTATACTCTAGAAAAGGAAGATACATCTCCATATAAATGTTTTGTGGTTACTGCGAGCCTTAACCACCTAATCCTAAACCTCCTACGTTTCCTCTACCCCCAAAACCACTAGATCCACAAGAACTAGAACCACCTATACCTCCCGATCCTCCACCTGCATCTAGAATAGGACCTATAGATGTACTCCCCTATGCTTTGAGAGTAGTACTATACTGAACCCAACATTTTGCGCGCTGAAATTTAGTGTAGACGATGCACCTGAAAATGTTCCTCCAAATATCATTGAAGTTATCTATCCTGCCATTGATGTACTTGCTCCTTGACTTACTCCTACTCTCTTTCTTCCCAAGTTAGCTTGTTGGTTACTTGTCGTACTAGACACTGGAAAACCAAGCACAAGAGCTAGGTCACTAGGTGGATTAAGATGCGTGCCCACGGCCCAGGTAGTCTCTGTTGGCACACTTCTATGTGAGGCCAAGGGGATCTCTATCATGTTTTCCAAGATGGGGGAGTTCTTGATGCTCTGGCTCCATGTCTTCTATGTGAGCTATAAATCCTTCACAATCCATCTCTCTCCTCAACATCATACTTTCTGTAATGGAATGCTACTTCTTTATCTCCCTCTCGTGCACCTCATTATACTTGAGCCACCTCTCCTCTCTCTACCTCTCTGTTACTAGGTCCACCATCTTTCACCAAACCTGTTCCTGCTCTCACGCGTGGTGAAGTTTAGTTAGCCATCGGTTTACTCTCCAGGTTCAAAGTTACCATCAAGATCTTGATCGCCAGTGGAATATTGTGTAGATATGTTCCTCTTGGATACCGTAAAAACTAGAATTCAACTACCTCTAGGAAATAATATGTTGAAATTGAATATTCCAGAATATAACTATTTATAACACCACAAAACCATGTATCCATAGCGCGAGTCTAGATAATAACAACATCATATAGGGCCTGAAATTATTCGTATGTCCAGACAAGTGCACGATACCTCCAATTCCACTGAGATGCATAAGCAGTAAGCCACTCATATAGTTCTAATGGAAAGATAGCGAAAAAGCTCTTGTATAGGCTGTCATACAAATTCTGTTCTACCCAAGTGCGTGCATTAAACTCAAATCCACTACTTAACCAACGTGCATATTCTTCCTACAGATCATGTATCCACTCCTCAATACTTACTAGAGTTAACTGATACGTCTTCATCGCGAACCATCTTGAAAACAACTGAAAAATATGTCGTGGCAATGGAACCAATGATGTAGCCTAGAATTTACCAGATAACACCCTAGTCACGCTGACACATCACTCAGCCTAGACTGAGCTCTCACCCGAAGCATACAAGGTTACCAGGTCCCTCTTTAGGGTTGTTATAGTAGGATGTTAACATGATGAAGGAATAAACATATATATCCATAACTGATCCATCATTCTACAATGCAAGCTACATTTAGATCTATGAAAGAACAAGCTTAAATAGTGATCATGATTGAATGAATAACATGCACTACTCAATTACACACAGGAATGACACTTAGATTCAACCAATATCTTCCATCTATTAATAAACACAGAAGCTCCGTACAATAATGGAAATCTATACCAATGTGCGCATGGATCTGATACAGTAATCCAGTCATATATCTCTCTGTTCATGTCACTACCTATATAAATCTATCACACACCTCTCTATTATGTGATTTGAAACATATATATAGGGTGGGTACTTTCCATTTATCACTCATCTATTCCATAAATAGGCCACATGCTATTAATAGCCACACATTATTTACAGGCATAGCCACACATGCAAGTGTGTTATCTATAGACCTCTTGCAGTTAACTAAAGTGACAATCCTATTCTTAGGTCGTCTCCATGCAAAAATATCTGATCTGATCCTCTAAATATAGATAATGCATGGCAAACACGTCTTTGCATCGTTGGTGTGCTCCGCATGCCATCTTCTAAAAATAGGTCTTCATGCTCAAAATCGGCTAAGTCCCAAAAGCTGAACTTGTCCTCCGTGCGCGTGCTCTTCCTGTCCATTCGCACCCTTAAACCTAGCCTGTTTTCCTGCGTGGACTTCTTGTGTGAATTCTGTCAAGTGTTCTCTTATCAACATACGCCCCATAACAAATTAACCAACAATTGGATTTTTACGTGTTTATTTCCGCTAATATTAGTACATTTAAAGATTGATACATTCAAATCTTACATATAGCTATATTTTGAGGAATGTGTATGCTTTATTACCTTTTGAAACCCTACATATTGAATTAATTAAAAAATCCAAGATATCTCTACTTTATGTTGATCTTAATCATTCCCTTTTGGATGTACAATTGTAAAAATCTCGTAAATGATGACATAATCACATAAATTTCACCTAGAAAGCAACATATTTTATGGTGTCTTATGATAGTGATTTTTATGGTTTGGAATTACAATAAATTATTTTATGATTATGGTGGTATACTTAAATATCCAAAAGAAAAATATCTTCCATAATATCATCTTTTTTATTAATCCAAAAATCTTAAAACCCTAATTCATACCCTCTTTCATAAAATCCTTCCCATCCATGAGTTGTGTAGATTATATCTAACACTATTCAAGCCTTCATGGCTATCCATTTGTCACTTGAATATGTATTTTCATACTCTATGTGATGACATATACATAACTATGTATATTCAATTACTAAGTAGTTGTTCTTGGAAAGGTAGGAAGAACATTGTTAGGTTTACCTTTCAGTGTCACAAAAATGTGATATTTACTTGTCTTGTTGCATAATATTCTCTTCAAAAAATAATTTAGAGAAGGAATAATGACATAAATACACATAAATGATATCAATGGGAGGATGAAACAAGAATCAAAGATGAAATTAGAGAGATATACCTCTCTAGAGGAAAAAAACTTCAATTTATGAGTACATTAAATGGCCCCTTTTCTTCCCTTGTTTATATGCCAAGAATATGAACTAACACTTGTGGGAGAAATACCACTTGACAATAGTTCCTTATGGGCAAGAGGATCACCACAAACACATCTAGAAGTTGTGTCAGTTACATGAAAAGGATCCCTTTTCATTCACTTATGATAGTTAATGTCTCGATTTCTCTCCCAAACCATAATTGCATTACATTGATATAGTGTTAAACCAACTAATGGATTCATCTAAGAAACAATGATGATCCACCATATGTATGCACTAAAACCAAATATAGTGGAACCTAGAATGAAACAAGTAGACCATAATAATATTACTATTTTTTAAACATTTATAAAGTTAAAATCAACAAAGCCAAAGACATCCCCATTAAGAAAGTGTTGTCATAAATAACACCCATGTTATTTTTACAACTTCATTTAAGTTAAAGACTTAGGTGATTTTTGTTTGAAAATCTGCAGAATAAATAAACTTAGTGTTCTATGGAAATTCAGAACGTATCATCCCGTGTGTTTCTAAAGCCATAGAACAAAGTAACATAGTTGGGGGAATATGTTACGGGACAAAGGAAAAATGCTATGTGGCATTGCAAAAAGTGAGTAAAGTGTGGAGATGATAAAAATTAAGTGCATAGTGTAAGCCAATCAAGGTTTAGAAAATTTGCATATCAAGGAAAATTCCACAGAACAAGGAAAATCCTCGGAATAAAGAAAAATCCATGAGAGGAAGAAAAACATGACCACAGGTGAAGGAAAGAGTTTAGGAGTCAGCAGTCATTTGCAGATCAAGGTAAAGGTCACAAAAAAAATCATGGGTCTCAAAAATTTTTCCAAACATGATAGGAAGCCAAAAAAGACATGATCAATGTGGTGAAACATCAGAAGTCTGTGAAGCATAAGTAAATTCACACCTAGCTTAAACCAGGAAATCAACCACTCCACCAACTAGAATTAAATTTTGAATGATGTCATCCCACTGCATTGGATATATATTAGTGTGTGATAGGAGAAATGTCAAGCACCCATACCTGGCCTTTGAAATCAATGGTGATTGGTCCTTAGTGGTGGTGGGTGGTTTAATTAACTTATTGATGTATGTGATATGTTCCTTATCCTCTTCTCTTATATTTCTATAAATAGACGTTTGAAAGTAAATAAAATGAGTTTGTATTTTTTGCTAAGTCCGAGAGATATTCCCTGTTGATCTTGAAGATTTTTTCTCGTAGACATTTTTGACGTGTTTGTGAATATTTCATGCACCTCGAATTTGTTAGACTATAAATGAATAAGTTCTTGATCTTGAATTAAAGTGGGATTTCTTTCCTTTATATGCTTTCATGTTTAATGTGAACATTTATATCCTCTTATTAGTCTTCGATATTATTATTTTTATTTCTACCAAGCTTTATGTGCATTGTCTTAGGTATTTATGTATACAAGGGAAACTGAAGCAAATGAAAGAACTAAGAAATGACAAATAAATGAAAACATTCCTTCATGTTCTCTTGCAACCTTAGATGAGATATCTAAAGTGTGGAATGGAGTACCACACGTTTTGGATCTCTTTGGATGATTTGGTTGTGGATGCTCCAAACTTGGTTCTAAATGGAAGAAGGACACTCTAAGAGTTGGGTGATCGAATGGACATCCTTTCAGTATGCAAACTCTAATGGAAATTTAGAATATTGTTGCTAAAAATTCTTAAAGCTTCTGAGGATTAATTTTGAAGGATTGAGCATCTTATTTATAACTAAAGGATAGGCCATGGATTGTGGATCAAGGTTTGAATGAGATACAGGTAAATGAATGCATTTTCCTGAATTAGCAAGTTGATTTGATTTTTGTGGTTGGATGGTTTGAATATTAATTTAAGGGGTAATGATTATTTGGTTGTATTTTGATTTTATTCAAAAATGTAGTTGTATGTGAATATTTTTCTTCCACCTTTTTCGGGTTCTAGAACTTGAGTGGAGTGAGCTAGTTTGACTTCAGTGAGTTGGATGGTGAAGTGGAGATGAGTGGATAATTATCCAAGGGGTATGAGTGTATGCTTTATGTTTGATAGAATTAATTAAATTAATTCTAAAGGGATGTGAGTGAATTATAATGGAATGTGAGAGGGTAGTGGTCTATAATGCATTCTAGAACTGATTTGACATATTGTGTAGGTAATTGGGATGACTAGGAATAGGCATGTTTTTTCAAGGTATCTACATCTACCCATTTTTAAAGTGTTATTATGAAGTAAGTAATAACATTTTAAAGATAGTAGAAACATGTATATAAATGAGTGGATGATCGGGAAATGCGGTGGTCCTACTTGATTTTCCCCAACGAAGCATTTATATGCCCCAATGAGTATGACTTATAATGGATTTCTCCCTCAAGTAGATGGGTGATGAAAAAAGTTGTGGACAGTCACTTGATAGGAGGAAGGAAAATAAATATGATTAAAAAGGGATTAGAAGGATGATGGGAGTGATTTTTTTCATAGCATGAGCTTCCATCTAGAGAGTGAAAGTTAGAGAAACCTTATTTTGTTATTGCATAATAGATTTTACACCGTGATTATTAAAGAATCATAATTTTTAACCCATTATCTGTGTAAACAAACACACACACACACACAAAAAAAACAAAAGATAGAACATAAAGAAAACCCAATATACACAATAAATGTATGCATCATGGCTATAAATGAACCAAGATGATAAAAAAATATGTGTAATTGGTCCAATGAAAATAAAATATAGAAGTTAAAACAAACCCAATATATACAGTAAAAGTATGCACCATGGTTATAAATGAACCAAGATGATAACGAAATACTTGTAATGTGTTAAGAAAGAATAGGAACAATGGAAAAAAAATGTAAATAAAGACAATTAACTATTCCCCTAATGTGTTTTATAGTTATGTTTGATCAGATTTGGATGCCCTTAAGCAAGGATTCATGCATTGGGATTGGATCAGAATGAAAGAGTGGGTTCAAGTGATACTCTTTGTTAGATCCACATTGAAGATTAATATGAGATTAAGTGGGTCACTTCCCCCAAGAAAGGATGTATGTAATGAAGAAAATGAGATCCGATATTTCCCCAAGTGAGGATACACGTTAGGGATATGATTGATTTAACTTTCCCTCAAACAAGGGTACTATTATCACCAAAAAACAACACCCTCTGATTTTTCATGAATGAGCAATCAATGTTTTTAGGAAACATGGCATTGTCTCAAGGTGTGGGACCTTGGAAATGAGATAAACCTTGATAGAAGGATGGTACCTCTACCTATTCCAAATGCTAAATTTACTCCTATAATTGGAAATACAACTATATAAATCTAGTCTAAGTATTCACATGGACCAAGGTTAGAGGGAGATGCATGAAATGGAAATCCTAAGCTAAAGGGAGGTGATAGCACCAAGAAAAATGGGAAAGACACTCTTAATGAGGGAAACATGGGAGGAGATGATCATGATGAGGGAAGATATGAGTACCACGGATCAAAACAACACCTTACCTTATATTTTGGATGCAAAACACAACAAAAATGGATCCTGAAAAGTGGAGAAACATTCACAACATTCCTGTAATTAATGAAGAGGCAAGAAAATGTAATATAACACAAGATAGGGCAGCGAATAGCCACAAAACATGAATTTTATTGCCTTAGAAGGATGCACAGTCCATTATAAGGAAGGAATAAGGAATAAAACTATTGTAAAGATCCAAGTATGAGGCCTAAAATTGAAAAACACTTGTGCAACACTTTGATATGATGTCCTTGTATTATTAGAGGGTCCAACCTTTACAAATGAGCATCAATGCCAAATATATATATATATAATGGGAGAGAGAGAGAAAATGGAAAAGATAGGGAAATTGAAATTTCTACCTTCAAACACCAATAACATAAATTAAATCACTAAAACTAAGCACAGACATCCTTACAAGACCATTCCCCATGTAATTTTACTTGCAAGATAAGTTATGGGTGTCTATACATGTATTTTTCCCCCCTTTTCTCACCAAAATCCATTAATTTCTTAATTTCATGATGCCAAAGTGAATTACTTGATGATACCTTTCCAACAAGACCAATTTTATAAAATTTGGGGCAGCAGGGGAAAACTTATGGCCATGTAGATTTCTAGTGTGCGAGAGGAACTCAATGGAGTTGATCACAGGTTGTGATAGACTGCTTTAATTTTTTTTTCACTAGGGGTGGATAAAGCGGGTGAGTGGAGAACTCATGGAAAGGCGGAATAATTCCCTGCGTGTCAGATGTACCTGACTTACTTGCTTCGTCTAATGATTATTCCTACTCATCGATGATGTCACTCATGTGGGGAACTGAAGGCCTCAAGGAAATGTTCCATCTTGGGAATAAATACCTGACTCGGCCTACTAAAAATCCCCCAACCCTTTCCTGTAGCCGATGTAGTAATGCGGAGAATAGGAGGAACAAAGGAACTATTCCTCATATGCCTCCAAAGGCTGATTTTTCCAATTTTCTTGTGTCGTGCCCATCTAACTCAAAATTTGGCTGTGTTGGATTATGGGGCCAAGTAGGAGGGAGAGAACGCCCCGGATCATTGAAATTGTCCCAAAAAATGTGAAATTTACCTTTTTTCCCAATTTCTACTATGAAGCTCAATGATATTGCCTAAGTCTATAAACTTGATAAGTTATCTAGATTTGTAAGTGGTGCAAATTTGGATAATAGGTAAATGTGAGGAGCGAGACGATTTTTGTTTGATACCCATAGGATAGTCAGAATGATCACTAGGATAGGAATTAAAAGTTTGATTTTATTCGAGTTGTGTTGATTTTTGTGGGATTTTTGTAATTTTTAAGGATTTTGTGATGATTTGAACATTTTTATATTTTGATTATTTGATTTTTCTACTATTTTTATTTTCATTAGATTATTTGAATTTTTTAAAATTTTGAGATTTTTGTAATGTTTTTGTGATTTTTTTATCTAAATGTAATAACCAGTGACATGTAATGAGGTGTTATAGGACCCACCTAACCATACACAAGCACATAAAGGATTATGAAGACCAAGGGATGAATGTGAGCAAAATGGATAGGATGAAAGTTGGCGCACACCCTAACTGCAAGGAACAAGCGACATAAACCATTTTGGGATGAAATAATAAGATGGATGGGATGGAAAAACTATATAAGTGAATGTGCTAAAATGTCTCTATCACAAAAGGTATGTATGTATGGATTAGGAATAGAATCTCTTCAAACAAATAACATTCATTAGTTATTTAATCTCTTCTCCATCTTAAGTGAATATATTGTATGCACCGGATCCAAATTTTATAGTCATAAGGTAAAGACCCAACCAATTTGGTTCAAATTTGTCTTTTTTGTCTTAATATTTGTTTGTATTATTTTTATTTTCTTATAGAACAAGTTCATCAATCTCAAAATTTTGTGGGTTTATCTTCTTATTGTATTTGTGATGAATTCAATTCTGATACACTTTGAGATGGTCCAAAGCATTGAGCCTCTTTTCATCTAAGATATCAATCTCAACAAGGTGATCATGTTGATAGTCATATTCATTTATCAAATGTTGAAGGGATGCATAGAATGATAGGCCTAGAGGGAAGGATATACATGGGTATGCCAATTGTGAACATGATTTTCAACAATTGTTTCCATGATGGATTTTAATGTCTTGTTGGAAGCTTCATCTTAGCCATTACATTGGGGGTAGTAAGAGGTGGACCAACTAAGGTGGATGTTGAAACATTTGGTTAAGGTTTTAATGGTTTTATTTTTGAATGACTTATCATTATCTGTAACAAGAGAAGATGGAATTTTGAAGTGAAAAATAAGGTGATTGAATATGAATTTTGAAATATTATTACTAGTAACATAGGTGAGAGGTATTTCTTCTATCCATTTGGTAAAATACTTTGTGGCAGTGATAATGAACTTATGGCCATCAGATGAGGTGGGGTTGATTTTTCCTATAAATTCAAGTCCCCCATAGAAAGGCCAAGGTGTAGTGATTGGTTGTAAGGATTAAGAATATATGTGAATGAGATTTCCATGCATTTGGAAAACTACACACTTTTTTTTTAAAATTTACATGTATTAGACTCCATGGTAGGTAAATATTAATTGACGTGTAAGATCTTCTTTTCTAAAACCATGCCACTTGTATACACTCCACAAATACCAGCATGTACCTCTTATAGAGTTTGGAGTACTTCATATTGGTTGAGACATCATAATAAAGTCCCATCATATCCTCTTGCAATAAAGGGTGTCAGCGAGTATGGTATAACACAAAGCACGTTGTGTTAAATCTCGTTTATCTTGATATTTCATGTTTTTGGGATAAGTGTGGTCAGGGATGAAAGTATAAATGTCATGATAGCAAAGATTGTTAGGACCAACTATTTCACAAACTATGGTTAACTCAAGAAAATCATAGGCCAGAACTAGAATATTTTTAATGAGATACTCGATATGTGTTTGATGGGTGTTGAACTCAAGAAGAGATATGATAGTTATCATAGAATTTGTTGATTTGTTTTGAAGGTGAGGAACTTGTTCAAATGTGATCAAATAAAAGTAACCTCTAACTATCCACATGAATTTTGTAAGGAATGAGCTTGTCATCTTTGACTTGGTATTCACTTGTGACTTATTTGATGATTAAAAGGGAATCACCAAACACGACCAACTCTTTGAGATTCCATGAGATTTCCAATTTCAATCCAGATATGAGGGCTTCATATTCTATAATATTTTTGTGCAGGGGAAGGCCAAGTGGAAATATTTTGGAATAACATTTCCATCTAGTGTGATAATTAAAATACTAGCTCCTGATCCATGGACATTACAAGATCCATCAAATAATATGGTCTAAGAAGGTACTGCATCAACATACAAAATTTATTCATCTAGAAATTCAAAATGAAGTGGTTCTGATCCTAGTAGAGGTGTCGTAGCAAGCTGATCTGTAAGATCTTTTCCTTTGATTACCTTTTAACTAACAAACTGAATATCAAAATCACTAAGTAGAATAACCCAAATTGACATTATACCTATGAGAATATGTCTATTTAGTAGATATTTGAGAGGATTTACTTTTGTAATGAGTTTGGTTGTGTGATTGAATAAATAGTGGCATAATTTGTGAAATGTAAAATATACTGCTAAACATAGTTTCTTAACTGTGAATATTTGATCTCATGATGAATAAGTGTTCTATTAAAATAGTAAATTGTTTGCTCTTATGCTTGATCATTATGGTGTGCTAGCAATGCTCCTATTGCATGTTCTCTAGCAGATGTGTAGAGAAACATGGGTTTATCTTATATGGGCAGCATGAGAATCAGTGGACTTGATAGATACTCTTTAAACTTAGTAAAATAATCTTGGTGTTATTTGTTCCACTGAAATTGTACATTTGTTTTCAGTAGTTGGTTGAAGTGATGAAACTTACCAGCCTGCTGTGAAATGAACCTTTTGTTTGACTGGATATTTCCTTGAAAACCTCACAGTTGTATGATATTTTGGGGAAAAGGAATTTCCATGATTTCCTTGACCTTTGGAGGGTCTACTTTTATGCCTCTATGTGAAACAATAAATCCCAGTATTTATCCTTATGTTACATTGAACACGCATTTTTTCATATTAAATTTGACTTTGTATTCACGTAATATTTCAAAGATACCCTTTAATAATGTTAGATGATCTACTCATGTTTTATACTTGGCTAGGATGTCATCTACATAGTCTTCTATGATATCATGTACCATATCGTGAAATATGACTGTCATCAATCTCTAATATGCATCACCTACATTTTAAAGGAAAAAATGCATGATTTTGTAGCAAAATGTGCCCCAAAGTAAAGTGAACATTGTTTTATATTGATATTATTCTCCAATTTGACTATGATTGTAGCCAGAAAATCCATCCATTAAGGAAAGCATTTCATGACCTACTATTGAATCCACGATCATATCAATGTTTTCTAAAGGAAAATCATCTTTTGGACAAGCCTTATTGATGTCACAAAATTTTTTACATATCCTGATACCCGTATTTTTCATCACCACAAGTACAGTGTTTGAAATCCATGTATGATAGTCTATTGGTCAAATGAATCCTACTTCCAAAAGTTTTTTAATTTCATCTTCGACAAGTAATGCAACTTTGTGATGCATCTTTCTCAATTTTTACTTGACAGGTCTTGCATCTGGGTGTACCATAAGAGATGGATCTAATCCTTTAATATCTTTGTAATTCCATGACAATATATTGAAATTCCACAAGGAGTGTTGTGAAATCTACTCTTTCTTGATCTGAGAGGTTTGCTCCAAGTTGTAAAATCTTTGGTTACTCCTGCGTGCCAATGTTAATTTTTATTATTTCCTCAACCAACATTTTAGATGTATCTCTTTCTGAAAAGGATGTTGTTGGTTGATGTAAATCTTTAGTTGACAATAAATGAAATTTCACTCTCTCTAGTGCCTCAGAAAGGTTTTCACTAGGAGATATGTCCCTTTTCTTTTTACTATTTTCATTTTATAGTTTTGTGTTTCTCCAATAACGCTTGGTCTTTGGCGAGGTTTTAACTATGGGAGATTTGATTTTTCATTTGTTTTCTTGGATTTTTACTTTTTTGGACTTGGTTAATCTAGTTCCTTATTAAATTATGTATATGCATCAAGGTCAATATCGAATGCCTTCTTATGATCAAAAAGGGAGATGGGATCCCAAGTTCTGAGAAACTCTTCAATTGGCTCATCATTTTGAAAGATGTTATAGATACATGATTAAGTTGGTACTGACTTATTAGGGAAGGATATACAAGTTCTAATTTGATGGTATTGATGGAGAGGTTTTCAATAAATAGGTTTTTTCGAAAAGGTTATCAAAAATGTTATGTTTGGAACTTGCCTCATCATCAAAGTTAGTGTCCTCAAAGCAATATCGATGAATTTTCAAATGTACGGAACTCAAGACCAAATCAATAAATATTTTTTGTCCAAGAGATCGTATCAATATGTCCTTGTTCATTTTTTCCAAGTCCCTTACCTTTCTACTGCATATTTTTCATGATTTTGTGTGCTTTAGTATACCCATGATTCGTATCAATAATAATATCCATCATCATATAGACAAGAGTAGGAACAACTCAGAATTCATTCCTCATTTGAGTATTCAAACATTTTTCATACAGACTTACCAAGATTATATATAAGAGAGGTTTTAATATGGGGAGCGTTGGGTTGACCATAACTACATGGGATAATGGTAGGATGCTAAGGTGAAGGGCATTCTAGATTTCATACTCTCCAAGACCTTTGTCTTTGATTTTCAATGTAGATGGGGTGGACGAAATGGACAGTTGATATTTTAGCAAAAATTCAGGGTCTATGTGGGTTTCATCTGTGAATGGGATAAGGTGAGGAGTTGAGAATTTATCCGTAGAAGGAAAATAGTTTACATGCATGTATCTACCTTCTAAGAGTTTGCAATACTCAAAGGGTTTAACATCTTCATAATGTGAATTCTTTTCCTTCATAGGGGAATTTGATGCACTGATGATATGTAGAAGGAACAACTTGCATGGCATGAATCCATACGGGAGCCTAGAAGGATATTATAAGATGTTTCTACATCCACAACATGGAAAAATGTGTCCAAGGTTTGGGGTCCAACTTTTATCTGTAAATAGATAGTACCCACGGATTTAATTTTAATATTATCATAACCATGAATGGTAATGATGTTAGTGCCTATACTTTCCTTAGTGTAACCTAGACATCGCAATAATTTCGTGGAGAAAATATTCAATGAATCTCCATTATCTATAAGCACACATTTGATTTTATGATGGGTGATGAATTCTTCTACATATAAGGAATTATTATTGTCAATGTTAGGGTTTAAGAGGTCATGAGGACCAAATGAAATATGGGATTATTGGTTCATAAATTTGCAATGAGGGCCTGAAATTATTGGGAGTTAATATCTTTAGGAACACATGCCTTATAGATTGCATGAGTAAGGATACTTTGGGGCACATTATATATCTTGAGAAATTACATAAGAGAAATTTACATGGTGGTCTTCTCTAATTGTTTGATTATATTGTATAAATCAAATAAAGACTTTGCATTTGTAGTGGACTTAGGATGAGATGCTTACTATGGCATTATGGACATGGAAGGTTGTTTAGTAGTGGGTACCCAAACTTGTTTCTGTCATGTTGTTACGTCACAAGAAGGATTGTTAAATTTGATAGTGGAAACCATGTCTGTTATATAATATAACAAGGAAATAATAGAATCAAACTTGATATTGTTTGATGTTTGACCCTTTTCTTTCTCATTTTCGCTTGTCCCATGCTTAGAGAATAGGTCCCGAAAGACTTTAATTTCTCATTTGGTGTATTTTTATTAGACAATCCTTATATTTTGATGTCCCCATTATCAATTAAGTCTTGTATATAGTGAAAAATTCTTACACAATGATATGTTGGATGGTCATGTATACGATGGTAGTCACAATATTCATTCTCTTTATACCATGCGGGTTTAGGTTGTTCTTCTTCGAAAGGACATGTGAATGGGTATGTTGCCATTTTAGTGCTTGTAAGTTGATTGAGGAAAATTGAAAGGATTTCTCCAAGAGGCATAAATTGTCTTCTTTTTACCTCACGTACAGAAGTGTCTTTGCTAAAAAGGACAAGAGGTTGCTTAGATTTTTCAATTTTACCCATTTGTTGATTAATTAGATTTTGTACATTTTGGACACCACGAGAATCTTTGATTCCATCATTTACAACATTTCAATTTAGATTCAAAAATTTATATTTATGGTTATTTGATTTTGATTGTTATGATTGTTGGTTAATATTTTGAAGGTGTCTTGATTATGGCCTTTGCAATAAGATCCCTCTCAATATGTTGTCTGTTTTTAATTAATTCTTCAAATTTAGTCAAATAATGAATTTTTATTTGAAAAGATAGATTTGAATTGAGATTTGGAATGAATATGCTATCTAATTACTTCTCAGGTGTGGATAAAGGGAATCGTCTTGTAATTCCTCATCATCGTTGTATAAATGATGCAAAAGTTTCGGTATTATTTTACTTTGTGTTGTAAAGGTCCATCATTGTAATTTTAGAATTAAGATGGAATCACATTTTTTTAATGAATTTATCCAAGAGGTATGCGAATGTGGTGATAGATCCCTTTAGAAGGTTTAAGAACCAATCCAAAGCTTGCCCTCCTAAAATTTTAGAGAAGAGGTGGAAGAGAAATATATCATTGTATGCCACTTCTTGACATGCCATGAAAAATTCTTTGATATGATCTCTTGGATCATGTTTTCACTTTCATTTTTCAAATTTGGGTGTTTTAAAGGATTTAGAGAAAGGTACACTTAACATGTCCCTATTGAATGGGTAATGACATAGTTCATCGAAATTGAATTGCTTTGTATGCTTTTGAAGTCCCATTAATGTTTCTTTCATACTCCTCCATTCTTGTGTGAATGGGGAGTTGGCTTGAGGAATTTCCATGGTGACATCATTGTCATGCGTTGATTTTTGCTCTTCCCCTTTTTTAGGATTTTCATTGTTTTTGAGTTGGCATTGTAACTCTTCGATTTTGGCCAACAACTCTTCTTTTGATGAATCGAGTGTAGTATTTGATTTGGATTTTTTCGTACTAGACTCGGGTTTATCTATTAAGTATTTTAAGTGTTCATGACCAAATTTGGAGGGTATATTTTCCCATATTTCGAAGAGGTGAAGAAAAAATTGGTTTTTGTTTTAGATTATTACGTGATTAGTAGCTTCTTTCTTGCTTATTGATACTTCTAGTTGTTCTCTAATGTCTTCATCTACAAAAGGGTCGTGACCAAAAGGGTTAAATATTTCTGGCTCATCATGGACATGATTACTTTTACTATGTGTAAAAACCATTGTTTTATAGGTAAATACCTAATTAAATAGTGTTTTTGAGATTTTGATACAAAGTGTTACAAGGCTTGAGCTAAGAAGAGAGATAAGAGCAATTGTTTTAGCTATGTTAGAGATAATCAAAACTAAAGTTTAAGATTGAAAATTACTTTGATTGACTTGGATTGAGTTTTACTTAATAAGAAAACAAAGTGGGTGTTTAACGTATAAAGTTTGGATGTTGGTTTGATTTTCTTAATACATGAATAACGTGAATATTCAACCTATAAGGCTTGGATTTGATTCTTGACTTGATTACGTATGTTTTTCCTATAATTGAATAAAGTGAATATTCAATATATAGGGCTCTTGATTGGCTTTATTTTGATGAGGTTTAATACATGGATAAAGTGAATATTCGACATATAAAGGATTTGATTCAATCAGATGTGCTTAAATAATGGATAAAGTGAATATCCAATGAAATAGGCTTAAATCGTGATGAGATTGGATTTTCTTGAGTCTAGGATTGTTGTTAAAATCAAAGACTAAGACTAAGAATAATTTGGATTTGAGTTGGTAAGTTTATGGAATAAGAATAGAATTAGTAGGCCCTAGTTTTTCAATCTTTTTAGGGGTTATGGAAAATTTTCACTCACCAAAGTTCCTAAACAAGTACTCGTGCTAAAAAATTACTTTTCTAGCTATGGATTATACCCCACAATCAATTAAGAACATGGTCATCACCACAAGCTACTTATGGTTTCCTCATGGGTATTACTAGTCATATGCGTTGTGGGGAACTTCCTGTTTCATTGACCAATTCCCTCAAGGTGCCAACTACTTTGGGGTTCTTATGGTACTCCTCATATTTTAGGACTATGGCTAATCACTTCCCACAAATAAGCGGACAATAAAAAACCCTTATCCAAATCTACAATGTAAGTTTTTATGAAGTTTATTAAGATTTAGCAAAAAAAAATAATTTGTTGTCTTTGACCAAGAAAACTTACATAAGATGTTAATAGTTTGATTGATTTTTCAAGGTATTCTTTACATGATGCAGCCACACAATGAATTAGTAGTTTTCCTACAAAGAAAACACGATGTAAAAAAAATAAAATAGACTTCACCATTTATGATTCTCAATAATATCGAGAGGGTGTGAGAGAAGAGCATACGTTATTGGTTTGATTATATTAGATTAGATAAATATTGAAAGAAAAAAATTGTTTAGATGTTTGATTTATGAACTCCTATAGAAAATAGGTTAAAAAATAGTGTTTAGACATTAATTATAAATGAGTTAATACGCTGCAAAATTATAAAATGAGCGAAAATAAAAATACAAAATGTTACCACATGCAATTAGGTGTACTAGCGTGATTGTTAATACTAGCGCACTCAATTAGGTATGTTAGCATAGAAAATACCTTTCCTAGTATAAAATTAGTTATGGTGGCACATGTAATGATACACTAGCACGTTCACAAATATAGTTGACATAGTTTAACAATAACACATGCACAAAGACACTTTGACAAACAGTTTAATAGTATTGCATGTAGTGATATGATAGCGTGTCCATAGAGACATTCAATTTAATGGTAGCACGTGAAGTGATATGCTAGCTTATTCACAGAGATATTTTTACAGACATTTTAACAATAGTACGTGCAATGATACGTGTATACACCTAATTTTTCATACGTGTTACTAATAACTCTTTTGTGTAGATAAGGGTCACTGATGCATCTATTTCTTGAGTGGATTCCTTGAGGGTCATGTCAGGAATGGGGTATGACTATTCACATGGTCATTATGGGTTAGAAATAATACACAAAGAGACGTATCATTATGTGGTATTAGTTTTAGTTACCCTTGTCCTCTCATGTTGCACACACTATCAATCCTGACACTTTATTACATATGACTTCATCATTGACACATTTTTCACTTATTTCTAATTGATCCATGACATATTGCATCCCACTTGACATTTAGGTTCTCCTTGGCCGACACCATCTCCCATGGGTGGGAGATGGTGTCAGTTTTATGTTTCTTTTGGTTGATTCCATCACCCACGGGAGATGGCATTTGGTATATATGCACCCCTCACCCATACATTAATAAGGAATAAAGGAATAACATGAACTAGACATCTACTCTACTCTTTTGTGCCATATTTTCATCTCCTCACTTTTCTCCTAGTTTATCTTACACTTGATTTGGATTATACACACTTCTTAGATTTTGGATTGCTTGCATGATTGGGTCATCTATAGTGAGTTTAGGACATGAATTGTTTTCCCATTCTCCACCCATATTGATTCTCACTTGGCGTACCTTTTCTCTAGAGAGATAGATGTGCCAGTGACCACCCCGGAGGTAATTTCTCTAACTCTCTTTGTCATTTTTCATAGATTAGTTCATTTCCCTTCCCATTTGTCTATGTTGGTTTAGTATTGTATGTACATTAGTGCTAATTAGCATATTTATCTTATATGATCAAATTTTTATATTTCCTTTATTTTTGTTTTAGTTATATTGCAATAGTGTAGATTTTACATGCTTATATTATCTTTATATCGACCTTCATATCTCCCCCCATCAACCGATATCTTAGAAGGTTACTCTCATCTATCTTGAATGTGTGCCTTGGAAACCCTAGGTTGACCTAGTGTAGGGATCAATTCCCTTTGGATATGTGACCTTAGCACTCATTGTATCCCCTTTAAATAAATCAACTTTGTGTCATCCCATGTGTGTCTCCTCTTCATTGCCTCATACCCTTGTAGAATGGAATATTTAGGAGTACAAGACATTGAGACACATTCTTGGCATGTCATACATTATGATAAGATTGGCATGAATCCTATAGACATCCTGACTGATCACATCTCATTAAAAGCACCCATCTCTAATTTTGACCTCAATTTAAATCACAAAAATTTAGAAAACCTAAATAAACAATCTACACATATGTCATCTCTTGGGTGTGATCTCTTCTATACCTATAAACCTATTTTATGATTTCATCGGCCCTATTTAAAATTTCTTTCATGTTTGATCATGTCTCCCAAGAAAACCCTATGTTTTTTTAATAATGGCAAATAGTTTTTTGAAAGGGACTATACCCTTGAATACAAAAAAAGGCCTTTAAGCCGGAATAAGAGTGAGAAACATAGCAGGACTAACCAAGTCCAGGTAATACAATGAAATTCCACGTAGCCCAGAAACAGCTACACAAGCAAGACTTAACAGCAAAACAACAGCAAAAAAACAGTAACCCGACAGCCAAGAAACAATAAGAATAATAAAAGAGAGCAGTAGAAGCATGCAGGACTACTTCTTGGCTGCTTGATCAATAATGATCTTGACTTTTTTCCAAGCATGAAACATACCCAAAGTGGTCATGTGGGCAGCATCCGTCTTATCGAGCTCCTCGATGGTTCTTTTTCTCTCTTTTTCATTGCCCCAAAGTGCAGCCGGGACACCGTTGAGGTTGGAAACACTTTTGGCATGCCCCACGATGAGTTCCTCAATGGCCCTAAAGGCGGCAATGTTGTAATCATGCCTAGTCTTAGCCTTCCCAAGGTGGGAGTCCAAGGAGGTCAGCTTTTTATATATGTCTTCAATCTGACTATTGTCAATGCTCCCTTCCCCCTCCATGCTTTTCTTACCTTTTTGCTTAGCTAGGTTTTTGACCTCATTCTTCAGCATTTTTATCTCAGCCTCTAAGGCCTCCAGTCTCTTGGAAGGGTTATCCATCTGTGCTTCCCGGGGACTGGCACTACTTATGTTTAGCAGGTCACGTGCAATGTCAAGATCAAGAGGCTCTTTCCCTGCTGCAAGAGTCTCAAGGTCGAGTCTCCTAGAAGCCCTAGTGAGTGGACGTTTAGAGGTAGAGGCGAGGTGGGTGGCAGGAGGAGCAGTAGGAGGAATAGAAGGAGAAACAAGTGCAGCCGGCAAGGGGGTAGCAGCACCGGTGGCAGGGGTAGTAGCAAGGGCATCAAGGGCAGCAGGAGAAACGGGACTGGCAGCAGCGGAGCCCATCGGAGCCGGGCTAGGAGAGGAAGGAAGACCGGGGTACTTGAGAAGGCAATATTTGTGAATTAGCAAAATAAGCCCTTGATGCAAGGGAATCACCCGGGTATGCTTCTGGAACTCCAAAATGGAGCGCTCAAGAGAGTTTAAAAGATAATGAGGGAAGCAAACCAATCTATTCCTACGGAAGTGGTTTAAAAAGATGAGATGCTTAGCTGGGACAGTAACAAACCTACCTTTCAAGGAGATGAAATGAATCATCATGCGAGTGACTTCATCAAACGGTGATGGAATTGAACTTACAAGCAAACCCGCTGTGCTAAAAATAAGCTTCTCATCTTCCTCCACAAATCTTCTTTCTTCAGTTTCTTTGATAACCCTTTTGTTGAAGAAGCGGTACCCATCCAGGCTGAGACCGGTCGCTTCAGCAATGAGCTCTTCATTGACAAGAATTTTCTGTCCCCCATAGTCGACAGTCCTCTCTTTCCACTCCTTAGCAAAGCGTACTGAAATACTTTGATCATGTCCTTGCACCCTTTCAACAAAGCTGGTGAAGCCGCCTATGCTGAGAATTTTCCAAAGCTCGGTGTTTTCCTTCCAATCAGGGTCCGCGCACGGCTCAATTTGATAGGGAGGTCCTCCCATCTTCTCAGTGGTGTGCAGGTTACAACAAATTCTAGAATGCCGATGAGCGTGAAGAACAGTTCGTTTCTTACTGTTGAAGATCGCATAAGACTGGGAACTGTAGCCGTTGGTCTTCTCACGAACGGCTGTGTAATTGCTGAACTGAGCCTGCGGGAAGTTGCGTGTGAAAACCCTTTTCCTGTCAACAATCACTTTGTAATTATCATCGGTTTTCGTGGAGTTTGGCATCCGCATATATCAACAGCCGTTGTACCTCCCGCGTGCGTGATTTTCAAATCTGGATGACTCCACTTGAAGTTTCTTAAATAGATCTTGCTATTATTTGAAAAAGATATTATTTGCCTCGCCATATAGAATAAAGCAGCATGTGTGAAAGAATTGATGATTTTGATTTTCCTCCAAAGATTAAGGCTATCTCTAGAGATTGCTTGCTTGTGAAGATCCGCATGAATGCTGTTGTGAAGCTGATTAGGGATACTATCATTATCCCAGACAGTAAAATTTATATTAATGCCATAATTGGCCAGTGCATCCGCCAGATTGTTGCCTTCCCTGTAAGTATGTATGATTCTGATACTATTGAAGGTGTGGCAAATGCTTATGGATTCAGAGATAAAGTCTTTAATACTCCAACTGGGAGATGAGGACTGATTAAGAAGCTTAATGATATTAAGGGAGTCCCCTTCAACAATAAGGTTCTGAATATTTTGAGCCCGTGCAACTCTTAAGCCCCAGAGAGCAGATAATGCTTCGGTAAAATGATTGGTTTGAATTCCCATTTTTCCAGCATAAGCAGCAATCAAATTACCTTTGTGGTCTCGTATTGCTCCTCCTCCAGCTGCTGTCCCAGGGTTTCCCTTAGAGGCGCCATCAAAGTTCAACTTGTACCAATTAGAGTCAGGAGGATGTCATTTAATCAAAGATCTATCTACACTATTCCCAGGGTTGCTCCAATTTCCAATGTGCCAATTAGATAAAATGTGCTCTTCATTCTTAGGATAACACTTGTTCTTGGGGGGTTTAAATCTGGTGATGTCCTCTTTGATACCTTGAGAAATTTTGCCAATACTGATTTTATAATTCTGCTTTTTATTTCTGAATATGATATTATTTATGTCCTTCCAAATCCTCAGATTAAGTGTGGGATTGCTAATTTCCAGATTCTTTTGATAGCACAATGTCTGAATGGTGGGTTCCATTGATTCCATAGCTGATTAAGGTTCTTCGGCAACAGCCAAAGAGCATCAAATTTAGAAAGAACAAAGCTCCAAATTCTATTGGCATAAGCACAATGTATGAAGAAAACCCTATGTTATTAACCCTTGTGAAAACTTTAGACAAGGTTGATAGTGTCAATAACATAGTTTTCCAAAACCTTGTTTTTGGCTTCTAAATTGTAAAAATGTCACCTCAAAGGATAATTCTGGCACAGTTAAACCCCCTAAATTTCTCCATGAGATATTCATTTTTTCCTACATCTCCTCTTCATGTTCTTAAATGTTCTAGTTCTCACCCTATAAGCACTAACCTTCCTACTTACCCCAACCTCACTGGCGAGGATCTGTTATCCCAACCATGTCCCTCTGATCAAGCATTATAGGGTCACTCAATAGAATGTAATGTGGTTGAGGTTGAACAGATAGATATTAGATCCATTATTAATAATATTAACTATGATTATTTTAATCCTTACAATGATGAAGGTTTCTAAAGGATACCTACTGATGTCATGGAGATGACTATACCTTGTCTTAATTAGGAAGTATCATATCATGATTAGACTTCTCCCTGCATAACTAATTAAGGTAATTCTATTAAAAACCCCCAATAATGAGCATGAAAACCATAACCAAACACCAACCTCTAAAGGCCATTCATATTTTATGGACCCCAACATGGTGATAGTCAAACTCCTAGATCATATGTCCTTAACCCAAGCTACCACCATAGCTAGGATGATCCAAATTAAAAATCATATGTTGTAGATAGTATCTCAAAATGTGGTTCCTATCGTACCTTCTTACACACCCCCTCCACTGGTGGATGCACATTGGAATCCTATTCCTCTTCATCCAATTCAGAGAAATATGTTGCAAACTGTCAAAAATGATCCTTTATCTCCCTACATTGTGGCTATGGAATTGGGAGAGACTATCCCTACCATCTCTTATGATGGTTTCACGGATCCATCCCTCTACCTTAAGACCTTTAACAACCTCTACAAAGAATGGATTCAAAAAAACATGTATGCAACCATTAAACTTGTAACAAATAATTTCATAGGCAAGGCATTAGAATGGTATAACCAGTTTCCCCTAACTCGATAGTTGATTTAGAAGGTTTAGTCAAGGTTCTCATCTCTCAATTTTAGCAACAATACCTTACCTAAAACACCTTACAAAGATTCATCAACCTTAAGCAAGGAAAACATGAATCTTCCCATGCCTTTATTAAGAAATTGAAAACACTTTCCATACAAGCTAACACAATCTTGATAATCAGATCTTATGCCATATATTTATTAAGGCCCTTATGCATATTCTTTAATACAAAGTCAGTTCCATCTCTCCCAAGACACTACAAGAATACCTCGATCAATTCAAAAGACAATATCACCTCGTGCATGAATTTGGATGTACTTCCAATTCATCTCCTAAACTTAAAAGTGTAACACATGTAATCATCCCCTCAAACATTACAATAGAAAAAGGAGTGGGGAATGTCAGGAATATCTTCACCCCCCTACATACACCTTTATCTTATATTGATCTTCTCTAAATGCTTCCCAATCCATGAATTTTCCCCCCTTCAAAGCAAGCTTCACCCAACTTTAGAGGTGATTTGTTTTTTTGGTGGCATGCCACTATAGGACACTCTCAAAGTGCTTGTAAAGACCTTAGTAAATATACCCTTGATTTGTTCCTTAGCTCATCCTTCAATTACCCCACCATTATACAAGAAAGTTATGGTAAATATCAATCTTTAGAGAAATGTCACTCCAACCATCAAAATCAGTGTCACAAAAACCCCAGGAATGACATGATAGGAACCATAGAACTTCCTAACAACATAAAATATTAGATTCTCAATATGTCAATGTGGCTAATGTAAACTATAGACGTAAACTTTCCCATAAATATCATGTTACTAAACCAAAGAACTCCTCTGATAACCCACCTTTTCTCGATACTTCCCAAGACCCACTGATGGTGGAACCCACTCCTACAGTCAATCATCCACCTGAAGTATCGAATGGGAGTACCAAGTAAAGATCCTATCATGCCTTCTTTCAAAAAGATGGCTCAAGGTAATGCAAAAGCAACAGTAAATCTAGATACATACTTCATTGTGCCACCACCATAGTATCGTTATGGAAGTTATTCCAAACATCACTGTAGCTTTTTGATGAGTTAAACTCCCTGACATGTAAGATATCCTTTATGGAACTCATGCATACCTCGGATTCACATTAAAAATTCTTATTATCACCAAAAGTTAGCACCATCTGCATGTTCCATTTTCTTCTAACATAACTCTTGTGTAAGATGGATTTGTCTCCAAGTGTGGGACCTTGCAAGTGAGACAAATATTTAGAGAAGGTTGGTTCCTTCTCTCTCAATCAAATTTAAACTAACCTACAACCATAAAATGCAACTAAAATAACCTTAGACTATGAATTCATAGGGACAGTGGTAAGAAAAGAGAACAAGATGTGGAATGATAAAAAGGGATGATGCATCAAAACTGACATAGGGTTCAAATCCGACCAAAGAGACAGAAGTCTGGTTATATAAACAAGGATATTAAGGGAAATTTATAGCTAAGAGATCATGAATGAATTAAACTTAATGTTAAACAAGAGGTGAAAAATCCATGATAAATAAAGAATGTTTGAAAGGAAAACAACCACAAATGATTGTATTAAAATTCTCTCACCTGATTATAGAGCATAGGTTTGAAATTCGGTGCAAAATTCAGATTTCAGAGGTCTTACAGGCATGAAAATAGAAGAATCCCAAGACATGACTCTAAATTCAATAGAAGAGAAACCTTTTTTTGTACCAAGGAACTTACATTTATACATTTTTTTGAATGAAGAAAGAGAGGGAAAAGGACCGCTGAGTTGGAACTGACTGCATTTGAAATATACATTGAATGAGCATGGGCACCATAATTTTACTTTTAAAGTATTTCTTGTATTACAAGAATGGTCACCCTCAATTTCAGTGAACATCTCTAGCATAATCCTTGAGTCTATTGTACACCATCAAACTTCTTAGAACGGTGTCATTCTTCATCAATTTTGGTAGTTGAGATGTTAGAAACTGCATCTTAATGGTTGAGAATGTTTTAAACCATTTCTCCCACCTACCTTAACCAAATTATATATTTCTTAATGCAAACATGAAGTTATCGACAAGACCTCTCTAACGAGACCATTTTTTTGCAATTTGAAGTAGCAAAGTGAAAATTATGGCCATTTGAATTTTTACATCCTGGCAAGAGGAATAAGATAGAGTTCCGATGACACGTTGCGGCTTATGATTTTCCATGGGGATTTCCTTCACTCATGGGTGCATTGACTACGTTTTAACCTTAGACATTTTATTTGATGTCATGTGTCACCTTTATAGATTAGTCCCATGGGGGTATTTACTTTAACTGTAGTGACCATTTTACAGACTATGAAGTCCGCATTATGACACATTCTTAGATCGAGGTTCACCCATAATCATGGGTGGTGGGGATCCTGATTAATCACTGTAGCATGTTGGCTTGCGAAGAAGCATCTGATGACAAGAAATATATGGAGACCCAAAAAATTGACTATTTTCAGATCTTAGGGGATTCAGGAAGAATGGTTTGCATATTACATGTTGAATTGTCTCCCTGGATGTTGTTGGCTCCCAAAGACCCGTAGAGATGCCAAAGTGGGTGTCGGGAAACGAAGTTTCAGAGGTAGTTTAGAATTTTGCATGGAACACTGCGAATTTACCATGTATGTTTCAATGAGATAACTTCCTCAAATCCTGATACAAAGGTTTGTCCATTGGGACTCAAGGCACATCTTGTAATTTTGCAGGTGTGAAGAAAGTATTAGGGATATAATGTTCCAATGCAAATAAGGCTTGAAAACCCAAAAGTCACAAGAATGAACATCTAAGTCCAAAATGAATATATGCAAGTTGTTAGAATGGTCACCAGAGGGCTATTTTGGGAAACAAATTTTGGTGACTCAACAGGTATTTTTAGCCTTCTAAATATGAAGATCTAGTATCCTTTAAACATCCATTGGGCATGGAGTCAACCTAAAAATCATGAAAAAACTGATCTAGACACTTGCAAATTTTACCTCTGAGTCTTTGTGAAAAGCATTGTTTTAAACTTTGAGATCAATTTTCAATCTACCTGAACTGATCATTTTATCACAAGAAGTGTTTCTGAGTTAAATTTTTAATGCGATTGGAAAATTTTCTTGAAATATGATACCTTTCCACCCCATTTGTCTAAAAAATCCATGAATAAAACTCAACAAGGCCTCTCTTAACACCCTGGAATATTTACATATGCTGATTTGAATTTTAATGTGAGTGGAAATTCCTTTCTTGCAATTTATTCGCTTTCAATCTCCTAACTTTGTCATGAATCTCTATTTCAACCCTATGGGCTCTTTCATAAACCATTTCTACAACTGCAAACTATCATTGGTAACAATAAGAAGACCATGCAAATACACCTATGGAAGGGAAATGAAAGCACACTAACAATACTAAAAATGTGTTGAATATCACTTGGAGGAATTGAAAATCTAATCTACTATGTACAAGGTAGGACATTTTCAGAAGCAATGCTTTAAATAAACCCCATTAACTGAGATTGTAAGTTATTCACCATCCAATATTGAAAAATTAAAAAGCATTACTTGGTTTTCAAATGGAGATTACATAGCGCCCACTCCACATTGTATCAAATTTTAAGTGCCTACCTGGTTAGGACTTGTCTACATCCCACTTCAAGAATAGATCTCCTTCTTGGAAATTTTTGGCCATTAATTTCTTATCAAAGCACTTCTTAATATAAGTTTGATCCCTTTCCATTACTTGCATTTCTTGGTTTCTCAACTTTTATAGCTCCATGAGCTATACATATCTAAATTTCATGGTGTCAAACTCAAAAATTTGCATCTGTTTGATGAGTTATAAGGCTGGAAATTCAAGGGATATTGGAAACCTTGCTTATTTACCATAAACCAGCTTGTAAGGGGAGTTACCAATTGATCTTTTAAGATTGGTTCTATCATCCCACAAGGTTGATCTTAACTGTATATGTCAATTCCTCTAATTATCATCTAAGTTCCTCCTTATGATTCTCAAAAGTTTATTATTCGTGGACTCATCCTACCAATTACCATGGGGGTAATAATTTGAAGTGATACTCAAATATATTCCATTTTTCATAGCCCAATCATTTATTTTTATGCCAAGGAATTTCAAATAATTATTGCAAGTTATGGTGGAAGGAACATCAAACCTGGTCACAATGCCTTGATAGAAGTTTATGATGTTGGCCTTGTTTTACTCCTTCAATATAATTTCCTCTATATATTTGGTTAAGTAATCAATGGGTGTAAGGATCCACTTGTGACTTGATCTTGAGTGTGGATTTATTACTCCAATAAAATCCAATCCCCGTTGCATGAATGTTTGGTTTACAGAGATGGGGAGGGGTGGAAGGGCTGATAACTTTTCTTTTCCTATAAATAATGCACATTTTTTACATTTCTTGACCCATGCATGATAATCATTGAAAAGGTTGGGCCAATAGTAACTAGCCTTCATGATCTTAAGTTTTGTGGTTTTTGGAGCAAAGTGTCCTCTTGATTCTCTATCATGAAACTCATGCAACATATACTTTATCTGGTATGTTGTAATGCATTTCAAGAGAACACCATTCATATATTTTTTAAATAGAATGGCATCAATAATCACATAGGGAATAAACTGGAGTATAAAATACCTCATTTTGGCATTGCTCAAGTTTTGAGGACATTGTTCTATTTGGAGAAATTTGACTACATCATGAGTCCAACAAGGAGTAAGAAAGACATTAGTTGATTTCTCTTGGTCATGTTAAATTATGAGGATGGCTTCTTCATCAGTATGTTGGTCTGAAACCAATTTCTCACACAATCCTTTACCTTTAACCAACTTACTCACCTTGACATGAATATCATACTCCATTACCTTGGTTATCCAACCAGCTCTTTTTTCATTCAATTCCTTATTCAAAATGAAATATTTAACACCAATATGTGAAATAATTAGGTGAATCTTGTTGTTAGATATCAAATGCTTTAATTTCTTCAAAATTCTTATAACATCCAATTCATGTTTCTCAATAAATGATATTTCACCTCATAATCCTCTAGACCTTGGTTGAAAAAATTAATAGGTTATTCTAAGCCTTCCTTATTTAGTTTTACCATAATGGTATATATTGCATTTGTGCCTCCAAAATTATACATGGTGAAATCTTTAGTAAAATCAAGGGTGATGAGAGTTGGATCTTGTGTTATTTATTTCTTGATGGACTCAAAGCTATATCTCCCTTCAGTATTCCACTTGAACACCGTATTTTTCTTCAACATTAATTTCAATGGCTTGATAATGTTGGAAAAGTTTGGAACAAACCGCCTAAAAAAATTAATCATTCCTAAGAATATTTTAAGTGCCTTCTTATGGATAGGAAATTACAATGCAAGGATGGAACTAAATCTTTCTAGATCAATGGTTATTAACTCTTTAGAAACAATGTGTCTAAGGATCCTACCTTTATGTGCTAGGAAGATACATTTATTGGAATTGAGGAAGACTCCAAATTGCCTACAACTTTAAAACGCATGCCTGATATGTAATAGATTATCATTGGAATCCTTGGAAAACACAGTGATATCATCAAGATAGATACAGATAATATTTTCAATTATTCCTTTTAATTCCATATCCATATCTCTAAGAAATTTTTCTCCTATATTGGACAAACCAAAAAGCATTTTCCTGGAGGAATAGGTTCCCCATTTAGTGATAAAATTTATCTTGAATTGATCTTATTCCTTCACCATGATCTGATTATAGCTTGAGTAGACATCTAAAAGAGAAAACCTCTTTGATCCAGCCACCATTTACAATATTTGTTCCATTAAAGATAGTGGGTAATGATATTTCAAAGAATCCTTGTTTAAGTCTCTGAAATCAACACATAACTTTATTTCTCCATTCTTTTTATACACTGGAACTAAATTGGAAGCCCATGATGAATTCTTAATGTGGAAAATTATATTAGTCTCAATCATATTATTTAGTTCCTTCTTCATCAGAGGTTCAATGTGTGTATTAATAGGCCTCTATTTATACCTTATAATCTTAGCTATGTGATCCAGTTAAATGGTATGTTGGGCTAAATTAGGACCAAAACTTATTATATCTTGATAATCCCAAGAAAAATAATCAAAAAACTCTTAGAAAATTTCTATCAAATCATGCTTCTCTTGTGGGGTACTCACCTTGCCAATTTTTAGTAGTTTATCATTGCTAATTAAAATTGGTTCCAAATCTTCACCTTTAACTATCATGTTAACCTTTTCCTTTATGATCTGATCATCAGAGTTGAAGATATACTCCAAAGTCACTAGGCCTTTGGGAAATTTATTTGATCTAAGTTAGACAACTTGGTTCGCATATTGTTACTCCAATTTGTCCTAATTTTTTAATGCAAAATCAACCTCTTCTTAGATAAATCTGACAATTTGTTGATCACTTTCAAACACTTTCTAATTGTGTCATTTTCTAGTATACCAGGCCTCACAGCTACCTTAATGTTTGGTTTCAACTTTTCTCTCTAGGCATTTTCCACAACATCAAATAGCCTATCAGTAGCTTCATTCTCCTTTCTTGGTATGCAATGGATGTTGAAGGCTTAAAAATCCTCCAAAAGATCGTATACTCTATTCTTGTAGGCTCTTATCAAGTCATTCTTGTCTGCATTTGATCCTATGACTTGGTTTATAATCACTTCACTATCCCCAAATGTCTAGAATTTATTAATGTTCTTCATTCTTTCCCAATGTAAGCCATGGATGATAGATGCATATTATATTGTGTTGTTGGAGTATCTAGATTTAAATATAAAAGAAGATTAATAATTTTTACCTATGGGAGATACAAGTACTACACCACCCACTCCTTGTCTTCTTCCTGATCCATCAAAAAAATTGTTAAATGTCATCCTCTACTATATTATTTGATTTCACAATACTAGGAAGAGGTGAATTCTCGTCATGCAGGCAATAAATTACAAGGCCGTCTTCCTCAATCTATTAATATGGGTAAAAAATATACCATCCATTCCCCTAATCATCAATTATAAAATTAGGAATTTCTTCAATCTGGGTATTTGCATTATGGGCACTTGGACAATCTTCTTGATAAAAAATGGTACAATTTACATTAATGGGGTTGGGCACATAAGGCTCTATATGATATGTATAAATTGGTTTAGACTTGATAGTATCCTTGGTACCATACATGATCCTAAAGAACATGTGAGACCAGTCAGATGATATATATCCTCTAATTTTGGCACTAAAGTCTCTGGCTAGATAAAGATCAAAGAGTGGAGGTAAATCAATTATGAAGATATCTTCAAGAATAGAAAATTTGGGGAATGCATGCAATATAAGGCCTAGACCTTTGATAACTCCAACAATCACCACATTTTTTCCATATAGTTACACCACTCCCTTGTAAAGAGACTCATACTTGAGACCAAGTTGATCAGTAATTTGTTTACGTGTCACTAAGTTACTTTCGCTAGAATCAATCATACAATTTTCGACTAATGAGTTCCAATGATCAAATATATATAGAAGGGTAAAGGTTTGACATCTTTACTTGGATGACCATATTTTTTGTTGAGGTGCATTAGTAAGAAAAACCTTGGTTTGTTTCTTAGATGGCTCTCCTAAAATGGAAAAATTATCCATAGTTTCTTTGAAGAGATCTTTTTCTCTTATAATTGCTAAAGATTCCCACATTGAGATACTCACATTTTTTTCTTCATTTGTTCAAGGATGTTGAAGGAATTTGAATTATACTTCTGATGTACCTTACTTAAATAACCTTTTCTTCTATTTGATATGATAAAGGAGGAATCTTGAGTTGATTTTGAATTTTTAATGCCTGACCTGTGTGGATTCTTTACACATTAGTTGTTGAATTTGAATGATCACCCCTTGGAGTGTTACGAAAGGTTGAGAAGGTCCTAAATTTTATAGTTGTACCTCTTCTATAACTCTTTTCTTAGATATAGTATTAGAAACCACACCTTGAGGATATTTATGATTTATCCCACAAAATTCATCAATTTTCCACTTCACAAGTGAAGTATCACTCAGTGGTATCTCCAAAGTAATTTCTTGTTGAATTTATTTTGTGGGTGCACTTGAGGAACATATGTAGTTTTCACCATAAAATCTTGGTTCAAATTTCTATTGGGTTGTGTTACTTAGTTGTGTGTAAGATGATAAGGGAAAAACCACTCATAATATTGTACTAGATTATTTTGAATGGGAACCAAGGCTTTGGATGAACTAACCACACTTGGTTTATATGACTAAAATGGTCTTGTAGAGGGAAACTTACTTTGATTTTGAGGAACAACTTGAAATGAAGGTTTTTTTTTATAATAAGGGGACTTATTAGGTTCGTATGGAGGTTGGTAAGATCTGAGGCTTTGGGATTTTTTCCTCTTTGTGGATACCAACTCATTCCCAAAATTTTGCAATAGTTTCATTACCTCTTGTAACTCGGCTGAAGTACTTGAGGAAGAATATGCTTGACTATAATTTTAATTCCTTAGGGATGGAATGGGAGCTAAAGGAGCTTTATGGGGAGTGGGTGTCTCAATCTCTAGAAATATAAGCATTAGAGGTTTAGGGGCAATTCTCCCAACCTAAATGAGACTATTTTCTTCTCTAATAGCAATGTCATAAGCATCTGGTAATGTTCTACCCCCCATGGATTGAATCATGACTAAAATATCACTATTGAAGGCCTTTAGATAATACATAAATGCATATTATGGTTTAGGTCTTACCACTTGCGGAATTTGGTCCCAATTCCTCTGAAATTTGATGTTAAAATCATTCATTTTCTCATTTGGGGCTCTTTTTTAATTATTAGTTGCTCCACCAAAGATATGTGATCTGAATTATCTTCAAAATGGTTGCAAAGGGTTGTGCCAAGTTCATCCCAATTTTTAATTGAAGAAAGTCACCAACTCATGTACCATTAAAGATATTTCCCTTTGAATGATGAAGCCAAGAGTCTCACTGCTACATCATCCTCAATAACAAAATAGACTGAACAAACATTATCAACATCTTGAATTTTGTCACATGGGGTAGTGTGGTTTTCACCAGTGAAGAAAGGAATATTGTTAATTACAGACACAGTTATATGATGTTGTGAATTGAGATCCAAAGGAATACCACCATTGAAACTAACAAAGGACATATTTCTCTAAATTTTCATGAATTGAATGGGTCTCAAAACTCTAGAGGATAGCAAGAAGGGCCTACCAAGAGGCAATTAGAAAGATTCATATTTGGAGGAGATGGTAATCTTTGGACTACTCTACCTCTTCTCCTTCTCATTTGTTGCAGTTTTAAGTAATCAAAAGCTTATTATATTTCTATTCTTGACCTTGTTTGAATCCTTCTCATAAGAAATAGACACTTTTTTGCATGGAATCAATAGATAGAGTTCTTGGAATTACATATATGTGTTTTGCAAAGCCTCCAAAAGGATAAAGTTCACAAAGATACACACCAAAACTTAATGAAATAACAAGAAAAAATAAGGTGTCCCATTGTGCATGCCAGAACTATTAGCACCAAAATTTAGCACCCTCTGAAAGTTCCATTTTATAACAAAAAAACTCTGGTGTAACATGGATTTATCTCCAAGTGTGGGACATTGCAAGTGAGAAAACATCTCCAAAAAAATTTGGTTCCTTCTTTCTCATTCCAATGCAAACTAACCTACAACTATAAAATTCAACTAAACTAAACCTACACTATGAATTCACAGGGACTGAGGGGATAAAAGATAATAAGTTTTAGAATGATAAAATGGGGTGATGCACCAAAATTGAGGTAGTTTTCAAATCCAACCCAATATACATAGAGTAGTTTATAAGTAATAATATTAAAGGAAACACAAATCTCAGAGATCATGAATGAATGAAACTTAATGTAAAACAAGAGGGTAAATATCCACAGTAAATAAATAAGGTTTGAAAGGAAAACAACCACAAATGATTACATTAAAACTCTATCATCCGATTGCAGAGTAAAAATTTGAAATACCATGCAAAATGAAGATTGAAGAGGTCTTGCAAGCATGAAAATAGAAGAATCGTAATATAGGAATCCAAATTCAATAACAGAGAACCATTTTTTCATGCCAAGGAACTTACATTTATACATTTTTTGGAATGAATAAATAGAAGAAAGAGAGGGAAAATGACCGACGAGTTGGAACTGACTACATTTGAAATATACATTGAATGAGTGTGGGTGTCATGATTTACTTTCAGAGTATTTCTTGTAGTACACACATGGACACCTTCAATTTCATCCAACAACTCTAACAAAATCCTTGAGTTTATCATACACCACCGGACTTCTTAGAACGACGTCATTCTTCATCAATTCTAGTAGTTGAGCTACATGAAACTACATCTTAATGATTGGGAATGTTTTAGACCCTCTTACCCACCTACCTCAACCAAATTATGTATTTCTTAATGAAAACATGAAGTTCTTGATGAGACCTCTCTAATAAGACCAATTTTTTACAATTTGAAGTAACAGAGCAAAAGTTATGGACGTTTGAATTTTTTGAGCTCGGGAGGAATAACATTAACATGTGGAAGCCTCTGATGGCTATGAGGATTGCCTACATGTTTACATTTTTCTTCCATGTTCTTTTTCCCTATCATGTTTTCAGGTGGAACCAAAACTCTACTAAATTTTGTCCATTTCGCAGACTTGAAATCCGCATGATGCTCTTTCTTGAGAAGGACCTAGAATCACACCATGTGTCTCCTTGACCACTTGAGATTATGCCACATGGAACATTATGATTGTTTGTGGGGCTCAAAAATTTGACTACGGTCATCAGGATTTGGGAAGTGTTTTTCACATTGCATGTTGACTTTCTTGATTGTTGTTAACCCCCGAAGACCCGACACAAGGCAAAGCGGGTTTCAGGAGTGGGGATACACATTGCATATTTGGGATGTAATGTGCTGATGTAAGTAGGAATAAACCTACTTTTCCTTGTGTCAAGAATTTGGAGGAAGAAATCAAGTAAGAATAAATCAATTATTTGGGATGTAAGTAAGGCCCAAAAACCTAAAAGTCACAAGAATGAACTCCAACTACGGAATGAAAATTCAAGTTCTCATAATGGTCCCGGTGGGGGGCTATTTTAGATAATAGGTCCTTCTCCAATAACTACAAAACTTTAAGGATCCTCCTTTTGAAGCTTCCAAGGCTCCTATTGTGTCCCCAACTCCAGAATTTCATCACATAGAGACTACATGGTCACCCTTACAAAATCCACACTTGAGTTGTTTATCCTTCGAGTTTGTGGAGGATGACAAGATTACTGACGAGGTCCTATTTCGTGAAAATGACCTGCCCCTACTCATTAGTGTTATCATCCATGATTCACAAGTGCGTAGGGTCCTAGTGTATGAAGGATCAAGGATCAACTTAGCTTCTTTATCCCTCAACAATAATCTTAGATACTCTATCAATGACCTTAAGCCTACTCACTTGAATTGTTGTGGTTTCAAAAAAACCAAACAAAAACCCATATGATTCATCTGGTTACCCATCAAAGTTGGAACCTAAATAGTCTATACTGTAGTGTCCACTTCCCTTTGACATCTTTTGATACTGATCATGACACTGTAGACTATATGATGGACATTTTTATAGTTTTGATTTAGTATGATGTTAGATGTGAGACCATGGATTATTGTTGACTTTGATTATATATGATGCATGATGATTATTAGAGACACTTTATACATTGATGTTGGTATACTATTTGACATGGATATATTATGAATGTTGTTCGGACATGTGATTTTTGATATTTTGAGTAAACCTAGAAAATGGAAATTATATGATGATGATATAGTTGTTGATATAAATTGTAAGTGATATTGTTGATTGCCTTGATGTTGTTGTGATTCATATGTATAGATGATTTTGTGATTTTATTTATATCATGTTGGATGTTCTGATATGGCCATGAGGCCGAAGGAGGTATTTTGTGTTTTGTAGGTTAAAATATCACAACAAACATCGAGGGATTGGAGACCAACCACATTGGAATTCTAGATGAATTCAAAAAGGTCACCATGGCAACTTGTTTTGTTATGTTTGTGTTTGATTGTTGTTAGGGATTCCCATGGGGGGGATCACCTTTGTATGTGACCAAGAGGTTTTATGTATTTTTTTAATGTGGTTCCTTTTTATTATTGTTTGTATGTATTTTATTAGTGATGTGTCCCTTTCTGTTTATTTAATTAATTGTGGTAGATTAATGGGAGAAAAACATATGGTTAATGTGAGTTTGAATTAATTATTTTTGTGGATTAAGAAAGTAATAATCAAGTTGTTGGATATTTGTATTAGTAAATTAATGTAAGGATGATAAGAAAGTATTATGAGAAGTCATGTTGTAAGTTTATGTGTAAGAGTTGTGTATGTAAGAGATGTGTAAGTATGTGTAAGAGTTGTGTAAGTCATATTTTGGAGTATGAAACACTCCACCTCCTTGGAAATTCGAATTTGTCCTTGGGGGCTGTTTTTGGAGGCTTGTGGGACAAGTAAAACTTGTCCCATACCTCTTAAAGTTATTTACCAACCATACCTATGGTTGGAGGGTTGATTTTAGCCCTTTTTAATGCATTTTTATAAATCATGTTGCATGTTTTTATGGCACTCTTCTTACAGTTTATTTAATTCAGTCCTTTGGGGTGTGGGCTTTTTGGAGTGTGTAAGTAAATTGTCATATTTTCACCCACCTCTTTATTGTGCTTTGGAGAATGAAATTTTGACTTTTGTGTTGGAGTTGAGGATGTGTGATGTGGCATCCTACATGGATCCACATCATCCTCTTCCTCTTCCCTCTTCTATAAAATTTGAACTCATTGCCTTGTTTTGGGTTGTTGAAACTTTGGAATACTTCCTTTTGGGGGTGAATTTTCTTGTTGTTTGGAGCTCTTGCTTGGAGAAGATTTGGAAGAAGATTGCATGCTTGTTGGTTTCTGATTTTGGGATTGTGTTTTTTCCATTAAAAGCTTGTTGTTTGGAAGCAAAAGCTACCATGGAGAGGTAGGAGCTTAGCTCTTCTCTTATGCTATTATTTATTTTTGTGTTTGTGTGAATGGTGTATGTTTTGTGTATTTATTGGATGTTTGGGTAGACTACCATAGGAATGGTGTAGGAGAAGGCTATGGGGAATTCATGTGGGGGGGCATAAGGGAATGTCAGTGGCATCAGAATTCTTGTGGAGGGAGTTTGGGTTTGGGATCCACCATGGAAAATAAATAGCTTGCATTTCTTACTTTGTGGGGGGCATAAGGAAAATAGTGTGGGGCATAAGGAGAGATTGTGGGGGGCATAAGGATATGTGTAGAGAATTTTATATTGGCGGTTTGTTACAGGTGGATGCCCAATTCCCATTGGGAGGAATAAGCATCTTCCCCTATAGTCCTTGCTCCTTTGGCTTGCATAATGAAGCCTAAGTTGTGTTTGAATGTTTTCAAATGCAGTTGTAAACTATTGTCTTGTGTTGAACTATGTGTTAATTTGAAATGTGCATGTTGAAAGAATGTTGTGTGTATGTTTTGTGGAATCCTGTTGTTTCCATGAGTTGGATCACACCTTCTATTGCATTGTGGTTGGGGCTCGGAGGCCAATGATGAAGGATGGCTTCTCCTTTCATTGGATGTCTTGGTTGGGTGGAGAGCGTTGCCTTTCCCCCACTTTTGTTGTGATCAAATTGGAAGAAAAGGGAACTTGCATGTTGCTGTTCTGGAGTAGAGGAAAATTTAGTTTGACAGTCCCTTGTGAAATATATTTTATTGTAACCTTTCCCACTTTGAAGTGGATGAAATTGTAATGTATTTTGTGAAGAAAAGATGTATGTAATTGGTTATGAAAGTTGTATATTCAAAATGTGAAAGATATTTATACTTGTTCTGTTTATTGGAAAGAAAGAAATAAAAATTTGTTATTTGCGTTCAAACATTGAAAGATGTAAAGTTGTATAATTGAAGTCAATAAAGGATTGCAATACCTTTCTTCATATGCATTGTTGTTTTGAATTGGAACATCAAATTGTGATTGGAATCCCTATGTTTTTGGAAAGTGGAAGAAGGAAGAAACACGTGAGATGAAATTTGTATTATTCTGCCTTATTAAAATGTATGATTTTGGAAAGGATAGAAAACTGCATTCTCATTTTAATGTTTGATTGAAGAAGGAAAAACATTTAAGGCTAGCATGGAATGAATTCAATGTTTTATTGCATGAAAAAAGAGATAGTTTAATCTTTGTTTCTGGAAATGTATAAGTTCTTTTAATTCACTGTATACTTTGTAAAATTCCTTAATCAAATGTTCAAATAACCCTACAAATAGATAAAAGACAAATGCAATATTAAATTGAACTTAGTATGACCAAAATGACCCCAAACAGACTAAAAACTCTTAAGAAATCTTTAAGAAACCTTTCAATTGAACAAAGGCAAATTTTGTAGTCTTTTTCTATCAATTGTTGGAAAAATTCAAATTGGAAATCAATTGAGCAAATTTACCTTCCTAAAACATCCTAAATCCTTCTCAGAATAATCCTCCATGTCTATTTGGCATGATGAGCGAAGGAGGAGATCAAATTGAACAAAATTTTATAAGTTAAAATTTACCAGATGGCTTTTTAAAATCCTACAGAACATTTTCTTAAAATTAACCCCTTAAAATTTATCAAAATCTAAAATTTATGATTCCTATGCAAAGAGGGCATTGAGAGATTTCCAGAAAGTCCTCGTTTTCCCAAAATTGAGCTTTCTATCGAAATTTATGGCCCTTTGAAGTTTTCCATCCCTGGGTAGAAAATTTTGGGAAAATTTTCCCTGGCAGGCCCACGGCCCGAAATTTTCCCTTTTGAAACTTAGAAATTTTTTGAAAAAAAAAAATTCTCTGGGGAAAATTTTTAAAAATTCCCTACCGCCCCGCAGCCCTCAGAGGCTGCCACGTGTTATGGCAGATGGGCGAAACCCTCGCAAACTTGGTCATTTTAGAAAGTTTTTATTTTTGGGAAATTGTAATAAAAATCCCCACAGCCCCGCACTCCCGTCCCTAGCTTTGGAAAAATCCCCTCTGTGGATGTGTGGTCTCATGTGTGCTTTTTACCCCTTTCCCCCTCCTAGGAAAATTCTCCCAAAAACCTCTGCCACCCCGCCCTTCCCTAATTTCTCTCCACCACTTTGGCTTGTTGGGCGCCATGTGTCCCTAGCGGACCCGCAGGGGTGTGGTGCAAGTTGTATTTTTACCCCCACGCAGGAAAAAAATTTCAAAATTCTCCTGCAATCCGCCAACCCGTAATTTTTTTTTGGGAAAATTTTCATCCCTGGGCCCACATGTCCGCTCTTGGGGGAAAATTTTCACCCTAAGGCCCGTCGGCCCATAACTTGAGTTTAATAAGGATTTGGGAGGACTTCTTTATATCAATGGAAAGGTGAGGAAATTTCCTATCCAATGGGAATAATTTAGGGAAATTTTAAATGTGTTAAGTGTGGGAAAAATCAAGTTGAAACTCTGAGCTTGTTAGAGAGTGGGTATGGTGATAAATTACCCTCTGAACCTAATTGAAAACTTCTAACCCTAGATTTTGGACCTTGTGACCTCTAATAATTGTTAATAAGGGAAAATTATGTTCTAGTAAACTAGAATTGTTCTGGAACTTGTTAGTGACAACTGTTGTCTCGTAACTTGGCTGTAGACACTCTTAACCGAGTTCTGGGAGTGGGTAAGTAAGACTTTACTCTGATGATTTTAAATATGTTTTCCTTTCCCCACTGTAATTAAACCTTGCTCTTGACTTAGATCTTTTGGAATTAAATACCTTGGGTATTTAGCTAAACTTTCAATATAGTCAGTGATTAAATTAATCCCTAAGGAGTTTTGAGCTAGGTGTAGACTTATTACACTTATTGTTTTATATTGTGGAATTAGTAATTATTATAATGGGAAAAATTATCAGTTGAATTTAATGGTCCTTGAGACTATGGTCGTTAACACTTAAAAAAAAATATTCCATAATTTTCTAACTAAACCTAGGTTGTTCATGGGTCTCAAGTGGGTTGTTTTAGCGGGCGTCACACTTGGTATCAGAGCAATGTTTAAAATCTTGGACCCTTGGGCACACTAGAAAACTTGAGACATGAACTGTAGACCTAGCACACTTTTAAAACTAGAAAACAACCTTGTTTGAAAATTGAAAGAGAAATGTGAATGAAGAAATATTACATTACTCAGTTCACTTGAAATGCAAGAATTAAAATAAATAAAAAAACAAGTTGTTTGAGTTTTTGTGCTTGCCTAGTGGCATTTTGTCTAGACCCAGGTAACTAAGAATGTCAAATTAAATTGATGATTGTGAACTTCTAGTGTAGTGGTTACAAGTCCTAAATCTTGATCTAATGGTATGATGTGTTAAGCCCTTTGTTGATGACCCTTATTTATTGATATTGTTGGAATGATAAGTTATATGGTGTGATCCTTGTAGTTGGACAATAGTGGTTGTGTTTTGGGTCGAGAAGAGTTAATTAGAATTTGTTTAGAGCTTCCTTCCTTCTGTGGTTAGGAAAGAGGGTTTGGTTGTCAGTTTTCTAGTTTGTTACCCGTATGAGAGAGTGGACACTAAGTCTGGGTGTCATTTTGGACCCAATCATGTGTATGTGTTCTTGGAACTAACCTCGAGGCAGAGTACCCCTATTGGCAGCCATGAAAGGCTACGGAGTGAATGTGGTGTTAACTTTTGAGTTTTACATTCGTAATCTTGTGTTATTTTATCAAGGACCAACATCTTATTTTATGATTGGATTGAGAAGCTCTGAGGATCTTTTATTTATTTATAATTTTTGCAAGAATTTTCAAACTTTGCAATGCAGCTACTTAGCCACTTTTCTTGATTACTGATATTTCTTGGAATTTATTTTGATTGATGACTTGGAGCTCATTATGTTGTTGGCTACTTAGCTAAATGTTACGTGGTTTCCTTCTTGCATGTTGTTGAGTTGGTTCTATGCTTCTTGTATGGTGACATTTATCATATGGGGGTACACCCTAGGTGTCTTGAACATCCTCGTAGGTGCTTAAAGTTATGCCTTGGTTATGGATTCATGGAACCTTGAGGGTGTCTAGGGTCTTAGAGTGACTTTTTCGTTACTCTTCCTTGCTAGTTAGAGAGTTCGTTGTGTTGTGTGTTCTAGTTGGTAGTCTGTTAGCGGTGGTGGTGAATTCTCTTACAATCTGGTAAGAGCTTGACCCTCGTCGAAGTAGAAGTGTTTAATTATGGGATTTTAGATTTTGTTAGGATTGGATTGCCTTTTGGGTTGACTATAAATGTTAGTGGAAAAGTGTTTGTTTGATAGTGACTTTTCATCGATGGCATGTTATATTGTATAGAAAGTTTTGACTCGTGGAATGTATGCATCTTGGTAATTATGGATAGATTTAAGCCCTTTCAGGCAATGTGTTTATTTAAGTGTACTTGTTTTACTCTCTTGACTTATAAATAAGTCTACCCTTACCTTAAATTTCCTTTACTATGAATAACATTCTATGACCTATTAATCTTTTGGTTACTTTGAAAACACTTATGGATGCTTTGGGTCTTTTAGACCTTTCTATTTGGAATGTTAGTTTGGTAGTTCTTAATAGTTAATCTCAGTGGTGCTTATATTGTACTTCCTCTTTTAATAATTTTAACTCTTGGTTGTAAATTCCATGTTTTGGTAAAGTAGTTGGTTTCCCTATTGCATTTAATGCCTTCTAGTGTGGAGGTGGTGTCCTTGGAGTAAATTTGCATTGTTATCTAGTTACTTAGTTGGTGGTACCTTGTAGGGACATGAGAATTGATTGGAAAATCTTCTTTGGTTATTAAGGGAGTGAAATGTTACCATCTTAAACAACAAAAAATGTTAAACCTTAATAGATTCGTAAAAGTAAGCTTATACCTCTTTAATAAGCCTTCCTTGAAAATTTATGGTGAAACTTGTGGATACCCACTAAGAATGTCTAATGATGCTTGAAATTATTCGGTAAATCCTTGAAATCTTGGTGTGATTCATGTTGGTTCATTGCTTCCTAGTTCTTACAAAAATTAATGATGTGATTTCTATGACGAATGTCTCTTGTTCCTTTAGAATTAAAAATGTGGTGTGTTGATTTACATCTCTTCCCATAAAAGTAATTATGTGACATGTTTGAACCTTCCTTCTCATTAAAATTTGATTGATAAGATGACTCAACCAAAATTCCATAAAACTATAATTAAGGAGTTTTGACCTTGGAACTTAACAAATAAACTGGAGCATAGAAAAAAGGGAAGTGATCCTTATTATACATTTGGTAGATTAATAGAAGAAATAAAAAACCATGTAGAAGAATAGAAAGGAAACCTTGTCCATCCACCTTCCTTATTAGTAAAATAAATGCTCTCTGCCTATACAGAATGGTGAGACATCATACCCACCTTAGTGGTTCTCTTTATAATGTAAACTCATGATGTCATAATAGGAGGAAGTTTAATTAAGAAAACTCGGGAAGGAATGTGCTTAGCAAACGAAACTAAAAATTTTGACTTAATTAGTTGAGTTATAAAATAAGCAATATTTATGTGTATTGAGTGCAATGTATAGTTGAACCTGTAGATCTGTCGCCTACCTGAAATTGTGAAACACCTGGTGGATAGTAATGTGTTCTAGTTGCTTAGTACTTCTTGTTCATAGATGTATGTGCCTTTCTTGTGGGAGTTTTTGGGTCATCATACCCTTATCATCCCATAGCTCAACGAATGTGAGTTGTGGTCCTTTTGGATTGAGACTTATCTTTTGTTTGAGAAGTAACCTCCTTGTTTGTTGTCTTGTACTCGGAGACCTAAGTTATTGTAATTTTAAGGCAATATATGTTAAGGATATAAAATAACTTTGGGAAGTCTTCTTTTCTTCATTTTTTCTTGGGCCACCTTGTTTTTGTTTCCCTTTTCCACTAGGATGGAAAGTGCAAGATGATGTTATTCACTTTTGATATGATACACCCTTGGATTGTAATTGGACCCCGTGCTACTTGTTCTTCTTCCTAACAACCTTGAGTGGTCCTTGGTGTTGCTTGTGCTCTCCTTATGGTTATTCCGAGCTATGTTACTTGTTATGGTACTTGTATTTGCTATGCTACTTGTTATTCCGAGTGGTTATGGTACTTGTATTGCTATGTTAGTTGCTAAGGGAAATATGTGTGTGTGTGTCTTTTGCTAAATGGTTGAATTCTTTAGATTTGATTGATATGGTGTGTTCAATTATTAAAACAAAAGTGTAAAAAAATCAGACTATAGGAAAACTTGGGATCTTGACTTTGATTTTATTACCATGAAAAGTTAATTATACCCTCTCAGGATTATAGAAGTGCTTTCCTAGAATAGCTCCCTGATCTTTAATGTTTGCTTATTTAAGTGTCCTTGTTGATCCACCTCATCCTGTGTGATCCTCAAATTGTGGGACCTTGAGTAGACTTGTTCATCGTGCAAATTTAGTCATAGTTGATTTTTGCTAGCCTTGTCTAGACAATGAACCTTGAAATCATGGCTTAAATGGGTAGAAACCTTAAATTTTATTAATGTAGTATGTTGTATTCCTTGGGAAACTTGTGGTCATTCTCAAAACTCATGGAATTCTCCCTATTATTTCTCTACTTGGTGGCTACTCTTGAGAATCTTTTGAACTATTCATGTTGTATTGTTATGTGTTGTATCTTGGTTGATAGGGTAAAGTTACTCTCCAAATTTAAATGTTGTAGCCTTGCATGCATAAATTTTAGAACTCATCCCTTGCAATCTCCCTTCTTCTTGTTGAATTACATTGGACCAAACTTTGGTTCTGTAGACCTACACTTGTTTGAAGCAAAACAATTAAATAAAGAGTGTGATCCTTTTTTTGTTGCATTTTTTCCTACCTCTTTCTCTGTGATTTCCAGGAGGAAGTAGAGTCTAAGGGGAGGGGGATGTAGTGCCCACTTCCCTTTGACATATTTTGATACTGATCATGACACTGTAGACTATATGATGGAAATTTTTATAGTTTTGATTTAGTATGATGTTAGATGTGAGACCGTGGATTATTGTTGACTTTGATTATATATGATGCATGATGATTATTAGAGACCCCTTATACATTGATGTTAGTATACTATTTGACATGGAGATATTTTGAATGTTGTCTGGACATGTGAGTTTGGATACTATGAGTAGACCTAGAAAATGGACATTATATGATGATGATATAGTTGTGGATATAAATTGTAAGCGATATTGTCAATTGCCTTGATGTTGTTGTGATTCATATGCATAGATGATTTTGTGATTTTATTTATATCATGTTGGATGTTCTGATATGGCCACGAGGCCAAAGGAGGTATTTGTGTTTTGCAGGTTAAAAATATCACAACAAACATCGGGGGATTAGAGACCAACCACATTGGAATTCTACATGAATTCAACAAGGTCACCATGGAAACTTGTTTTATTGTGTTGTGTTTGATTGTTGTTTGGGATTCCCATGGGGGGGTCACCTTCAAATGTGACCAAGGGGTTTTGTGTATTTTATTAATGTGGTTCCTTTTTATTATTGTTTGTATGTATTTTATTAGTGATGTGTCCCTTTCTCTTTTTTAATTAAATTGTGGTAGATTAATGTGAGAAAACATATGGTTAAAATTTAATTAATTAACATGGGACATAAGAAAGGAATTATAGAAGTTGTTGGCTTTTGTATTAAATATGTGAGTGATGTGTAAGAGTTGTATAAGTCATATTTTGGAGTATGAAACACTTCGCCTCCTTGGAAATTCGAATTTGTCCTTGGGGGCTATTTTTGGAGGCTTGTGGGACAAGTAAAACTTGCCTCATACCTCTTAAAGTTATTTACCAACCATACCTATGGTTTGAGGGTTGATTTTATCCCTTTTTAACACATTTTTATAAATCATGTTACATGAATTTATGGCACTCTTCTTACAGTTTATTTAATTTAGTCCTTTGGTGTGTGGGTTTTTTGGAGTGTCTAAGTAAATTGTCATATTTTCACCCACCTCTTTATTGTGCTTTGGAGAATGAAATTTTGACTTTTGTGTTGGATTTGAGGATGTGTGATGTGGCATCCTACATGGATCCACATCATCCTTTCCTCTTCCCTCTTCTATAAAATTTGAACTCCTTACCTTGTTTTGGGGTTGTTGAACTTTAGCATACTTCCTTTTGGGGGCGCAATTTTGCTGTTGGGAGCTCTTGTTGATTTTGGGAGAAGATTGGAGAGTATTTCATAATTAGAGATTATTGATTTTGGGATTGTGTTTTTGGCATTGAAGCTTTCTATTTGGAAAAAAAAGCTACCATGGAGAGGTAGGAGCTTAGCTCTTCTTTTATGTTATTTCTTTTGTGTTTATGTGAATGGTGCATGTTTTTTGGTTAATTGTTGGCTGTTTGGGTAGACTGCCATAGGAATGGTGTAGGAGAAGGCTATGGGGAATTCATGTGGGGGGCATAAGGGAATGCCAGTGGTATCAGAATTCTTGTGGAGGGAGTTTGGGTTTGGGATCCACCATGGAAAAGAAATAGCTTGCATTTCTTACTTTGTGGGGGGCATAAGGATATGTGTGGTGAATTTTATTGGTGGTTTGTTACATGTGGATTCCCAATTCCCATTGGGAAGCATAAGTAGCTTCCCCCATAGTCCTTGCTCCTTTGGCTTGCATGATGAAGTCTGAGTTCTGTTTGAATGTTTTCAAATGTAGTTATAAACTATTTTCTTGCGTTGAGATGTGTGTTAATTTGAAATGTGCATGTTAAAAGAATGTTGTGTGTGTGCTTTGTGGAATTCTGTTGTCGCCATGAGTTGGATCACACCTTCTATTGCATTGTGGTTGGGGCTCGGGGGCCAATGTTGAAGGATGGATTCTCCTTTCATTGGATGTCTTGGTTGGGTGGAGAGCGTTGCCTTTCCCCCACTTTTTTTGTGATCAAATTGGAAGAAAAGGGAACTTGCATGTTGTTGTTCTTGAGCAGAGGAAAATTTAGTTTGACAGTCCCTTGTGAAATATATTTTATTGTAACCTTTCCCACTTTGAAGTGGATGAAATTGTAATGTATTTTGTGAAGAAAAGATGTATGTAATTGGTTATGAAAGTTGTATATTCAAAATGTGAAAGATATTTATACTCTGTTCTATTTATTGGAAAGAAAGAAATAGAAATATGTTATTTGCATTAAAACATTGAAAGATGTAAAGTTGTATAATCGAATTCAATAAAGGATTGTAATACCTTTCTTCATATGCATTGTTGTTTTGAATTGGAACATCAAATTGTGATTGGAATCCATGTTTTTGGAAAGTGGAAGAAGGAAGAAACACGTGTGATGAAATTGTATTATTCTACCTTGTTAAAATGTATGATTTTGGAAAGGATAGAAAACTACATTCTCATTTAAATGTTTTATTGAAGAAGGAAAAAATTTAAGGCTAGCATGGAATGAATTCAATGTTTTATTACATGGCAAAAGAGATAGTTTAATCTTTGTTTCTGGAACTGTATAAGTTTTTTTAATTCACTGTATACTTTGTAAAATTCCTTAATCAAATGTTCAAATAACCCTGCAAATAGATAAAAGACAAATGCAATATTAAATTGAACTTTATAACATCCTCATTTTAGAACATTAGAACAAGAAAAAAAAATTTTGAAAAGTGCTTTCTAGTTCTAAATACATAATTTAGAACTCACATATCATAACAATCATTCTTATAACAGACCGAACTCTCAACCTCAACATCACTCAATTGCGCTATGAGACCTACGCGCTAGCCATCTCTGTCATCACCGCCAACCTGCAACCGACTGAAGACTCATATATTTTGACTCAATACAAACATTGACACAACATTGTTGGAAGCTCCCCAAAAAGTGATGTTATTGAGCTTCAACCCTAGGTTTGCACACATTAAAGGTCATTGGAAAGCATTACCCTGATATTTTAATGGTAGTGTCTCAACATTTGATTGAAAAGTGTTAGGAAGTGATAGTTTTTAATCAAATATGCGTACAAAATTGGAACTTGGCCTAGGCTGCGCTAAAATTTGCAACACTACTTTGTACAGCGACACTATCTGTGTCTTCAAGCGCATTATAACGTGCTTTTCTCATCCATGTGTGCAAGGTATGTGAAAGTGAATTATAGGTTATGTGACTCTAGGCTAATAGAAAGAAGCATAAATGAGAAAATGAAGGGAAAATTTAATTATAAATACAAAATCAATTTTTCACCATGTGTTAAATTGTAGTTTGTACATAAATGATTTATCCCTTCCTTTTACTCGACTCTCTTGAGACAATAATTTTCAAAACAAATTTGGGTACCTGTCATGCTACGAACAATTTTGGCACTGGTAGAGATTAATATTCACATCCACCATTCGTTAATTAACGAAAAATCTAAAAGTGAATACAACTGTTACGCTATCAAAGCGAGGTTTCGATCCTCGGACCTGTGGGCTATGGGCCCACCACGCCATATGTAGCTGTAATGACTTGGTGTACCACCGATCTATTCATTCCATGACTCAGTGAACTACCGATCTATTCATGTGTGTAATAGAGTTGTCGTTTTCATCTAAACACTTCACTCTTTCGGTTCTCTTCCCTAATCTGGGATTTCAGAATGCTCTGTCCAAGGAACCTATCTGAATAATTGTAACTATCATTCATCGGCATCACGTCCCTTAGACTAGGTGACATAGGACAACGCAATCAGCAGCTTACGATACTTTGGCCAAAGATTTGAAACATACTGTTCATGTCTCTTATTCCTTGATGGCATACTCGTCAATATGGAATACGTCCTTCACCCCACTCCAATGTTATATAGAACGTCTTATACTGACTTCTGTCAATCTCCTCTGTCCCAAGTTTTCACTTAGGAATGGGTTAATATCATACTCACGTTATAAGGATGCTCTTGAAGACTAGGGGTAAGCTGACATACTGGGTCGCCCACTATTACCCCGTGTGTCAAGGTACCCCGAGTCTCAAAGGGCTGCCTCATAGCATGTCTATGGTCCTAACTAGTCCCAAAGGAAAATCTTGTTCGAGTTGCAGGTGTAAATCTTAATGATCAATGTAAAAGGGTGTTGCCATAAGTCACCTGCATTGTTGTATCCTTAAGAAGATCCTAATATTCTTGAAGGTACAACCTTACAGTTGTCATGTGACAACAACCTACAATACTGCCTTGGAAAGATTCACTTAACTTCAAGAAGTTACTTAAGTTGAGTTAATCTTGAATTAAAGGCCCTCCTAACTGGATAGTCCTTTCCCAACCCAGAATTTCACACCCTTGAGTTGCCTTACGTAATTAAGTTCAATTTTTACCGAGAGAAGTTTAATAAGATTTGTGACCTCATCAAGGTGTCCATTGGTTCCTAATAATCTTATTTCCTCATAATAGGGCAATAGCCCTAAGTCCTCTCTTAAGGAAGCTAACTAAACTTGAAAGGGTTTATATCAACTCCAAAGACTAAAATATATCTGACTTATTGTTATTAAGACATGGTGATTTAATCCATCAATTATGTTGCCTTGACTTAGATCATTGTTAGGGAGTAATAGAATAATCCTCCTATTATAGCTACATATCAGGGCATAAATTAACCTTAACTTCCCTAAAAATGTAGTGGACTAAATTCCAATTTAGCCTTATTCATATATATAAGAATTACTATTCAACATGAAGTATTCAGTCACATAATTTTTACAAGGCTTACTTAGGGAATCCAACTAGCTCCCATGGCATATAATAATAAAAATGCACTCTCATTCATTTAGACATAAGAAGTTCAATTTAACAAATAAAAATGCAGCCACATAAGAAACAATTTCCCCATTTCATTTATTTCCAAGCCTTACAATTACAACTTATGCACTTCGGCATATTTTGATACAATAATCAACATCAAAAGAATAACTTTATTCCTATAGTACAATTAGAGAAATCAAGTTGGAATTCATCAAAAACCAGATTAAACAATCTAAGCATCATATTAGATCTACGTGCCTTTACCACTTATGATGACCATCTGCAAAAATTGCTAGCACAGGTCAGTTCAGTGAACTGAGCATGATAAGCACTAATTCTTAAAACAATTTCATTCCACCAATTGTTTCCATTAAACAATCTATTTAAATGAAATCATTTCATCAAATCCATTAACATGAATCACGCTATTTATCTTTCTACTATTCTAATATGACTTTAAAACATAACTCATATTATAGCTACCATTTAAACTTAAATCCTTTTGGATGATTCATCTTACATAATAGAATAAGAAGAAACAAAATGAATCTAAAATACCTAGCCATCCGAAAACCAAGGGCAGTATCCATCCTAATAAAATTACTTCATTAAAGAAATGAAATCTTACCAACGCATGTAACCAATAGAGTTGCATTTAAACAATTCAAACAAAGACAGATTATAGCCTCAAGCAAGTTCAACTGATGGATTTTCCTTTATACTTTATGTATAATTTCAAAGACATTGATAAGTATACCAACTATTACTACAATACTACTTTCATACAAGTAGATAACTGAATTATTCAAACACAGTAATAATATAGCTAAAGATAAGGAAAAGAGACTCCTGTCTAGATATAGTGCTTGCCACTCTCTCCACGTAACTTTAATAATCTATTCATCTTGTGGCCATGCTGAAGGATGCATATAGAAATTCTAAAGAAGGAAGCATTCATAATTTCTAGAAAGGGAGAGAATACTTTCTTATTCCCAAAATCCTATATCAACATATACTTTACAACTAAGAGAAAGAAACAGAGGCATTCAGATCTCCATTCCAAACAAGTTCAGGACTGTACCAACTTCCCAGGAGTAATACATATACAATCGATCTTGAATTCAATTAGGGAAGAAGAGAAAGCAAGAAAATCAGCACCCAAGTTTACCATTAGCTCTAATCTGGTAGAACTGTTTAAAAGGTCACCCTTAGATCCCTAGGGTCTTGCAATTGCATATTAACAAAAGCCACAGATTGTTATAACAAAATACAAATACGTTCAAATATCAATCCACAATCCTGATCCAATTAAAACAGTCTACCCTTCACCCAGGACTCGAATCATTTTATACTACGAGTTAGGGTAACTGCTATCGTTACTCACCAATAGATTACACTAACTATTTACACTAGATAATATGTTATTACGTTCAAGAATACCAAACAAATAGCACTTCCCATGTTAATAGATGAATTCTATTGACAGATTTCAAGGTCACTACAGGCAACATCAACACAGTCATTCATATTCTAATATAAAAACTAATTTCCATTCATGCAGACCTAAGATCACCCACAAATTGTTAGGGAACAGGGTTCATCAAGTAAATTTTCACTGGGTCACAACTGTGTTCTAATATCCAAGTAAAATCGTAAATAAAATAGCAGCTACACCAAATATTTCATCACTTACAGAACCCATAATCAATGACCATCTAGACCCCTTTTCAACAGAGGTACAGGCTTGTATTCAAACATGTTTCTTATGCATGCGACCAAACCAGTCAAGCTCTATAGAAGGAACTACAGTTTCATCACAATCCAACTATATATTAACTTGAAGTTGTCAAGCAATAAAAGAACTCATACAGCTAAGCAATAATCAATAAACCAACCAAATTAGACCCAACAATTCTTTCTGTGTCATTCTTTAAACACGAAATCATCCAACACAACGTCTAACATGGTATAGTTTGGAAACTCATTACCTCAGTCAAACAAAGAGACATAAAACACGTCTACAGAAGATGATACACATATAGTATTCACAGCAAGGTGAGAAAAACAAAAGAACAGATTCAACATGATCTACGTATAACCAAGGATTCCCAATTCAACAAGAAAAGAAGAAAACCAATACTTGCTATCAGTCAAGCCGACTGTAAAAAAATCATCTAAACAGAGTTGTTCTAATGAAAGCATTTAAAGGAAAGCAAGATTTTTAAAAGTTAGGGGCTATCATGCCTGATAGTGTCGCTTAAAAATTCGAAGGAGACCTCTGAATGTGCTCGCACCTTCTCTTCTTCTTCCACGAAATATTAAACAATAAATTGTTACCTCCATGCCTTATATACTTCCCTTGATAGAGAAGGAAGCTAGAAACTCTCAAATTTTCCATGCAACACAGAGTAGACGACTGGTTCGCAAAACCAGTGCTCAAGCAGAGCGAAAAATGAAATGCATGGAAAACCAAACAACCAAACAATATTCCTCTTGCATGCCTTCCCAAGCAATCCACGCTCGGGAACCAAAGTTCATTAATTGCATTAACTTCCATCCTCCTGCCTATTTTCCATTGCCATCGACCGCCAAAATTGGTGAACGCCACAAGAAAATAAAAAAACATTCCCATCCTTGGTGATACTGCCATGTCAGGTTATATTAGCCATTTGTAACCTCCGCCAAACCTAACAGCACTCCAAGTCCTTCAACCTTATCCCCCTCTTAAATGAAACCACCACCCATGACTCGCGACCCTTCTTAGTTCCCCCTCCCTGCTTATCATTAGTTAAGATAGGTTAGAAACTTAGGCTAGCTCATAGTTTAGGGTTAGGTTAGATTAGCACTTATTTTAACCAATAGTTATAGTTTAGGTTAAGGCTATTAACCTTAACGAATCTAGTCTAGGTCCCCCAAAATAGGACCAATCAGTGTTAGAGTCCATACTGGATAAACATTCTTGTAAGGAGTCTATTTGGAAACAATAAATTAAGCTTTTGGTATAAACATAAACATCTTACCTGGCTTAAGGTTCAGGCCTTCCTGATGTTACGATATTTGGAACCAAATTCCATTTATCATGATCAGCCTGAGTTAAACTCTGAGATTGATTATTCAAAACTCATTCAGACCTTGTAACTTTCGTAAGGTCAATAAATTTTGTTCATCCTTAATAAACTTAAAACATTCCTTGGATCAATGCAACTGATCCAAGGCTGAGTCACAAAGGTGGATAAATCCCCAATTCATCCAGAAATCAGGTTGAGAACTCATATGTAAGGATGAAAGAAACAAAAGAGTCCAAGCATATTCCGGCTCAGTCGAAGATCTTCAAGGCATAGAGGATACAATCCATATCAAGCATGACTTCCCAAAACCAAAGGAACATGTCCTTATATAGAAGAAATCATTTATCAATACTTGAATGCTCTGGAGAAAGTAACAACAGTTTAGGGTGTTACATGTGTTCAAATAACCCTGCGAATATATAAAAGACAAATGCAATATTAAATTGAACTTAGTACGACCAAAATTACCCCAAACAAACTAAAAACTCTTAAGAAATCTTTAAGAAACCTTTTAATTGAACAAAGGCAAATTTTGCAGTCTTTTTCTATCAATTGTTGGAAAAATTCAAATTGGAAATCAATTGAGAAAATTTACCTTCCTAAAACATCCTAAATCCTTATCAAAATAATTCTCCATGTTTGTTTGGCATGATGAGTGAAGGAGGAGATCAAATTGAACAAAATTTTATAAGTTAAAATTTACCATATGGCTTTTTAGAAGCCTGCATAACATTTTCTTAAAATTGACCCCTTAAACTTTATCAAATCTAAAATTTATGATTCTTGTGCAAAGAGGGCATCAAGAGCTTTCTAGAAAGTCCTTGTTTTCCCAAAACTGAGCTTTCTATCAAAATTTATGGCCCTCTGAAGTTTTCCTTCCCTAGGCAAAAAATTTTCCCTGGTGAGCCCACGGCCCAAAATTTTCCCTTTTGAAACTTAGAAATTTTTTGAAAAAAAAATTCTTTGGGGAAAATTTTTAAAAATTCCCCACCGCCCCGCAACCCATCATAGGCTACCACATGGCACGGCAGAGGGGCAGAACCCTCGCAAACTTGGTTGTTTTAGAAAGTTTTTTTTTTGGGAAATTTTAATAAAAATCCTCATGACCCCGCACTCCCGCCCCTGGCTTTGGAAAAATCCCCTCCATAGATGTGTAGGCCCGCACATGCTTTTTACTCCTTTCCCCCTCCTAGGTGAATTCTCCCAAAAACCTCTGCCGCCCCGCCCTTCCCTAATTTCTCTCCACTGCTTTGGCTTGTTGGGCACCACGTGTCCCTGGCAAACCCGTGGGGGCGCAGTGCAAGTTGGATTTTTACCCCCATGCAGGAAGAAAATTTCAAAAGTTTCCCATGATCCACCAACCCACCATTTTTTTTTTGGGAAAATTTTCATCCCTAGGCCCGCAGACCCGCTCTTGGGGGAAAATTTTCACCCCAAGGCCCACCGGCCCATAACTTGAGTTTTATAAGGAGTTAGGAGGACTTATTTATATCAATGGAAAGGTGAGAAAATTTCCTATCCAATGAAAATTATTTAGGGATATTTTGAATGTGTTAAGTGTGGGAAAAATCAACTTGAAACTCTGAGCCTGTTAGAGAGTGGGTATGGTGATAAATTACCCTTTGAACCTAATTGAAAACTTATAACCCTAGATTTTGGACCCTCTAATAATTGTTAATAAGGGAAAAGTATGTTCTAGTAAACTATAATTGTTCTGGAACCTTTTAGTGACAAATGTTGTCTCGTAACCTGGTTGTAGACAATCTTAACCGAGTTTTGGGAGTGGGTAAGTAAGACTTTACTCTGATGATTTTAATTATGTTTTCCTTTCCCCACTGTAATTAAACCTTGCTCTTGAATTATATCTTGTGTAATTAAATACCTTGGGTATTTAATTGTTTTTTTCCCTTAACCCTAAAATTTTAATTAGAGAATATTTAGCTAAAATGTCAATATAGTCAGTGATTAAATTAATCCCTAAGGAGTTTTGAGCTAGGTGTAGACTTATTACACTTATTTCTTTATATTGTGGAATTAGTAATTATTATAATGGGAAAATTTATCAGTTGAATTTAATGGTCCTTAAGACTATGGTCGTTAACACTTAAAAAAAAATATTCCATAATTTTCTAACTAAACCTAGGTTGTTCATGGGTCTCAAGTGGGTTGTTTTAACGGGTGTCACATATACCAAGCTCATGGTTCTAGATCATCCTCTCTCATACAACCTCTTATTGGGATGACCATAGACACATCACATGTGCGCAGTCACATCATCTAGATACTAATGTATTAATTTCATCCATAAAAACTAACACTTTAGGCATGATACTGATCCCAATAATTGGGATATCCTGATACCATTTCCTAATGAGCCTTTCATAATGCCAACTACCCCCAAAATCCAAATTATTTTGTACTGGAATTCTTTTATCTTAGGTTTGAAATCCAAGTTACATTGGAAAATTTAGATGACGATGAACCTAATGACATTCAAAACACAGTCAACAAAAAGAAGTTACCTGATGACATCATGCTTCAGTTACCTCTAGTTCTCCTACCTCAAGACCAATTTCCCCCTCAACCCAAGATGGAGGAGCTAGTGAGTGATGCCTCGACCTCTAACTACTTATAATGTAATGAGTTAGGAATTGTGCAGCTCTTTTCTGATTACCCTCCCCTTTCACCCAAATATTTTAGCAAGATCGGTGTCTCAGCTATGGGGGAGGTTCTTGATCCTAAAGGAAAAGGGGTTTATTTTTCCCCCACTCTCGCTGAAGATTACATCATTTCACAAGTTGATTCCATACACGGAAGTATTACACTACCAATGTTCCTAGGCCCAAATAGGGTCTTCTCAACTTGAAGCTAATACCACTAACATGTCTTACGAGCCCCCTATATATGATACTAGTGACAAGGAGGATGAGGAAGAAACACTTCCTTATATCCCACCCGCTAATTCACCACTCCTGAACACTCCCTAGATCATATAACAGGTATCTAACCATGCTTCACATCATTCTCCCACAATAAATATACCACATGTACTAACCTCTGAGATAACCTCTGCACCCAACGATGTCATTAGTTCTCCTAGTACATCCATTTTTTATTATGTACCTAGAGAGGCCACCTTGGATGCTAGGGTATTAGACATATGAAAAACTAGTTCTCAACAACATAGATATGGTAGACGATACATGGGCCTAGGAATCAATGTATTATACCATGGGCCTCTCCCTACCTTATACAATGACGAGGATATTTTATAGCTGTTGTATTCACAATAGGATAAAATACCTTGAAATCATCAAAGGTTTGGAAATATCTCCAAAACACATATGTGCTTTGATGATTATGTTGCTACTATTGATCCCAGTCAGGATGAAATAGCTAAGTTAACTGATGCTCAATATCATTTCTAAGATGGAAATGATATGCTAGTAGAACCAACCATTAGTGTACAACTTGATGACAATCCCACACATATAGTCATGCTTGGTGATTTCTTTCCTCATTTACGTGAGTGTCATATAGAGGTCTTATGAAAACATAAACAATTATTTGCATGGGGATACATTGATATGCCTAGAATTTATCTTGAGATTATTTCTCATAACATCATTACTTACCCCGATGTTGCTCCTGTTCCAAAAAATATAAAGAATTTCCCACCAAAGATCAATGATTTGCTTCATAAAGATCTCATCAAACTATTAGACGCAAAGTTCATTCATAAAGTAGACTATTCTAAATGGGTGTCCAATATCATCCCGGTTCAAAAAAAGAAACTTTTTCTATCCATATTTGAATTGAATTTAGAAACCTTAACCTCACTTTTCCTAAGGATAAATTTCCCTTACGCTCCATCAACACCATCTTCGACGCCACCATAGGGTACGAAATGTTTTCTCTTATGGATGGGTTTTTGGGATACAACCAAATTTAGATTTACCCTTAAGATCAATATAATACTACCTTTATGATAGAGTGGGGAACCAATTTTTATGTAAAAATTCCCTTTAGACTTAAAAATTTTGGTGCATCATATCATTGCGCCATGACACATATCTTTCATGACCTCATACACAAAATAGTCTAAGTCGATTTCGATGATCTACTCATAAAATATTGATGCATCGGTGATCATGCTCATGAGTTAGACATTTCCTTAAGACACCTTTGTAAACAAAATCTTCACCTCAACCCTATAAAATGCATATTTGGGGTGACACGGGGAAAAATCCTAGGTTTCTTAATCTCTAAGTGTGGCATTGATGTTGACAAAGAAAAAATTAAATTCATCTTCGACATGCCATGGCCATCCTCCATAATAGACATACATACTTACCTTGGAAAACTTGGGGCAATCCAAATATTTTTCCTCGAGTTTTCCTATTGCACTAATGCCATAAATAGCCTACTTTGGAAGGCTATCAAACTAGAATGGACCAAATATTTTCAACAAGCTTTTGACAAAATGAAATACTCTTTATCCTCATTACCAACCGTACAACGTGCTTCATCGGATCATCTTTTACTACTATATATCTCTTCCACTTTGGTGTTTTTAGGGGTGATGTTAGCACAAGAAGACAAAAAGGGAAAGGATCATACCATCTATTATGTTAGTCAAGCTCTACTAGACTATGAAATACATGTACTTCCATTGAACTGGATTTCCTAGCAACATATTATGCAGCCATGAAATTGCATCACTACATGTTGTATGAGACTACCTACATCATTATTCATACAGATCCCTTATGGAAATTCTTCTCTCATACTATCCTCCAGAAGGATCACATCAGGAAGTGGATGGCCCTCTTTATGGATTTTGACCTCTGTATCATCATACAAAAGGTGATAAAATGACAAGTCAAAGCAGACTAGTTGGCAACCACCCCCATCTCTACTCCGCGTCCCATTCATGATGCACTACCCGATGAGGAAATTCTCCTCATTTAGGGAATGGAAAACACCATCACCATAAAATAATACTACTATAGCTTCACGACTAGTATTGAGGTGTAGTCCTGTGATGCCAGTAAAGAGGTGGATTCCCCACCTAAAACCATACTGACGGTTAAACTAGTTGAGGAGGAGGTCACTATTGATTTCCATGAATATACATGGATGGGGGAAAATGCATCCAAGGACCTAGGGGAGGCTATGTACTCACTGAACCCTATGGTCAAACTTTCCCTCTCTCCTATCGACTAGAGTTCAAAGTCACCAATAACATCATTGTGTATGAGGATATTATCTTATGTATGCATGTCACCTTAGCCAAGGACATATCATGTCTCCATACTATAGGGGATTCTCAATTGGTGTGTTAACAGGTTAGTGGTACATATCAGTATCGCAATGAAAACCTTAAATCCTATTATGACGAGTCCAAGAATTAACACCATGCTTCACTTCATTTACCATCAAATTGATCCCACATGAACATAATGCCTTGGTTGATTGTTTCAACATGTTTTTCACCCAATTCTAGTTACATTTTCATTCTCATGATGATGCCCTTATAATACAAATTTTGTAAGCCTCATCCACCTTGCTTCCTCGATATGTTCAAGATGTTTATCAGATTGAGCCACACATCCTTGCACATGATCCTTATTATGTTGATATCCACCAATTCATACAATACCAATGTTACCCAGATGGTACTGACCCACAAACATGATTACGAATATGTAAAAAGGATCTTAAATACATACTTAAAGATGACATATTATATTCTCATAACTTTAGAGACACCCTAATCTTATGTGTTAATAAATATGAGGCCCCCCTTGTCTTAGAGGAAGTGCATGGGGACACTTTTTTGTGGGCATTGTAGTGGTCATTCTACTACACACAAGTGCCTATGTATGGGTTATCATCGTCCTACACTCAAGTATGATGCTCACACATTTTCCAAAAATTGTAAATCTTTCCAAAATCATGATGACTTTATTCATTTCCCTCCGAATGAGCTATAATCTATTGCAATTATTTTTCCCTTCCGTAAATGGGGTTTGGATTACATCATAAAATTACCCCAATCTCAATATGGTCATATCTTTGTCATTACATCCACATAATACATTACTAAGTGCGTTGAATTCATGCCTCTCACTAATATGTTCATCATTACTATATCTAATTTGTCCTTAATCAAATAATTATCACTTTGTAATTCTACACACCATCATATTTGACAATGGTGGGAGATTCAAATGCAAATAAATGAACCAACTTGGCACTAAGTTTAGAATTAAACATCAATTATCGACACCATTGTAGAAACCTAAAATTAGCACCACTATTTCTAGTGTCAGTGTCCGCTAGGCCCCCTTCATTATCTCATTACACCCCTCATATTTATATCAACATCAACAACATCTCCATACTCACATAAATCCACATCCATCATTAATTAACATATTAACATATTCTTCATCTTAGGTTATATGCTTATAAACTTGTACCCTCCATCAAATTAATTAAACTCGTCGTCGCACCATTTAAACGACATCACATTTCCTAGGTCATATCACCCCTCCCATGGATAATTAATTAATTAATTAATTAATTTCACCCTTACACCTCACTCATCCTAACTCACTAGTTACAACTAGTTTAACTAAACCTTCTACAAATATGACCATAACTACCTCTAACTTATCCCCATAACCACCTCCCACTCTTCACTAGTTATAAATATTTAAATTAGTAAACTTTTATAAATACGACCATAACTACCTCTAATATCCCCATAACCGCCTCCTACTCTTCACTAGTTAGGACTAGTTTAAATTGGGTAACCTTATAATTTATCCCTACTCTATCCTAACCACTCTAAACCTCCCTCTCGACATCTCTAACTTATCTAGATATGATTCCCCTAAATCTTCAACCACCTAAGTTCAAAATTGTAATTTTACCCTCCCAAACTCGAACTGACCAAAATCATTGGAGATTCCCTCAATCTCCGAAGATTCTCGCCCATTGTCAGAAACTCTATAAATATGGGCTAAAGGCCTCCATTTGGGATTGGATGGAAGGTGGATACAACTCTAGGACTTCATATTGTATTCTTCTTGCATCATACACCTCTCACAAATCCAAAGATTGTCCAATAACATACAAAGCTTCTTTGAATGTCATTCATATGTCTAGAATCACATCAACAGTCTTCGTGTATCAAAAATATTTCTCTCTCGGGTAATATCACCTTTTGTTCCTCTTGTCTCAAATTATATAAGGTAAGTGGTTTCCATTGATTTATTACATTATTATGCATCATTTATAAGCTTAAATCAACCTTCCTAAAATTTCTTTCAAGTCTCATACTCGTCCATTATCGGCATGTACATTTTTACAGCAATCGCTGAAGATTGCCAAAATCGCCAAAGATTAGCTGAATTGCTAGTGATTAATAGAAAATCGACTGCAATTCTCTACATTACTAGAAATATCTTGAAGTCATCTTTCTGATGCATTTTTTGGTTTGTAAAATGAAACTATGGTTCTCAATTTATGTCAAAACATCAGAGGTTGGTGTTTCGTTAGATCCAAAGCCTCACCATCAACAAAACCATCATCCACATCCTTCTCATATAAGGTAATATCATATTTTCAGTCTTATTAGTCAATTGGAATCAGATAAGTGTATTTCATTCACATCATTTTCTTAATAATTCATCATTTAATAGCTTAAATCATTCTTTTTTATTCATTTTTTTATCATTGACAGATTAATTTCTTGAACACAGATTGACATCCTTTCGAGAAAGTCCATTGACTTCCGAGGACTGGACTTTTCCAGGAAATCTGCTATATATTTTTCTAATTCCATTTTTGTAGTGTCTTTGATTTGTAGGTTTAATTACAGGAAAACAAAGCTTAATTCATTCTTCACAGAGCAGAAAACACACACCACGTCTCGCAGGTATCCTAAAATCCCCGTCATATTGAGGTTGAGCTAATTTTTACCCCCTTGCAATATTGAGAAAACCCAAAAGGTAAAATTGTGATTCAATAACCATATCATTCACAGTGTAATGTACAGTCGTAATCTACAAATAAAATTATCAATAAGATCTTAGAGAAGATGGTTTTTAAATCTCACACCAATTGGCATATAAAGCTATATCCTATATCATGGGCATACCACATTAGTTTCCATAAGGCCACTAGGGAAACCCCATTTTCACTCACCTATGGAGCTAAGGCCTTCCTTCCACTTGAGGTGAAACTCCCTTCACTCTACATCTCCATTCACGGTGTCATTCTAGATGAGGAACTTCATGAAATGTGTCTCTATGACCTTCACATATTAGAAGAACAAAATAGCTGAGCATACTATAGTCATTATTTTACCCTCAATACCTCTTTCTAACCCCAAACGTGCCAGCCTATCACCCAACATACGTTGGGAGCTCACCCGAGGTGCACGCGGGTGTCGAGCCCCTCCTTTATGTGACCTTTGCAAGAGAGTTCCGCTATTAATGGAGGATTATTTACAGAAACAGAAGTACATGCATCTACTTAAAAGGCATAAGATATAACTAACAGATCTACACTCAATACATCACAAAATCTAAATAAACATTGTATGAAGAACAACGAACTAGATCTGTGTCATGTCAAGCCAAATAACATGAGGGTTTACACCCATCAATAAGATGTACAAAATAGATCCATGTATATTGATTTAAAAGAGTTTCTGGTAGCCATACTACATTCAAAAGGGTCATCTCAAACCATATACATCAAGTGATAGTGCTCCAATCCCTGCAAACCCATCTGATCAGAGATCCTAACTATTTTTCCCCATTATAACCCTTGTTATAGACCCTAGTATCCATACATATGCTTAATGATATCCCTTACAACCCTCTAGCACCAAGAGCTCTAAACCCTAGCATCATGAGCTCCAAACCCTTAGCATTTCCTAAAAAATTTTGCAACACCTCATTACCCTCCTTTTCTTAGTAGTCATGTAACTTCTAGCACCTTTACAATAGCTTCTCCCTTCTCTCTCTCCATTTCTATCCCAAACACTTATTTAAATAGGATCAACGTCCACTGCCATGACTTCTCTCATGAGTAAATTGTGTGCCAAGTGTCAATGTGGTCCTCCATTGGTGATTGCTTATCCTCTTTGTAAAACCTTCCACTAATTGTAATGATGCCTCTAGAAATATTCCCTACATGGAATATCCTTTTCTTGGCCTCCAAGTTTCCAAATTGGCACCTTATCCACTTATCACGCCTAGTCGGGTCCTCACATTTTTCCTCAAGTGACTCCATGATGCCAAATATGGCTAAGTCCTTTAAACCCTTGTTCTACCTCTCGTGCATGCCTTGGTTTCACTTAAACCCTTCTTAAACCCTTTTCCTATGCATGCTTTTCCCTGAGCGTCCTTCTATTTATTGATCTTGTGTGCATGCCTCTTAGTACTTAGCCAATATTTAGGGTCCAACATCACCCCACACTATGCATGTTCTCCATCCTCAGAAACATTCTTCTCCTTCAAAGAATAAAGAATAGTGGAATTGAAATAATCTAAATAAAGAATGGAAGAATGAATAATATGCTATTGTTGCATGAGGAGTGGGAACTCCTTCTTTATGGATGCCTTAATCTTCTACTAGGAATCCACTTCTCCCTGCACCTGCTAAAGTAGGTCACCCACTAATGTGCTTACTTCATCAAAACTTAGTTCACCACTCTTAGCTTTTAGCATATCTACAATGATTCCTAGTTGCTTACTAAGATCACCAAGTGCATCCATCTTGTGAGTGACTTAGGGGTATAGTTCCTTTAACCTATTCTTAATTAAACCCGGCAAGGTTTTGATTGCTTCCAAATTCTTCTCAACCTCAACCATAATCTTATCGTGCTCTGCCATATTGCCTTTTTAATTTTCCTGAAATTATTTCAGATCCACCTCATGTGTAGTAACCAATATGCTTATTACCTTGTCTCTATTGGCATAGTTGTTATAAACAACTTCGGCCATCTGTGTGGTGGTCTTTACTGCAGCAAGGAGTTTAGAGTACTGAGTCACTGTCTCCCCAATCTTTAGCTTTTCTTCCTCCTTCTGGCATGTCATCACCTCTTCTGTTGACTCTAATGTGAGTGGTTACCTTTCCATGGTAAGGATGTGGGTCAAGTCTTCCAAGAAGTGCATGGTTGACTCCTATTTCTGCTCAGGTGGGGCTAGGTCCAAGTGTTTCAAGATAATGACATCTAAAATGGCCTCTATCTTCTTGTGAACTTCACACACCTTCAACTTTTCATCCCTCAGTTCACGCCTTAACTGTGCACTGATCAATTCCTTCTGATTTATCTCTTTTTCACGCTCAATGATCTCCTCATTATTTTTCTCAAGCTCTTCCTCCAAGACCCTTATTCTTTCATTTCTTCCAAATATTCTTGCTTCCACCTCCACCAAAACTTTGTTGAGCACATTGAAAACTTTCTCATCTCATAGTTGTTGGGCATTTACAAGATGGTTTACTCCCTTGGCATCTAATATCTTCATCAATGCATCATGATTTACCTCGAACTTGGGTTCATCAATGTGGGAATCAAAAACCTAGGATAGTATTTTCCTCATGCGCAGGTACTCACCCTCTTCATCAAAAGAAGACCAAGCAAGGAGATGGTTGGTGGGCACGGTACTTTGGAAGCATGTACATAGTACCTTTCTTAGATCATTAATATATTTCATATCATTTTCCTGTGTCGCTATTGTGCATTGTCATTGGGAAGCTTACTACTAAGCTGGGGTCTCCGCCCATGCTCCCAAACTCCTTTCCTACACTTATGCTCTCCTCAGTTTCCTTCAGCACTTCTTCAGCAATTCTCTCTACTTCATACTCCACCAACTATTGGATAATACATATCACCTCCCTCTCTATAGTGTTATCCATCTACTCCTCGGTCGGGGTCGGGGTCTTTTTATATTTCATGTTTACTTCCTCACTCCCCCCTTCTCATGAATTTCTTCCTCATTTTCATCCCTCTTCATTTATTTCTTCATTTGACTCATGTACATCGTATACAAGATGATTCTAAGACTCACCATGCTATTCATCATCTTCATTGCCCTTGTCAGCCTCCATGATATATGTTTCTCCTGAGTTAAACCCTGTTTTCACCCTTTTCTTCTTCCTTACTGGTGACTCCAATACATGGGACTTCTCTTTTTCTTCTCTCTCGAGTGACTCTTCCCTTACCGGTGACTCTTCCTTCTATGGTGACTCTTTTCTAATGGGAGACCTCTTCCAATGGATGTAAGTACTTGTTCCCGTGCCCAACTCTTGTGCCCCTATTGTCTGTATTATTTACGTGCTCGGTGTATTTTTCTCAGGAGACTCCCCTCTTTCTATTTTCCTTGGCACAACCTTTTTCCTCATGATGGGGTCCTAAGGAATGGAGACATCATCATCAACATAAACACCTTTTTCATACTTAGGCCTTAGACGTAAATACAACCTCGTTGTTTTCCTCCCTGCAATAGGTAGTGTTACTACTTTCAACATGTGCATGTCATGGGAGACATACTTCTCCACATAGGCACACTTCTTGGGGTATATTAACTTCATGCGTAACTCATGGTAATCTTGATCTACTACACTTAGATTAAACCTGATTTTCTTCACCTCTTTGAATCGATTGACCCTAGCCTAGAAGTACTGCGCCGTGAAGGAGAAAGGAAACTTACACTAAGGACTCTTGGTGCCATCTATCAAAGTAAATATTTTGATGAAAAAATTCTGGTATATGGTGAACTCAACCTCTCCTTTTACTAATGAAGGAAAATGGTCGGGTATTCTCCATTCAGCCCCGAATGCATCGCGCATCCGTTTATACCACTTTTCTAGGAGCATCTTATGAGCGGTCATCATGGTGTCACAAGTATACTATTCAAACCACTTGGTAGGGGAGGGGTTCTCTTCTAGTTATTCCCAAACAAACTTATCTAACCCATTGAGCACTCGAATCTTTGAAAATATGATGGTGAGGAGGAAATTACAAAACATAATCTTCTCTCCGTCGCACGTGGTGTTTACAATCTCCTCTGCAATAAAAGTTGAGAGGTTATAGATGGTCCCCTCTGAGATATTTCGGCATACATTCAACTAGGACTTGTTGATATATTTTCATCTCTCTTTCCCATTCAACTTTATGACCAAACACACGACCATCCTCATCACAAGGTCAGTGATTTTAGAAATATCGAAGTAGCGTGAAAAGTTCTTGTAGTCATAAGCTTCAACGGTCTTCTTGATGGCTTCTTTGTCTCCCAAATCATCATCCAATGATTCTCCTTCACTGAAAAGGCTGGTGAACTTATAAATCAGCTGGGGGTTATGTGCATCCTCCGACCTACGAAATAGAAGTGGTCTTCATGCATGCGTAACATGAACCATTGGTATAGTCACTCAGGATTTCCAAAATAGGCAAACTCGTTGAGTTGTAGCAACCCATCCTTCTCCATTTTCACCTTCACTTCCTTGTCATAAATATGCATTCCATCTAGTGCCCTCTTCTCTGTAGGGAAAAATAGTTCTAGTGTCATCTCATTTTCTGTGGTGCTCATTTGATGGTTATAATCACTTACATCCATCTTTTTAACATGAGACACCCATTCCTTACTAAGTAATACATCGTCTAGGTACTACATTTCTGCATACCATTCTTAATTTAAACTAGTAGAAACGGTTTATTTTCCCTTTCCCTTCTTTGGTGAAATTTTTGGTACTTTCCTTGTGATATTCCTTCATTGGGTCCTTAAAACTTCTTTCTCTCTCCTAGTCCTGGCTCTGCTCAACTTTGTTGCTCCACTCTACAAAAATCCCTCCAATTCTTTTCCCTATCTATGCAACCCTAACCTAGAAAACCTTTTTTTCACAAGACGAAGTAACACCGCGGGATCCTTCCACACAACTTTCTCCACTTATGCCCTTGAACTCCTTTCCACTCTGGTTCACTGATCAAACTAGCTATGCACATAAATCTTCACAAATTTTCTCAGAAATTCTTCGCAAGGATGCCCTAGTTCGTGAGAGCTCTTTGATAATTTAAAATGCAAGATAAAGAATAATGCACCCCCCAATCTTCTATTTATAACTTTTAATTTTCTCCACAATAAATGTCATACCACCTACCAACGTACTTTTACAATAAAGGTGGATTTTTCCAATGCCAACCTTCAACACTTTTCCTCTGCACTCAATCCTATGTGAAAACTTTGGCAAACTTCAGGTGAGTAAAAACCCCTTACTGACCACATATCCTTATACACGTGCTTATAGTGCTAAAGGCATTCTTCCTCTATGTTCTAATCCTGGTTCTTGACATCTCCTACCTCATGTTGTTCTTGTGCTTTTCATTCATGTATGTGGTTTCTATAAATCCTTTTGACACCATCCTTCCCTCATGTTCACCTTTTCTAAGAATGATCTTCCAATTCACGTGTTTTTGATTTTTTAACCCAGGCCATCAACAACCATAGCTTCCAGCATTTGTCACATCACTCCACTCCACACAAAAATGGATACGTGGTCCTCTACGTATAGAAAACTTTTGAAATAATAAGTAACCACCAATGCACAAACATGCACAAAACAAAACAACAAGAAAGGGAAACACAAACAAAGGAAACTGCATCAAAGCAAATGCTAGGCTAACTGGCAATACTACCTTATTTACAAACACAAAGAAGACTAATTTATAGTAGGGCTTTAGCCTACTCCCATTGAAATGTCCTGGAAACCATGTTTCATCTAGCGCTTATAACTAGCAAGACCCTAAATCAAGTATATAGGATACAATGTACGAGCCTAACAAATAGACTTTGAATTTCCCAGGACAGCGCAGAAACTTGGAATCATACAAGAGAACCATCTACCCAACCTCAAACTAGTTTTTATTGATGTGTCTATCATGTCATGCCTTCTACTTGGATTTTTTTGTTTTTTGACTCTAGCGAGCAATAGCCTGCCTTTCATCCAACCGCATCAGCTTGTCAATCCTCTCCTCAAGCATGTGTTCATCATCTAACCCTCCTATGCCTGTTATACATGGTGATGGTAATATGAATTCAACAAGTAACACAACTTCCGCACCAAACATCCATTGAAAATTTGTGGCCTTATTTAGTCTCTTATAAGTAGTTCGATATGACCATAACATAGCAAAAAAATTGTCATCCCAATCCTTTACTCTCACATCACAAATCTTGGTTAACGTGTGATTCAAAATTTTGTTAAACACCTCAGCAGTCCCATTATCTTGTGGGTGATAAGGGGTAGGCTTGTGATGGGACACCATGAATTATGCCAATAAGATTCTACCTTTCTCCTTTAAGAAATGAGTACCCCTATCACTTTTTAAGCTCAACATGCATCCATACCTGTTGATTATTTTTTCCCACATGAACCTAGCCATTGTTGCTTTGTGTAATCTCTTGTAGGCATCACCTCTTCCCACCTTATAAGGTAATATTTTCATGTAATGATATAGCGCAAACCTATCCTTTACACGGCTGGAAAAATAGGGGATACGAAGTCAATTTTCCATTTCTCGAATGGCTCTGCACTGGAAATTATTATTAATTACATTTCATCTCTTTTCCCCATTTTACCAAGGCACTGGCAGTGGTCACTAGCCTTACAACACATGATACAATATTTGTAAATTGTTTCCCACCAAAATCCTACTAGAAGGATCTTGCATGTAGTTGCATTCCTTGTATAGTGTCCCCCTGCAATTCCACCATAAGCCTCTTCCATGATTGCAGTACATTCATGCTCAAGCATGCACTGGTGAAAAACCTCATCGCAACCTAACTTTTATAAGTCTCCACTAATTAACATGTAGGGTGTAGCACATATGGCTAACTGTTTCCTTTCCAAAGTCTTTATTCCCTCCAGCGCCACACCTATTTTGATAAACATGGCAATATCTTCCAAGTCAGAGGGCATGCACTACAATCTGAACAATTGTGCATCTAGCATTGTATCCTCAATGTTCTACGCGTCCTCTCCAGAGTCAATCCTTGATAAATGGTGAGGCCCTAAAGTTAATCTTACCCATTTTTACAACTGTAAACTCAAACTCCTGGAATAATAGGACCCACCTACATATGCGCCCTTGCAAGATGGACTTGTTCACCAATTACTTTAGTTTCATGTGGTCCATGTAAAAGATAAAAGGCATCGCTAGCAAATACTACCTGAATTTTTGCAGTGCATAGATCATTGATAATGGCTCACGCTCCATGGTGGTATATGTTTGTTCTACTGGGATTATCTTCCTACTACCAAATCACAATGGATGGTCAACAATTCCCCCTCCGAGTTGTGCTAAGATTACTCCAATCGTCATCCCTGAAGCATCAACATGTACATGGAATGGATTATCCCAAGAGGGAAAGTGTAATATGGGTGCGGTGATAATCATATTCTTTAATGTGTCAAATTCCATCTGATGTGCCTCTCCCCAATGAAATGTAATTTTATGCTTCAGAAAATCCTCCAACGGCACGAAGATCTTAGCATACCCCTTGATAATTTTTTGGTAATACCACATATGGGCAAGGAATCTGCACACCACGCTCTAGCTGGTAAGCTCCTCCAATCCAACAATAATGACAAATTTGGTAGGATCCACTAGCAAGCCTTCTTTACATATGATATGTCCCAACAGGGTGCCAAATGGAGTAGCAAAAACACATTTATTAATGTTGAGAGATATATTCAACTGCCAACATCTCTCAAACATTAGCCTCAGATTGTCATAATGGTCCCTCACTAATCCATATATTTTCCAGTCATCCATGTAGACTTGTGGAAATTTCTGGATGAAGTCCTGAAACTCCTGAACCACAATGCACGAAAACACAGCAAGCGCATTCTTTAGTCCAAAAGGCATGACCGTATAGGAAAAAATTCCCCATTCAGTGGAAAAAAATTTCTTTTCTTGGTCCTCCTTTGTAATTCTAACCTTATGATATCCTAAGAATTCATCTGTGAAAGAATAGATCTCACGCCTAGCTACTCCTTCCAGGATCTCCTCAATGAAGGGGGTTGGAAAAGGATCAATGACACACATTGCATTCAAATCCCTATAATTAATGAAAATCCTTATCCTCTCATCCTTCTTAATGTTTATGACTATTGCACTTATCCACTCTGATTCCTCAACAACCTCAATGATGCCTAATATGATCATCTTGTCAATATCCTCCTTGACTTTGATGTGAATATTCAGATTCATTCGATAAGTTCTTTTCTAAATTGGGTGTACACCTTCCTTTAACTTGATATTCATTTCTCCCAAGGAGTTGTGAACTCCTTTAAGCTCATGGTACCCACATGGAAACAAATCCTAAAATTCACACAACAGATCAATAATATTTCAAACCTCCCTTTCTATCTAGTAATCTCCAATAATAGCTTCCTTAGGTTCTACATCCGAACCAATGTTAACCTTCTTGGTTTTTAGGAGTTTGTGGTAGGCGCGTGCTTTCTCATTAGCACTATCCATAACCTCATACATACCAACAGTATTGTTAACATCTAATTTTTCCACCTCTTCGCTATTTATCATGTAGACTAACTTTCCTTTCTCTTCTTACATGCATACGCGCTCAAGTTGTAGCTCCTCTGATTCTTCCTCATCAAAGTGCGCTTCCAATCCAGGTTCACCAAACAACTCCAGTACATTGTCCTCCACCATGCCACTATCTCCCATAGTTAGGCACTTAACAACCTATAGCACCTCATTCACCAATGATTTAGTAATCTGATACTTGAAATCTTAAAGGAGATCAGTCGTCAACTCCTGTCAGTTTCATGTCTGACGGCGCAGATCTGAGTGAATGTACCATGCACATGCGCAGCCTTGTAAGGTGGAGTAAATATTATGCACCCATAAAGATGGAGGTAATGCTTCCATGCCTTCCATCTAGGCCTTCTCACATTCCTGGATGTGAAACAAGTTGGGTTCCTTCCCATGATAATATTGTATAGTAGCAGGTGCATTAGTTCGGAGAAACCTAATAGAGAATGTGATTCTCACCTCGTTCTACTTTAGAAGGATATCGCGATGGATCACCCACCAACGTATTACAGACCCAAGTAAAGTATAGCGAAGCATACTTCTCCTTTTGACCTCACATCTCCACTAGGTTTCCATTGCTCATAAGAAAACATCAGGCTTGGCTCCACCAATGTAACTTGGCAATTGTTTTCCTCCCAAGTGCTTGACTAAGTGTGCCTTTGTTTCTATTGTCACAAAGCCTCTTAATTGTTTTCTGACTTACTCGTATGTCCTGTGTTCCCAATTTTCACATGGCACACTAGTTATATCACTTATAGATTGATCATCTTCCCACTAAATAATGCCTTCTTTTGTTGGTTACACAACCTTAGTGCCCCTGATAGTGCACACATAGATTATGTTTAGATATTCTTCTCCCAAGGGCTCAGTATAGGGCGTTGACTTCCCATCCCTCGAAGGAATGATAACACGTTCCTCCTTTTTCTCAAAACTTATATACCCCTTATTGAAGTGTAAGTTAGCATTGTTCTTATAACACCATGTGCACCCAAGTAACGCTGGAAAATTTTCCAACTCAGCAAGTTCCAAGACTTCAAATTCTCCAATGAATTTTGCTCCTTCGATAGTGATAGAAGCATCCTTTAAAACACCAATGGGCATTTCCTTTGTTTTGTTAAACAAATATAGTACATTTGAATATGGATATAATGGAGGCCTTCCCATTTGATTCCATGCGTCGAGGGTGAGAACATTAACTTTCCTTCCCTTGTCAATCAGAATATTACTTAGGAGCCATCCATCAACAATTGCATTCAAGGTAATCTCCTTATCATAGTCAAGGCTATGGAGAGGTATATTAGCATTCAAAACCTAATTCTTGTGCTCTCCTCTAGTATTTAGTACTTTATCTCTCAACCATTATCCTAATAGAGGTATGATACTCTCTTATTGTAGTATCTTACACACCTCTCTGACATCATCTATATCTGTCTGAGGGACCTCAACAATTTTCTTCTGGTCCAACTTCCTAGATTGTTCTTTTAGACACTGAATTTTCCCTTGAAGACTTCTGATTACTTCCATGGTCTCTTGATAGACTTCCTAAAAATGGGTAGGGTCTATATACTTCCCATGTACCACTTCTCCTCTTATAATCAGTGATCTCTACTTTTGTATCTCGTTGGTGTGTGTAGCCTCAACTCCTGTCACTAGGATAGGTTATAACTCTGACTCATGCACCACCATTGGCATACACTATTGATCAACACGTTTTACACTTACCATCCCAACACCCTAATCCTTCTGTTGCTTCTGGATCATGTGTTCAAACAATTCTGGGCATTTCTAGTACTTATGTTTTTCCCACATGAAGAGCACTATAACAAATCGGGACACTCATGCTTGTAATGTTCTGTAGATCCATAGTTGTAGCATGTTCCAAAATGGAATTCACTCCTTCCTCCCCCACAATTTTCTCGGCCTCTAAATCCTCCTCAAAAGCCTCTACTTCGATCTCCTCCATCCACGTTGTTGGGGTTAGCACACCAGTTGTACAAGTAATATATCAATTCTAAGCATACATGCAAATAAAAGCGAATATTCTACCAGAAGAAATATACAAAACAAGAGACATAAATCAACACCAAATTTAACATGGTTCACTCAGTTTAGGCTACGTCCACCAAGAAACAATCCAATCTATTATCCAAAGATTTAACAAGATATACAATAAATATTTACAATCTTCCACACTTCTCAGATGTTTAGTACTTTCTTTCCTCAAGCATTTTCTTCATCACCAAGAATTCTCACTCTCACCAAATTCTATAAGTTCTTTCTAATTCTTATTAATCTTCTACTTCTAAACCCTAGCTTTATGCTTATATAGTCATTTATAGACTTAGGGCACTTACCCATGCAATTACAATCAATATATATACTTTAATGCTAAAAATATATCTAATACCCAAGAGTTAATTAAAAAATCCTCGCATAGTTAACCGATATCAATTAGCCCTAACCAATGCCAGTTCCTCCTTTTCCTGACTGATGTTGGTTCTTCTTAACCGATGACAGTTACTGTATTTTCCATAAAGTTTCACATTGCATGTTAAACTGAAGTAATTGAGCTCCACAACTCAACACGCATTCCCTTCATAATGAAAACCATCATCCTTGGAGCTGTTTGTAACACTGGTCTGATGCACACTAGTATCAATGGCATCATGTATTTGGTCAATCAATCTACAATCCTTGGTGTCATGAGTAGTAGAGGTGCAAAAAATTTCAATAGCAAGACACATTCTTACGGATCGTGCGCTGCAATAGCAAACATCCTCTTACATCATGATCTCTATCAAAAATCTCATAGTCTACCATCATCACGCGTACCAATCTTTGAGAAAAACTATCCTTTGTATGCCCTTATACCTTACAATTTGTACACCATAACCCATTGTAAGTCACATGAGCCAAGTTTATAGACATTTTCTCCAACTGCTTTTCCATTTCAATAATTTGGGATTTTAGGAACAAAATAACTCATATATCAATGCTTCCTACTACCTTAGCATGCAAGGCAACCTCCAAGGCCTCACACGGATATGTGAAAGTCTTATATGAAAGTTCCCTCCTCAATGGTGTGATTAGTCCTCTGACGAACCACTAAGCATGCTACAAAGGGTGGATGTCATAAGATAACTTGGATAGGAGAGTCTTGAAGCTTGCATCATACTCCTGCACACTCTTCACCATTCCTTGTTGAATTTCCTTCAACGCACTGATGTTTTTTTGTTCAAAATCAGGTGTGTGGAACTATTCCAAAAATGCATAATGTAGCATAATGTAATCCACCACTGTCTGGTGTGGGTCATACTTCTTGTACCAGCTATGTGTGCAATGTGGTTGTAAACTGACTTGCCTTCCACTTTGGGGCAGTAATACCCTTCATGCACCATAGTAACTCACACTTGTGTACATGTTCTATAGCATCCTCAATGCCCTTGTAATCATGTAAGTGGCGTGATATCTCATAAACCACATGTTGATGGTGTTGTGGACCTTGTCCTCCAGATCCAAGAACTTGATTCCCTTTAGTGTTTCCTCCACCACAAGACCCACTAGATCCACTAGTTCCAACTCCTCCATATCCACCAGATCCTCCTCTTGTTGTAGGTAAGGGGCCTAATGTAGTTACACCCTGTGATCCCACCATCATGATAAACTACATGTCAACAATCTATGATACCAAACCACTCCCAAATGTGTTTCTCGTGCCGCTCCCAAACACAATACTCAAACCTTGTGATCCCACACCTTGCCCAATTATTTTTCCAAACAAAATACCCCCAAACACAAGAAATGACTATGTATTCATAGATGTACCAAATGAAAAATTATACCTCCTAGGTGTCACTCAGCTACCAATATCAATACCAACTTGATTATCAACACTTATCTCAGGAACTAGAAAACTAAGCGTAAGGGTTTAGTTTCCATGTGGGTTAAGATGTGTGCCTATGTATCTCCTTCTTTATTCATATGAAGAGCTCTCTCTAGAAGATGAGGGGGTTTCTATTCCATTCTTTCCAAGATGGGGTAGCTCAGACTGCTTAGGTTCTATGTCCTCCGCAAGAACCTCAAACCCTTCCCACAACGCCTACCTCCATAAATCCATCACTCCTGCAACTTCAAGTTGTCCTGCCAAATCCCTCTCTCGAGCTTCATTATACTTGATTTTCCTCTCCTCTCTCTCCATTTCTACTGCAAGGTCCGCAATCCTCTACCACGCCACCTTTCGTGCCCTATGCCTAGCAGGAGTTTATCCATCCATGGGAAAGGCTTCCAAAATAAAATTAATGACCAAGATCTTGATAACCAATGGAATAACATGTAAGAATGATCCTCTAGGATCCCTTAAGAACTCAAACTCAGAAATCTTTGGGAAATAATACGTAGAAATAGTGTATTCCAAGGTATAACTAATTAGCACTCTACTCCACCAATGATCAACAACACGGGTCCATGTCAGATCAACATCGTGCAACCGCCGATATTCCTCATGGGTCCAAACACAAGGTCTATATTATGAACTTTACCTTGATGCATATGTTAATAGCCATTCATATAATTCTATTGGGAAGAAGCAGAAAAGGTCTCATATAACTCATGATATAGGTGATCCTCTACCCATTTATGTGTATCAAACTCAGGTCCAGTGTTAAATCTTTGAGAAAAATCATTGTCCATGTTTTTGAGCTATGTTTTGACACTATCCAAGGTCAAGCGCTTCGTCATTACACATTTCTCTCACAATATCTTCAAAAGAGGTTGTGGCAATGGAACCAAGATGTAGTCATTATTTTACCCTCAATACCTCTTTCTAACCCCAAGCGCATCGGCCTATCACCCAACATACGTTGGGCGCTCACCTGAGGTGTGTTCGGGCACTAAGCCCCTCCTTTATGTGAGATTTACAAGAGAGTCCCACTATTAATGGATGATTATTTGTAGAATCAGAAGTACATGCATCTACTTAAAACGTAGAAGATATAACTAATAAATCTACACATCAATGCATCACAAAATCTAAATAAACATTGTATGAAGCACAAGGAACTAGATATAAGTCAAGGCAAGCCAAATAACATGAGGGTTTACACTCATAAGCAAGATGTAAATAATAGATCCATGTATATTTATTTAAAATAGTTTCTAGTAGCCATACTACATTCAAAAGGGACATCTCAGACCATATGCATCAAGTGACATAGCTCCAACCCCTATAAAACCATCTGATCAGAGATCCTAACTATGCTTTCCCCATTATAACCCTTGTTATAGACTCTATTACCCATACATATGCTTAATGATATCCCTTACAACCCTCTAGCACCAAGAGCTCTAAACGCTAGCATCATGAGATCCAAACTCTTAGCATTTCCTAACATTTTTGCATCATCTTGTTACCCTCCCTTTCTTATCACTCTCGTACCTTCTAGCACCTTCGCACTACCTCCTCCCTTCTCTCTCTCCATTTCCATCCCAAGCACTTCTTTAAATAGGATCAGCGTCCACCGCCATGACTTCTCTCATGAGAAGATCGCATGCCAACTGTCAATGTTGTCCTCCATTAATGACTGATTATCCTCTTTGCAAAACCTTCCACTAATTGTAACGATACGTCTAGGAATATACCCTGCGTGGAATATCCTTTTCTTGGCCTCTGAGGTTCTAGGCTGGCACCTTACCCACTTATCATGCCTATTCGGGTCCTCACATTTTTCCTCAAGTGACTCCATGATGCCAAATATAGCTAAGTCCTTTAAACCCTTGTTCTACCTCCTTCGCGCGCCCTAGTTTCACCTAAACCCTTCTTAAAGCCTTTCCCTAAACACTTTTCCCTTAGCACCCTTCTATTTACTAATTATGTGCACACGCCTCTTGGTACTTACCTAATATTTAGGGTCCAACACATAAAATCATAATTAGAAACATAAAAAACCACCTTTCCAAATAACATAACAAACTTTTTCAACTGCATACTGGTTACATGGGTGACCTTATCCTTAAACTTGACTATACACATGAAAAAGAAGGAAAATATGCTCAGAAGTGGTGGGGTGTCTACCTCATTAAATATATCATAGGTCCTAATACATATCATCTCCAAACCAATGAAGGAAACATCTTCAAAGAACTAAAAAATGCTCAATTCCTCAAAACGTTTCGGTATTCAACTACCATCTATCTTCCTTCGTTCTCAAATTCACTACTTCATCATCCTTTTTACTAATGAAATAATTAATATTATATCATATACCTCATGGCTATTTTCACTTTTTAGCATTGTTATCCACCCTTTGGGCTAATCATCCAGCTTCTCTTTATTTATACCTTTGGGTTTATAATAGTTTCTCTATGTAGATTCTACCATATGTTTTTTTTACACTTTTCAGAATTGTTACCTGCCCCTTGGGGATAGATATCTATGACATTTCGACATATTGACACTATGATATGACATACATCCCATGGGCCCCTAGCTAGGTGACTTATGTTTTATTTTACTAATGATCCTCTAGTTTTTGTTTTCAGTTTTTTTTCTTCAAGGTGCTTGCAACATTGATTGTGCCCACACATCACAAGATCAACAACACTATCAAGTACACATTGGTGGGTATATTTCATTGCAGTTATTCATTTCTCAATTTTAATATATACTTTCAATTTTGTTTTTATAGACTATTTCATTTTGTTGGCCACCTCATGTTTCACTATTGCAACATGTAGTGATTAACGGTTCAGGCATATGTATACACCTAATTTTTCATATCTACTACTAATAAATCGTTTGTGCAAATAAGGTTTGTTTATGCATATATTTCTCGAGTGGGTTCCTTAAGAGGTCTGCTGGGAATGGGGTATGACTATTCACATGGTCATTATAGGTTAGAGACAGTACACAAATATGTACCACTGTGTGGTCCTATCTTTAGTTACCCTTTTCCTCTCATGTTACACACACTAGCACTCTTGATAATTGTTTACATATAACTTCATCATTGACATCTTTTCACTTATTTCTACTTGATCTAGTACATATTGTATCCCACTTGAAATTTAGGTTTTCCTTGGCTGATGCCATCACCCATAGGTGATGGTGTCAGTGTTAGGTTTCTCTTGGCCAAAGACATAACCTGCTAGCAATGGCATCGGGTATATATGCACACCACACCCATACATTCATAAGGAAAAAATAAATCACATGAACTAGCCATCTTCTCTTCTCTTTTGCACCATCTTCACATCTACTCTCTTTTCTTTTGGTTTATCTTTCACTTGATTTGGATTGGACACTCTTCTTGGTTTTTAGATTGCTTGCATGATTAGGTCATCTATAGTGAGTTTAGGAAAATAATTGTGTTCTCCTTCTCCAACCATAGTGATTCTCTCTCGGCATATTATTTCTCTGAAGAGATATATTTATCAGTGACCGCCGCGCAAGTAAGTTCTTTATCACTCTTTTTCATTTTGCATAGATTAGTTCATTTCCCTTCCCATTGTTATATGTTACCTTATTATTGTATGTACATCAATGCTATTTAGCACACTACTCTTATATGATTATCTCCTTAGCTTTCCTTTATTTACATTTTAGTTTTATTACAATAGTGTAGATTGTGCATTCTTATATTATCTTTCTATCGACCTACATCTCTCCCCCATCAACCGATATCCTGGAAGGGTACACTCCTCTATATTTACTGCAAACCTTGGAAACCCTTGAATGCACAAGTTTCTTAGCTACACCCCTCATATCCTCATTTGAAAAACCTAAAACCTATTTCATTAACCAAAACCATCTCCTCGCCCCTATAAAATCACATTTTACTTCCTTGTAAATCTCATTTACTCACCCCAAACCTCTCTAACCACCTATAACCCATCTTAACCCATTTTAACCCTAACCATATAACCTCCATAACCATTTTAACAAGTCCCCATACCCAAATCTACCCATTTAGAAGTGTTTGAAACCAATTCCAAGTGGGTTTCTAATCCATAGGGATCTAGAAAAACACACTACTTCATCAGTTCCATCAGCACCAAGAAGGAGAATTGAAGAAAATGAAGGAAATGAGGTAAATGGAGGTTCGGGATATAACCCATGCTTTGTGCAGAGTGGCGGTTATAAAACTACCAACCTATAGGGGCAACGGTCCTACAACCTCTACCTAACCAAGGTGGCGGTCCTTAAACCACCGGTCTACTCAGGGTGGCGGTCCTGACACTTCTGAACAGAAAAGAAGAATGGAGCACAAATGGATGCGAATTTGAAGTGCCTGATTGTGTATTTTTCCTCCCTGACCTTTCCCATTCTCCGGTGCATGGGAGGACATGGGAGAAGGCTATAAATACAAGGAGGAGTAAGAGAATTTATCATTCGGAGATCCAAAGAGATCAAAAAGTAAAGGTTTAATGAGAGCAAGTGAGCAAGATCTTCAGTGTTGGAGTGGAATTATAGGAATAAGGTGTAGAAACAAAGAAATCAAGCATAGGAAGGGAGAGGTTTACATTGTTGTCTCCATTTTCTACTTCTTGTAATCTATAATTGTCTATAATTGACCAATAAAAGTGGGAAGAAAGAGCATTTTTCCCTTCCTGTCTAGTTTTCCTCCATTGGAGGTTTCTAGGATAAAATTGTTGGTGTTTGGGGTTTGAATTATTTTATATTCTCTACAATTTTCTCTCTATAGCACTAGATAATCAGTCACTAAAGCTATAATATTCAATCAATCTGTCATTTTCTAAATTTGAAAGTAGAACAAGATAATTGTGTGATTTCGCAGAGTTTGAAAGTAGAAGTTTACGAATCATTTTGGTATTAGGGCTGATTATATATCTAGAACTGTGGAATTCAATTCTTTCTTGTGATTCATATGACAGTGATAAGGTCCAAAGGTGAATAATTTTTATCTTTCAAGCCATATATTTCTACAAAGAAGTGGAAATAGAGAATTCAAGCTCAAATGGAGGAAGAGAACTTCGTTCGTAGAGTCAAAATGCTAGAAACAATGATGGATAAGTTGCATAGAAAACAAGAAGAGATTTAATATATACAAAAGATGGCTTTAGTTAAGTAAGATTCCATGGACTTAGTGGTTCGAGCACTGGCTGAAAAATTCAGTATCAAAAAGAGCCATGAAGAGGAAGAACGGGAAGAGCATGAAGAAGAGACGTCAATTGTAAGCGAGAAGGTAAAATCTGCTCATGTACACCTTTTAAAGTTGAAACGAAAGTGGAAATAAATAATTTTGAAGGACAAGTAGATGTAAAATTACTGGATAAATGTCTAAAATAGTTAGAAGTCTATTTTAGTGTACATGATGTCACTGAGGCACAAAGGATCACCTTTACATGTCTCAAAATGAAAGGACGTGCTATGGTTTGGTGGGAAACCCTTTTAGCCACTTGTGAAAGGAAGAAACATCCTATTGTCAATACTTGGAAAGGTTTTAAAGAATTACTTAGAGCTAAATTCTATCATATTGGCCATAATACTGACATGATGATTAAGTGATAGTACTTTAGGTAGGACAGCGATCAAAGTGTGCTAAACTACACTACAGAATTTTGGAGACAAGCCATGTTGCTTAATCTAGACTTGGAGGATGAGGACATTCTGACCAATTATTTGGGAGGACTTTACTCTCACTTTCGAAGGAAGGTAATCTCCATGAATCCCAAGGATCTCAATGAAGCTTGTATACAAGCATACTACATTGATGATGATAAGAAGCAAGGATAGACGGAGCCAAAGGAAGACCAATCAATAGATTAGCAGGAAAAAGAACAGGGGAAGACAAGTAGCAGAGGTAAATGGAAAGGTAAACATGCTGCTACTGCTTTACATACTTGTAAATATCCTAAGAATTTCTGTAGGAATTGTGATATAAATGGACATATTGATGCCACATGTTGGAATTTGCATCCGGAATTGCACCCAAAGCACTGAACAAAGGATTCCAAGAAATCCATGGCCGCTGTGAAAATAGAATGAGAGGTGGAAATTGAAGATAATTTAGATGTAGATGAGAGGCTTGGATGCACGGCCACTAACATGTACAAAGGATCAGAAGAAGAAGAGATGGGTAAGCTTTTTAAAATCAGAATCCAAATCAAGAAGACTAAGGTAAATGCTTTAGTAGATTCTGGTCCTCAATCAAATCTAATTTCTGATGCAGTTTTATAACAACTTGGTCTAGAAACTTATGCGCATCCACATTCATACCCATTAGGATGGGTGAAGAGGGGTGTAGAAATACAAGTTACAAGAAAGTGTAAGTTTCAGTTTGGGATAAATACCCAATATATTGATGTATTAAAGGTTGATATCATTTCACTTGATGCATTCAATGTTGTATTTGGAAGTCTTTACTTATATGTCAGGAATGTTGTGTTAACAAGGAGGGAGAACCGGTATAGATGGGTCAAGGAAGGAATCAGTTTCAACATTTGGGCACACTAGAGAAAATCGAAGAAGGCTATGGTAAGTGCTAACCAAGCACCAAGACTTATTCAGGAAAATCATTAGTTTTGTTTACTTTCATTGGAAGAAAATCAAAAGGGATGTGAGAGCATGGATATTTCTAACAAAAGGATGGAGAATTTTGATAGAACTTTTCATTTTTTACAGAAGAAGCCACCACAGGAACTGCCTATTCAGGGTAAAACAAACTTCCACTATGCAGTCATTATATCTACCTATGGATTCAGTGGACCTAACCATGGGGCAGTAAGGAGAAGATGAGATACAAGGAACGGTGGTGACTATAGCAGTAACGTACATGGAGAGGATACAGCCAATCCATCTCAAGATACAAAGAGAACAAATAAGGACTAAACCACTACAATATGGGACCTTCGTCATACTTGAGTAGGTTGGAAAAGAAACCTTCAGGCCATACTACATGCAAATGCATGAGATATCAAGTTGTAAGATCTCCCACCTACCAAATCCATCTATGCATGAAAAATAAGGAAACGTACATAAGCTTCCTTCCAAACAGGATTGTACTCAAGGCAACTCAGAGGAGGATGTAGCACTGGAGTATAAAACTAGAGATCCACATGAGTCTTGGCAAGTTGGATGAGAGAAGACACCAAGGCAAACCCAATAGTACTTGAAGGATAAAGAGAGGGAATTCATTCCTCTACCACTCCCCCACCAAGCTTTTATGGGACAAAAATCATCCTAAGAATGGGAGGTATGATCCATAGGGATCTAGAAAAACACAACAATTCATCAGTTCCATTAGTACCAAGAAGGAGAATTCAAGAAAATGAAGGAAATGAGTTAAATGGAGGTTCTAGATAGAACCACCGCTCTGTAACCACTCTTTACAGAGCGGTGTTTACAGAACCGCTACCTTGCAGGTGCGATGGTTCTACAATCACCACCCATCTAGGGCAGCGGTCTTGAAAACACTGGTCTGCTTAGTTCAGTAGTCCTGACACTTTTGAGTAGAAAATAAGAATGGACGTGAATTTGAAGCACCTGACTGTGTATCTTCCCTCTCTGACATTTCCCATTCTCTGGTGCATGGGAGGACATGGGAGAAGGCTATAAATACAAGGAGGAGCAAGAGAATTTATCATTTGGATATCCAAAGAGATCAAAGAGAAAAGGTTTAATGAGAGCAAGTGAGAAATATATTCAATGTTGGAGTGGAATTGTACGAGCAAGGTGTACAAACAGAGCAATAAAGCATATGAAGGGAGAGGTTCACATTGTTGTCTCCATTTTCTACTTCTTATAATTTGTAATTATCTATAATTGACCAATACAAGTGGGAATAAAGTGTTTTTTTTCCTTCCCAACTGGTTTTCCTCCATTGGAGGTTTCCAGGATAAAATTGTTGGTGTTTACGGTTTGAATTCTTTCCTATTCTCTGCAATTTTCTCTCTACAGCACTTGATAATTAGTCACTAAAGCTCTAATATTCAATCAATCTGTCATTTTCCAAACTTGAAAGTAGAACAACATAATTGTGTGATTTCATAGATTTCCAAAGTCGAAGTTTACAGATCATTTTCCCCACTTTTTCCAAATCACCAGAGATTCTAACGGATCACCGATGATTATCTAAGAAACATCAAACTTCTCCGAGGTAATAGCATATCATGTGTCTTCATATTTATATTATCATTAAATCATATATAAGATCATATATATCCTCCTATCATTCATTTTGTATCCAATTGGCATTTTATCAAAGAATGAACCTTTTTTCACAGCAATCACCAGTGATTCATCTGAATCTCCGGTGACCATATTAAATCACTAGCAATCCCTGTCATTTTAGAATTTTAATAAATTTAATCACATCTTCCATCAAATAGCAATATGTTTTCTATCTAATCTTCTTGTTTCCAAGTTGTTTCTCTTTGTAGATGATTGTACCAAATTAGGCACATCCGATCACAAGCATATAAGACCTTCCCATCACCCAACAGCCCTTCATTTAGGAATAATTTGACATCATACACAAACTCATATTTGTTCCATCACCTTGACACCAGACATTGAAGACATCAAATATCAACTTAAAGTCATAAAAGAAGAGAGAGAGGCTATAGAATAGGTCTGGTTTGATTACTTTGAGGATTTTGAGCATTCTGTAGCCCTCGCTTGGGCTGCCTATCACATAGAACAACATCTCTATATCCCTCTGGATTTATAATATCCCTTACATTATCAATTACTTTTCTATAATTATCACTTAATTGTAAAATGAGTTGGCACCCTTCGAGGAAGCCCATTTTTTCTTGAGAGTGGCCTTTGTCGAGAAACTCGTCATATCTTTGTATAATATCTATCTTGTTTAGCTATCTTGGCATGTATTTTCTCTCATTTTTTGGAAGGAGTCCTGTGTCTATATTACATCCATTCATCCATACATTGAATTTTGGCACATGTATCTTTAAACCCTATTGTCTTCCAATCTTATGGTGGTTATCATATGATTGATGATCTAAAAATCATCTCAAATATTTTGGCACACCTTGTGGGACCTTAGTCCATTTTTAATCAGATCTTATACCATCTTGTTTTTATTTATTATCAAATTATATAACTTTTCATCTTGGTGTGCTTTGTTATCTCTTCTATAAAAATACATAAAATAAGAAAAATAAAAAAGGAATAGTGAACACGGGTATATCTCTTTTCTTTCATTTTAGTTCACCATCACATCTTTTTCTTATTTGTATTCATCGAAATTAATCTTTCCTTTTGGGTCTTAAAACAAACCTTCATTCTGCTTACTCACATAGTTTAATTAGGGATTAAACGATTGCATTCAAAAACTCCCCTCACATAGAACCAAACTGCATCATAAATCAAACTTGCATATAAACAATCCCTTTTAGGTCTACCTACTTGGATTTGATCACCAACAGGGAAGATGACTCAATGTTTTGTCTGAGTATAAATAACTGGTGGGTGGTATACTAGTTAAGAAAATGGCACCCTTACCATTGTAGGACTATGAAGTGATGGGGTAAGCCCCAATGCCACGCATCGTACAGACACCAACACAAACTTGGGCCTCATATACCTTTGGGTGTATTGATGACTCTAGCCTTAACTCACCTGAAACCATCCTTATCCAACCTTATCCTAGTTCCCTTTTCATCGATTTTTCATTTCACACTTTTCTTAAAGTTAATCAATATAATCTAAAAACATTCTTTTGATTGTGTGGCTTTCGTTTCCCTTAACACCTATCTTTATTTTCTTTATTTCTTGTTTGTTCAGTTCATGGTTTTGACTAGACTACAATCTTGCCTTCAAAACATATCAAATATGATAGATTCACTTCAGCCATCCTTAGAATCAACCTAGTCTCATATTCACAACATCTCAACCATGACATGGCCATTACAAATACCTTTAGAAATTGGTCAAGAACATCCACATTCTCCCAGTACTTAATATATGACATCAGAAGTTCCTTTTCTTGGCCCTCTATAATTCTTCCAAAGTGGTTACCCATATTTTGTAGAACTCTTAGACTCAAATCCAATTTCCCTTTGTAGATAGCTTTCCTCTAAAGGTATTTGTATCAGTTATCCCCCTTATCCAAAATATTTCCCATCTTATACCGTCAACAATTACAACTATTCCAAACTTTACGACCTTGACTATCAACTCATTATTGACCAAATTGCTCCGTACCCCTCAACTAATGATTGGGGACCAAATTCAAAAAAAAAAAAAAAAAAAAAAAAAAAAAAAAAAACATCAAACATCTGATTCATCTTCTCTTGTTTTTGCTTTTAAACTTAATGTCATATCATCATAGAACAAGGCTACCCAACAAGCACATGTTTCATCGGCTTCCTCATCTATCCCGGAGGTTACACAAACTCATATTATGACCTCACCACCCAGACATAGTCATGCATCCTCTGTCATTCCTCCTACTCTGCAAGCTCAGTGGGTGTCTCTTTCTATAAATCCTTTGAACATGTCTCAACATGTTTCCTCAAAACAACATACGTATTCAACCTAAAAATTATTCCTATCTATCCTAACATCTATACCACCTATCAACACGAGTTCCATTTCTAGTACTCTACCCTTTTCACAACAATCATCTATTGCACATGTCTCAAAATATAGATACATATATTTACAATACATACCACAACCATCACAACCCCATATCAACATGTTTATTCCCTTTCCTTATCAATACATCCAATCCTCACAACCATTAGTCTCACAACATACTTATAATATCCTAGCGAGTATTCCTCCTCAAAATATTCCATAACCATATCACTCGTATCAGCAATCAAACCCTCACACCTATAATCAAGTCATACTTTGCTCCTCATTTCAAAAGCACATAGCCATCCTCTAATATCCCATTTAGGAGTTACTAAGAAGAATAACTAGCCTTGAAGCTACCAGTATGGGACGTAAGAACAACCTTTCAAATGAACAAATTTGCAACAAACCTATCAAGCCAGTCCATATTTTGCCAACTTTAAAGGCACCTATAGTCCTTCACCAACTAGGAAGTACCGTAAATTCACTCCAATTTTTTACAGTAAATAGGACCCTCAATAACATATCATGGCCTTTCGTCATACATTTTATCTCATCGCTCATGACCAAGATCTCATGTTTAGGACATTCCCCATGTCCTTATTGGCCTCTCTGCACTGCATCTGGTACCAATAGTAATCGACCGCACAACATTATTTATTCTCATTTACACAATTCATGTACTTATTCCTAGTGCTTTTCATTATGTGTTAGTTTTTTTATTGATGGAACATGGTGTCATGATGTTGTATATGTCTCTATGAGGTGTTAGTATGATGTCAAGCATGAAGGTTGATTAGTAGTGTCAAATTTGGTGAAGTCTTATGAGGTCCTGGAGTTTGGTTTGTTAGGAAGATTCATGATTTGAGGTATCACAAGGGAATTTGAGGTTTTCATGATGTCATACATGGTCCATGAGGTATTTTATAGGTGTCCTTGAGTCTACATGAGGTCAGCATGGTCATTTCATGGGTTTTCAGCATTGTGTTAGGTCATTTTAGGCTTCTTTCTAGCCCTGGAAAATGTAGAATGAGTTGGAGATGTGAGATTTGGACCAAATAATTCTTTTAAAATCATGATAGAATAATTTGTATGGTATGTAAGGCATGTATGGTTAGTTTCAGATAAATTCTCAGTGGTTTTGAGGTGTTTCAGGGTCCTTGGGGAAGTAAACAATGAGAAAAAGGTAGTTTGGTAATGGTAAATCACTGTGGCTAGATATTTTCGGATGTATTTGGGATATTTAGTGAGTTTTAAAAGTTAGAGGATGTTTTCATGATGATTCATGACAAGTTTCAGGTCAAAGTGCTAAATAAATTTGAAGATATGCAAGTTTTGACAAAACTGGGTAAGTTACAATGATTTTTTAAAGAAAAGTTGAACCTTCTAATGCTCATTTTGAATTATATGATTTTCATGGAGAAATGATACATTTTTCATATCTTCTAATGTCAGTTATTAATATTTCACAAAAATAATGAGGTGGTTTAATCATCTCTCATTTTTTAAGCGTGAAGGGAAATCGTTTAAGAAGGTAAGTCCCCCCTCCCCTCTGAAACCCTCGCAAACCCTAGCTAGGATTAGCTTATAGAAGAGTGATATTTTAGAGCCTATTTTTATTGATAGAGAAAAAATTATGATTGAATTTTTTAGATTACTCTTCCATATTTCCATAAATGTGAATTAGAGCAGATGACAATATGATAGCCCTAGAGTTTTTTATAGATTTACATGATAGTTTCAGGTCATGTTAACGTTGAAAAATGGAAAATTATGCCCTATTTGAGAATATTGGTTTTTGGGGCAGTTTTGAGTAGTCTATGGTAAATCTGACATTGCAGGAGCTACAAGTGGAGTTAGGACTCTATTAAAGTTGCGTTGTGAAGGTGATTCAGATACCTTTCCATTGGTATATAAAATTTTTATTTTTCATATGCTATTAATAATTTATGATCAATTTTTTTAGGTTCAAGTTTGTAAGATGCTCAATCTAGTAGGGTGCAAATGGCTACATAAGGTAAAATGATGAATCAAGTCCTTCAATGAATTGTATGAATAGTTTGTTGAGTTCTTCATGATGGGTTAAAGGTTTATGAGTTCTTATGAATAATTTCTAAGTTTGTTACATGCTTTGGTTAAGCTTGGAATTTGTTTTTTGGTATGATGGAGCATGTTGGGCTCATTTTCAATTCTTGAGTCCAAGAAGGCATGAGGAATAGTTTGTAGAGATTGGATTGGTTGAATAACTTACACTTGGATTTGGAAGGATTTCTAGTATTTTCTATAAATTTAATTCAGAGATATTTCCAATGAGGTATGTCTTGTCTCATGATGATGTGTTTTGAAGTTGTCATACAGTGCTCAATTTTTAAGAAGAAGGTAACTACATTTTTAGGACAGTTTTGTTTTTGTTGTGAATGATTTGATGCTTTCTACCACATTTAAATTAAATAGGAATTAATTTTACATCCATTGAATCCATTTTTATGTTTTTAACATATCAATGAGGGTGCAAACTAGTTGCATTTGTAAAATTACTTTTTGGGTAGCTTGATTTATAAAAGACAAAATTTGATGTGGTTTGAACCAATGTATGTTTCATGAGTTATAACATGATTAGAACTGTTATACATGTTTTGAGAAGTCCATATAGTGGTCACATTCAGTTATTTGAAAGATCATCTGGATGGTCTTTGAGGCCAAAAGTGAAAGAAAGGGTTGTTGGGAAACAATTATTTTGTGAAGGTAATGACCAGTGCGCCCATTAAATAAATATCTGATTTGTTTCAATTAAACTTTGGGACCTGTGTGTATTTTAAATTTCCTATTACTCATGTTTGGTTGGTGACTTTTTAGATATTTTACTAAAAATTTTTGACATGAAGGGGATTTTTTTCGATGCTCTAGTGATGAGGGTGTTTTGCGAGATTTTTTTGGGGGCATGGAAGTGGTGTGTTGAGAGGGAGAGGAGGGTGTGAGTGCGTTGGGGGGAGTGGACTGTTACGTCTGTAGGTGTTCCGGTAAATGTTACATTTTGTAAGGTGGGGGTGTAGTTGAATTTTATTATGGTTTTCTGGAATGGGCTGGGTTGATGTGTACAGCATGGGTAGTGGAAACGGGTGTGGCGGCATTTTTGGTGTTGTGGAATGAGGAGAAAGCCAGGAGAAGTGGGGGTTGTTGAGGTAGTCATTTTTGGGAAACGAGTTTCTTGTAGAGGGAAAAGTGTGACTATGAGGAAGGTGGGCTTATCTACAGTTAGGAGGGTTTATGTTGGAAGTCAGATCAATTGAGGGTGGGATAGGGTTGGTTTTGGGCGGGGTGCAGGAATGGGTGGATTAATGTGTGTTGGGTTGTGATCGATAGGCACTGGGGTGCGGTTGGTATTGGTTTATTAATAAGGGATATAGTCAAGGTAGATTCTGGGAAGGCGGAGGTTTGAAGAGAAGGATTGTGGGTAAGTTGCATAGGCGGGGTGTGATCAAGGAGTTAGAGTTGAATGTAAGTGGTGTGTGGGTTTTTTTTTGGTAGAAATAACTTGAGGGGGGGGGGCATATAATGGGGGGGGGGGGGGGGGGGGGGGGGGGGGGTTTTTTTTTTCTTGGGGGGGGGGTGCCATGTGCAGGAGGGGTTGTGTGACCTTCTTATGTATGTGTGGTGCTTCCAACGGGTAAATTAGAATTTGGCCTTGGGTGGAGTTGGTGGGGGCGGGGCTCTTGTGGTGGTGGGTTTGCGGGCGGGGGATTGCTGGTACGTGGGGGGAGTCGTGGGCTGGTGGTGGGTGGTGGAGGGCACTGAGAAGGGGTCGAGTGTCATGTGAAATTGGAAAGAAGCGTTGTGCAGGGGTTTTAGTCGTAAGCCCCGTGAGGGGGGCCACCTGAATGGGGTGTGGGGGGGGCATTGTCTGTCGGGACGAGGAGTTCCGGATGGCCGGGGATGGATAGCTCGAGGCTGGGAACCATCTATGGTTGCTGGGGCGGGGAAGTGCGGTTTCTATAAAAGGATGATATGGAGAGTGGGTAAATGGGAGAAGGTTGGAAATTTTTGAGGAATGTGACTTGTCGATTCAGCACGGGGCCGGTCGGGGGTACAGTCCAGGGTTGATTGTGCGGTCCACAGAGAGACGCTGCTCCATGGGTGGTAGCTGGTGAGGGTAGCACGGTGACGCAGAAAAGGGAGTACCTCGAAGGAAGCTCGCATTACCTCTAGGACGGGCGAAGGGGGACATTTGATGGAATGAGGTCATTTGGGGGGGGGGGGGGGGTGGGGGGGGGGGGGGGGGGGGGGGGGGGGGTGGGGTGCAGAGGGGAGGGGGGGGGGGGGGGGTCGGGGGGGGGGGGGGGGGGGTGGGGGTAGGGGGGGGGGGGGGGGGGGAGGGGGCGGGGGGGGGGGTGTGAGGGGGGGGGGCAGTGGGCTCGGGACTCCGTCGCATGATAAGCCGGGACGAATGGTAAGGGGAGGCCCACTGGGGGGAGTTGTCGGCACGGGTGTGGGTTGGGAGACGAGGTGCGTGTGGTGAGTTGTGCTGGTTCGGTCGGGAAATACGACTGGGACGGTCAGTGGAGGATGGGAAGGGGAAGATGAGGAAGGGTTGCATGCTGCGGTTCTCGATGGGAAGCACGGAACGGGTGCCAATACGGTTGAAAATCGGGGAGCGACGGAGCTGAGGGGGCTAATGGCATATAAAGGATTGGGCTAAAAGAAGGGTGTGTGTTGTTTAAAGGGGTGGGGGGACTAAATGTTGTGGTGGAGGGTGCGAGTTAATAAGAATGGACAAGTCCTAGGTCTGTATGTCCGACTGGTAAGGGTCACCTTGGTGGCAAGGAAGAGTTGGGTTGAGGTGGTGGGTGGGGGAAAAAGGTACGGCGGAGAGTATGGCAGCAAAGCTAGGTAGTGGGAGGGCGATTACGCGGGAAAGGGGGGGTATGGGGTGCCATAAGAGGAAGGCAGCGGAAGCAGAAAGTGAGGGTGTACGGGAGGGTTAAAGCATCAGGGCGAGTGAGAAGGAAAGGAGGGGGTGTGCCAGTGGAGGGGTAAGGGATGGGCAGAGAGACGGGCGTGAGCGACAGGATGGGGAGGACAAAAAGGAGGAGGGGGGAAACAACCGGTCCGACAAATAGGGTTGGGGGGGGGTGAGAAGCACCGGGTGTGTTGGAAACCACGTCCGCCAGCCAAAGTACCAGCATGGGGGGTTCTAAGGAGGTGCTCATGACACATCAGAGGGCACAAGGGTGTCCGCGAAGCCACAGGCTGGGCAACGGCTAGGGCCCGAGAGTAGCAACCAAGCAACACACTTCTGAGAGACTCACCACTAATGTCATACTGTGGTAGGCGCCATCCACATCAACAGCATATGTGCGGAACCCACCACAGTGACACACAGAAGAAGCTTCCGCATATTAGCCGTGGGGGGGGGAAGCACGAGAAAATAAAGCGTGTGTCGGATCAAAGGCGCTGAATAGGCGCGTGCCGGGAGGGGAACATGGCGTGGATTGGGGGTTAAGGCGCAGGACGGCACATGAGCGAAAGTCATAGGGGTGTCGCATCCAAAGCACTAACAGTCAAAGGACCGGGTCCCTATGAAAGGTGTGAATCTTGAAAGAGACTGGGGTCAGGACATTCGATCAGAGGAGCGTCACAGGCCTTACCTTAAGTTTGGGACCGGGGTCATGCCGCACCTCTTACATCACCAGCACATAGTCTGCACCCTCCGCGTGCAAACGACCTAAATGTGCCTCACAAACAACGATGGATTTTTGAGCATCACATGGGGCGTTCTGGTAACTTTCAAGGTATCCCCCATCCATCAGCTGTGACTATCGCGTGTGGTTTGTGATGACAGCGTGGGGTGGAACATCTTGTGGAAAAACCAGGCCGGCTGGGGCAGGTCATAAGGCGACTTACCGGGAACTATTAAGCCCTCTAGATCCACGGCCACGGGTGGGGTTGGGAGTTGATGAACCTTCGGGAGGGGGAAGTAGGGGAGTGATCCCAGAGAGTGTTGAGAGGCGGAGTCATTGTCATAACAGTTACAGCGAGGGGACACGACACCCACGCCCAAGCACGTCCGGGTGCAAGGTCTAAAGTTTTAGTGCGGGCGGTAGGTCGGTGTAGGCTGGCGAACCGGGCGGTCGAGAGCAAAAAGGTGCCCTCATGTCACCGCTCAGCGCAATGCGGACGGAATGCCTGAACAAAACAACCAGAGCTCGCGTAAATCCTAAGCATATAAGTTCAAACCTCAGGCGGTTGATTAGCATCAGGAAAAAAAAGTGGGCGCTGCGAGTATCCGCGGCGCTTTCCAGATCGACGTGGGGCGGGTGTGGTAAAAGCGCAAAAGATGCGGTACTTGGTTGGGGGTGGCATAGTGTGGATAGTTGTGTTCAGGGAAACCCATAGGCTGGAAGTTTGGCTAAGGCAGAGCGCCAGCCAAGATGTGGGCGCCGGGGTGAGTGGGCTAACCCAACGCGAGGCCTCTGCTAACTCCAGGGTGGTGTTGAATCCTGGTTTGGGGCTGGAGGTGGGGTGGGCAACCCCATACCCAGATGTCGACGTTAAAAAAACCGTTGTGCGCTAGGGCAAGACACGGCAGTCATGTCTGCGGGTGGGCTGGAGATCGGGGGAAAGGGCTCAGGGACGCAGGCAGGGCCGGTCAGAAGGGGCTGGCATTGCACATCTGACGGTGTGTAGCAAGGGTGGACTAATAAAGAGGAGACTCGCGTGACGCTCGGGGACCCCTGATGCCGGAGGGCGGCGTAAAGGGCGGGGGCTATGATTCGGTTTAGGGGGGGAAGCCTAATGGGCAACGGCGTATCGGTGTGAACAGGAGATCGAATGCCATGGTGGGTGGGTGGGGGACTCGTGGGCGCGGGTCAAAAGGGCTGGACAACCACGGTGTGTGGGTCGGTCTGAGGTGAGAGGAGAAGGGGAAAAGGGGGCGGCGACATTAACAGAAGGAGCAGTGGGGGTGCAATGCGGTGGGCCACGGTTCATTACCAGATAGGCGCGATGTGTGCGCAGCACGTTTCAAGCGGGATGATGGATTTTATCGGTGGTGGTCGCCACCGGTGCAGGTTAGACACAGGCCAGTAGGCGGCGCAACTATGGCAAGGTGGTGTGGGGTCTTAGGGTGCATAGTGATTGTCGGTCACGGTGGCCGTCGAGGGCGGGGGTGGAGTGGGTGAGGGAGGGCGTGTGTGATCGCACAAGTGCTGGGGGGAGGCCGGGTGGGACACGGGAAAACTGGTGGGCCCGAACGGTGAAGACAACTGAAGAGTGTGGGCGCGGCGAACGTCTGGCCGCGGCACCCGGACCGCGTCACAACAGACGCGGGTTGTGCAGAAGGAACTGTGTCTGGTTGGCAAACAAACGGACCGGCTGACGAGAAGAGGGAAAAGAGTTGAGTAACCGCCCCAGCCACGACCAGAAAGTTGTGAGGAACCGGAGAACACAGCAGTGGCATGGGGAGGAGAGAGGGTGCGGGACGCGGACAGCGTGCCGGGCCAGAAAACGAGTTACGGAAAGGGACAAACACCTGGTGTGTTGGGCGACAAGGGCTGACCAAGGATGGGTGATGAAGAGGTTTCACATGTCATCGTGGGGCCGAGGTACCCGAAACACAAGTTGTGTGAATAGCGGAGGGGACACACAGGAGTCTGGGTTGGGGGCCCATCACGTCACGCGAAGGTAGTCGACCGCAGTGGATGGGTGGGGGGGGTGGGGGGGGGGTGGAAAAGAAGTGCGGCCAGGGTGCGGGTGGGGTTGCAGGGTCGCGGGGGAGGGTGTCACCGCAAGGGACCCTGGGGACGGGGGGGTCACCCGGCGTCCCGGGGAGGGGGTCGGTGGGCCCACCGGACCAGCGCGGAAACGGAAAGAACAGGGAACTGCGCGCCGAAAGACCGAAAAACGCGGGGCGGAGAAACTGGAGGACAGTCCGGGTGGGGGTGGGCGGCATATTGGGTTACCCAGCTGCGAAAAGACCAGCACAAAAGAGCCGCCCGGCACTCACATGAACCACCGAGCAAGAAAACCAGGAGTCTAGTGCCGGAAGGGCTGGTGGGCGCAGACGGTTGGTGAAGATAAGGGCCATTAGTAGGAGTTGTGCCAGGCCTGAAGAAGAGTAACAGATGGCGAAAATGTAGTCCCCCACGGGGGACGGGAGGGGGAGAATGGGTCGCCTGTGGATGGATGCTCCATGACCAGGACAAAAGGAGTCGGGGGGGGGGTGGTTTGAACTGTAGTATGGTGTGGGGGCGGGAGGGACGGTGCGAAGGAAGACCCGGCCGCCCGACCGCCGACATTCGACAATGAAGTCACCACCATGGATTGTCGAACGACGGCAAAGCCACAGGGGGGGTCACTTTTCAAAAGCGGCCAACCGGAACGCAGGAACGACAGAATGGAAGGGGCCGATTCGAACACATGCAAGCCTCCGCCACAGGGTTAAGGCAATATGGATTGGTGTGAACCACCAATGTTAATATTGGCACACTGCAAGAGCCACACATTTTCAAAATCGGCCAAGCCTTAGACTCATGTGAACTCCAAGAATTCATTGCCTTATTATCAAAACACATTCAAGCCTCCACATGGTATTATAGTGCAATAAATGGTATAGACCCTAAAATCATTATTCACAACATCGTTACCAAGTAAAAACTTCATAGAATACATCCTTGTATTGTGCTACTACTCAAACAAGAATTGCAACGTCTTCTTTCATGTCAACTTCATACTTCCTATTGATTATCCACAATGGGTTTCCAACATCGTACCTTTCACTAAAACCACTAGAAAATTATACATCTACATGGAATTATGATACTTTAACCTTTCTTTCCCTAAATACAATTTTCCTCTACCCAACATCGACATCACTCGTTGATTTAACAACATGCCATGAGATGATATCCCTTATGGATGGTTTCTCTAGTTAAAATCAAATCCTTATTGCACCATAGGATCAACACAAGACATTTTTTATCACGTCATGGGGAACCTTATGTTATAGAGTAATTCCCTTTGGCCTGAAAATGTAGGAGCTACTTATCAATGCACCATGACTTACAAATTTCATGACCTCATCCACAAAACCATAGAAGACTATGTTGATGATCTCTTAGGTAAATCCAAACATTGAAGAGACCGCCTATTTGTTCTTCACGTAATATTTGCACCTCTTTTACATATATTTCTTCATCTTAATCCTGATAAGTACATTTTTAGAGTTCTCATAGGAAAAATCCTAGGATTTATAGTGTCTATTAGGGGAATTGAAGTTGACCCTACTAAAGTCAAATCCATTATTGAAATTCCCCCACCATCTAATCTCAAACAACTTCGTAGCCTTCAAGGAAAGCTTCATTCAATCTGTCATTTCATTTCTCAATTATAAGACCGATGTCAGCCTTTCCATCACCTTCTTAGAAAGGATACCCACTTAAAGTGGGATGATAATTATCAACAGGCCTTCAATTTCCTCAAACAATATCTTCTATCACCATCATTGTCTTACATATCCATGCAAGGGGAGTCATTCTATCTTTATATTTCCGTGACTCACCATTCCTTGGGAGCCATGGTGGAACGTCAAGATGAAAAAGGTAAGGAATAAGCTATATATTACATAAGTTGCACCCTTCATGACTATGAAACTCACTATTCTCAAATCAAAAAGTTGTGTTGGTCCTTACTTCATAACTTCTAACTTCATCACTATCTTCTCATTCACAAAACTTACCTTGTCACAAACTTTAATCCACTCAAATCCATGCATTCCAAGATGTATCAAAATGATCATATCACTAGATGGCTCATGCTCATGACTGAATTTGACCTTGAATTTATCTCTTAGAAATCCATTAAAGGGAAGGTCATCATCGATCAACTCATTGAAGCTCCCCTTCCTACCAATCAACTACCTTGCAAACACTTTCCTAACGAATCTATTAACACTCTAGATCATGATAATACCCCTCCCAAAATGATCTTATTCTTTGACAAGTACAAATGTAGGCAAGGAGAGGTATCAAAATATTCATAATACCCCCTTGGGAAACTCCTATTTAGTTATCCTTTAAACTTTATTTTGAATGCACTAATAACATGGCATAATATGAGGCCCTCATCATGGAACTTCAGACCACTTCCTTTCTTGGTGTACAAATCCTTGACATCTACGAAGACTCAAAACTAGTCATTAACCAAATCAAATGGATCTACCAATGTAAAAATGAGGTCCTACAAAAATACAAAACCATCGTCGAAGACTTACTACAACTATTTGACCATTATGAAATTTAAACCACCCCTCGATCATATAAAAAATTCACAAATTCCATGGATTCACTTTCCTCTCTCATCCCTTTATCACCAGATGATTCCAAACTCTTCATTGTCATACACAAACTTGATCAACCATCTTATACCAGTACTGAACTTCCCACCATTAATCACATAGAAGATATCTCATCTGACACTTGGTATACATAGATATATGATTATCTTTCCACTAGAAAAATACCCTCTGATCTATCCAGAAATGGAAAAATATCCTTTTAACAATGTGTGTCTCACTACATCATACTAGGAGGTATCCTTTACAAAATAGGATTTTATGGCCTTCTCCTTCAGTGTCTTAAAACTCTAGAGGCTCATCTAGCTATCCAAGAATTCCATGATGGTATATGTAGTGGACACTTCAACAGTTTGGTTGTTGCTAAATACATCTTACGCATGGGCTACTATTAGCCTACTTTTAACTGGTATTGTTGTGACTACATCAAGAAATATGTCAAATTTAAACAACATTCCAATCTCACGCATATCCCTAGCCATGCTCTTCAACTAGCACAAGACTTCTGGCCCTTCTCACAATGGGGGCTTGACCTTATTGGCCTTATCAACCCTCATTCATCACAACAACACAATTCCATCATCAAATTGATTGATTATTTCACTAAATGGGTGGAAGGCAATCCCCCTTATCTCCACTAAAATAGATAAAATCATTGACTTCATCCATCATCACATTATCTGTCATTTTGGTATACCACATAAAATCATCATAGATAATGGAAAATCCTTCAAAAACAATAAATTTAAAAAACTTTACAACACGTATAACATCAATATTATATTTTCCTCACCTTATTATCCACAAGCTAATGGCCAAGTTTAAGTGTCCAACAAAACACTCAACAAAATCCTCATGAAAAATGTTGACCAAGATGGTAGAAATTGGCATCTCGAAATCCCATTTGCATTATGGGCATATCGAACCATATTTTGAACTCCTATGGGTGCTACACCCTTCTCCTTAGTATACGACATTGAATTCATTCTTCCTCTCGAAGTTTAAATCCCATCCTTATGTGTTTCTCTCAAGGATTTCATCCCCAATGAAGAATATCATCAAGAACACCTATCACAACTAGAATTATTAGATGAACATCATCTAACTACCCTTGAACATATCAACATCTATCAAGAATGAATCAAATGATCCTATAATAAACATCTCAAACAATGTGACTTTAACATTGGTGATCTTATTCTCAAAGAAAACCAACATGTCACTAACATGGAAAAGAGTAAACATGGGAAGTTTTCTCCTAACTGGCTTGGACCATATATTATCACTCATAAATATGGGTCCGAGGCTTATCATTTAGCCTCCCTTGATGGTAAACCTGAAAAGGATCCTCTTAATGCCCTACACTTGTGCTCATTCTACTTTAAATTATCAAATCACGAGACCTTATTCAAACTATGATCTCCATCCATCATCCCACACATCCTATCACCCTTGTAATGATTTGGAATCATGTGGTCTCTTTTTTCAACATACCATGTCATGACCTTGAATATGGGCACCACGGATCTGCTCATAGCATATTACTCATGGACAAGTTCCCTTCTCACAATTAGGGAAACCCGCAATCATTACTCTTATCATCCCCTATCTCATCCTATTTAGAAACAATGACAAGGATATAAGTGTACCTTGTATGTTTATTTTAAGCTCTTCTAAGTGGTTACCTAGGGTTTCCCTCAGCTCAAAAATATAAATATCCATGGGATGGATCCAATAAAATATAGACCATCCCTTGAAGGATGGATATCAAAAATAAAATCATAATATGTCAAATAAAGTTGTAGACCACTCCCTCAAAGGATGGCTACCATAAATCAAAAATTCAATAAAATCATAGACCACTCCCTTGAAGGATGGCTACCCAATCAAAATACACAAAAATACTTCCCATCAAGTCCTCATATTAAAAAGGGATTCACATTGACCCTCATATCAAAAATCAAAAAAGCAACCATCCTAGGAAAGCTTCCCACATTGATCAACTTTCCCATCAAAACAAGCTTCCCACATCGATCAACATATGCAATTTAATAAAGTTGGTGCAAAAAATAGGGAACTATTAAGAAGAACCCATTTCCTGTTCGTGCTTTTACACAAAATATTTCTCATGTCAGAAAAGGATAGGTATAACTATCCCACATATCCATCAATGATCCTAGTATGACTAACTATTATGAGTCATATGTTAACATTATTTACAAATTTGTATGTGTAGTATCATACATTTAAATCAGTTTACCATCATATATTATATATGTCCAGAATAGTAAGGAAGAAAACATCCCACATTCTATTCTTATCCATCGTATAATGCATTAATCAAACAAGATCAATCTATCATCATATCCAAAATCATATCAAAATCACATCAAACATCTCTAATCAAAATATACATTTTACATACATCCATAATCATTATATCAATCATAATAACTATCATCATCAATAAATCATTGCTATAAATAAAAACTCAAAACATCTATATCCATCAAAACTCAATATATATAACTATAAATAACTCAATATATATAAATCATATATATATATATATCAACAATTTCTATACATCATCAAGGGCTTCAAAGAGCCTCATGTATAAAAAATACATCTGTACATCATAAAAAAGGCTTCAAACAGCCTCATACATCAAAAATATATACATCAAATCTATCTACAAAACTATCTAGTAAAATGAATGTCCATCAATCAGACACTCCCTCGTGAGCACTGCTCCCATGATCATCATCTAGGCCTCTGGTTGGTCCCTCACCTGGACCTCTAGGTGGATGACCCATGCTCACAGCACTACCTGAAGGAACATTGTCATCATTGAGCCAAAAATATAGTATAACGAGGCTCATCTAGAAGCCTCTACCTCACTATATCCTCATAATATTGAATCTCATCACATAAATCCTGGTAATTCATCCACACTCACATCACCAGGTGGCCCCATCTGACCATTAGTTCTGAGCTCGATGGCTTCCTGTAACTCAAGACCTAAGATTGATGGCCCTTGTCACTCCAAAGGCCTTTTGCAAGGCCTCTCTTTCTCATCTATATCTATCTCTATCATCTCTGGCATGTGTAAGCTCTACCTGTATAATAGTGAGTTGTTAGCTCAACCCATCCCTCTCTCTAGTCATAAGTATCTCTCTCACCAATTAAATGTGGCCCACTCAGCTAACCATGCAGCCTTCTTGGCCTCCAAAATCACTACAATGGCCTCTAATAAAACCACATTATCATCCTCATCTCCACCCTAACCACCAGCACTACCCTCCTGAGGTGCCTCTACATGAGCCCACACCTCCTCTCAAAACCACCTAGTTACCCTACCACCATGTAGCATAGGCCTCTGTCACTCTTGAATCATCATCATCATTATGCCCCACCACCCTCACCCCTTCTCATATGCCATATCAACTATCTCCTCCTGATACAACTAGTAGTGCTACATCTGACTCTGTACATCATCTCACTGATAGGCCACTGCTTCCTCTGGCACATCCTGAATCAACTTAAAATATTTCCTAACATGACCAAATTTGATTAGCTCTCAATGATCCTCCCTTCAACCTCACACCCCTATATCCTACTATGTCCCTCAATTCCCCCTTTACACTTGGCCATATTGTAAAATCTATATAAGGCCTCCAAATAACATCTCCACCCTATAAGCCAACTAGGAGCTATCTATAATGGTCCTTACCTCTAAAAGGCCCCGTGGCTGCATGATCTGATCGCCACCACATGAAACCCACTCAGTACTCCAAATCAACCCATCTCATCCATGACACTCCCCTCGAGTCAAGCCACTGCAATGTTCTCATAATCCCAACACTCTAATAAGAATGATACATCCACTAAAAATATGTGTCTAGTACTCTAGGACCATAACTCCTTGTAAACCTGTGCCAATAAAATAGGGCCCAAGAAAAATTTATCCTATATATCATCATATCAACTACTACCCTCTAGTCAACATCCATGAAAATCAGCCTCTGGATGAATCTGGTAAGGCATATGGCAACTAATACCCATCATCATCATATCATGACTAGGGCCTGACCCTCCTCATCATCACTATACATGGCTCCATATGAAAAATCCCCAGAAGTATAGAACCACATCAGACCCATCATCACCATATAATCTCTGCATCACAATACCCCTTCTTGCCTCATCAATCACATATAACATGCTCACCCTATACTAGTAAGTGCAATATCTTGTGTATATCCTCCAATGCCATTGAAATATCTCTTGTAGGAAACTTGAATGCACTTGTGACATGGTCCCATCACTCAAATAATGCCAACAATAACCCCATGTCTCTAGGAATTTTTCTATAATGAAGCATCCATCCCATTCCAACCTCCTCTAAGTGATTTCAATCAGCATCTGATAATTGATCTCAAACATCATCTAGTATCTTTGATATCCTATCACGTGTAGTCAACCTCTCTCTAGCATGTATCCACAATGAAATAACAAACCATCAAAAACAATCAATCAAATACAAAAAAACACTTTAAAATCAAAATTTTATTAAAACATTTGAATCACCAGTGACTCTACTTAAATCATCTGTGACCCTATCAAAATCCAGTGACAACCCATAAATTGCTAGCAATTTCATATGAAATCGCTAGTAGTTTCTAAGTGATTCCAGATTTCTAGAAAAAATAAAAATAAAAACAAAAAACAACCAAAATATAAAAAACACCACCTACCTCAGCACATGTGAGCCTATATCACCTCTGCACACCTCCAGCTACCTCCATCTCACTCAAAATAACAAAAAACTCATTAATTAGGGTTTCTTGGTTTCTTAGGTTATCAAATCGCAGTATACCAAATGAGCCTCCAAAACTTCCTTTTATATCGAAACTTTTCCTGCCCACCTGATCGTTGGGGATTGGGCTAATCCCTGATGTTTTTTTTTCAAATCACCAAGTGACTATGGTAATCGCTAGTAATTACCTCCCCTTTACCAAAAACATCATGATTAGCCTCTAAACCTCATCAAATCATCATTTTTTCATCATTCCTTGCCAAAATTGCACATTTCTAAGTATGTGCTTCCTTTTTGGGCCCCAAGACCCTCTTAAAATCAAAATCAATCAATCTATACAAATCCTTCCTTTATCAAATCCATTTCAGATTTTGTATCCATTAGGGAAACATTTTCCCTTGTCGCCGTTAAGTCATATGTATATAGGTCGAGAACCCATTGGTTCCCCTATCACTTGACTTCCTGGAAACATAAGCCCACCTTTGTGGAAACATCCTTTATATTGATCCTGCATGTCTCTTGATACAATATGGATACTATATGCCTTTAGGAACCTTTTCCATAGCCACTTCCTTATAATTCATACGTCTATAGGTTGAGAACCCATTGGTTCCCCTATCACTTGACTCTCTAGTCGCACAAGTCCACCTTTGTGGAAATTTATTTTCATGCCTAGTCTTGGGGTATCTTAAATGGAAACACAACATCACACAAGCCTATCTCATCCAAAAACCTATTCAAAATGGTGATCATTTAACTTTGTCACAATAACCCCCATTTTGAGGGGGGTACCTAGCCAACATAAATCAGACCATTCCACTCATTTTTGTCCAGTGGATTGTCCATCACAAACCAATTAACAAAAAGGGGAAAATGTAAACACATGTTTCTTGGCTACACCCCTCACACCCTCATTTGAAAATCCTAAAACATATCTCACTATCCTAAACCATGAATTTACCCCCATAAAATCACATTCTACCTCCCATAAATCTCATTTACCTATCCTAAACCTCCCTAACCACCCATAACCCATATAAACCCATTTTTTAATCCTAACCATCTAACCTCCTAACCTCCCTTAACATCTTCAATAACCATTTTAACTTGTCCCCATACTCAAATATACCCATTTTGGAAGTGGTTGAAACCACTTCCAAGTGGGCTTCCCCACTTTTCCCTACTTTCCACCTATTCTAACTAATCACCGGTGATTATTTAAAAAACATCAAACTTCTTCAAATGGATCCTCAGGAACTACAGTGAATCTCTGGTCCATTAGAGACTTAGATGACATCACCACAATCATCTTGATACCTTCAACATCCCTGTTGCATTCCTAGAAGCTTTGTAAATATTGTAAGGTTCCTACAACATCATTTCTTAAAATTCTCAGCCAAGGTAAGATCCTGTCACTTGTTTCATATTTAGCTTATCAATAATTCATATAAAAGATCATATCAATAGTCCTCAAATCATTCATTTGTATCCAATTAACATTTTAGCAAAGAATCAATCTTTTTCATAGTAATTTCCAATGATTCATCGAAATCACTTATGACCATGTTGAATCACCAAAAATCCTTGTCATTTTAGCATTTTAATCAATTTAATCATATCTGTCATCAAATATCAATCTATTTTCTATCTAATTTTCTTTTCCAAGTATGGCTCTCTGTAGATGAACTGTACTAGGTCAGGCACATCCATCACAAGCATATACAACCTTCCCCTCATTCAACAACCCTTCATCTTAGGAAAAATTTGACATCACACAAAAACTCAGCCTTTGTGACATCACCTTGACACCATACGTTGAAGACATCAAAGATCAACTTGCATTCATATAAGAAGAATGTGACACTTCAGAATGGTCCTGGTTTGATTACTTCGAGGATTTTGAGCTTGTTGTATCCCTCGCCTAGGCCTCCTATCACGTGGAATAGGATCTATCTATCCCTTTGGAATTCTAATCTCCCTTTTATCATCAATTATTTTTCTATCAATATCACTTAATTATGAAATGATTTAACACCCTTTGACAAATTCAATTGGTTCTTGGGATCGGCCTTTGCCGAGCAACTCATCATATCTTTGTCTAATACCTATCTTGTTTAGATATCTTTGCATTCAGGTTCTCTCAATCGTTGGAAGGGGTCTTGCATCCGTATTGCATACATTCATCCCAACATTTCATTTTTGGCGCAAGTATCTTTAAACCCCATCATCTTCAAAGTTTTTGGTGTTTATCATATGATTGATGAACTTAAAATCACCTCAAATAACCCTGAGTTGAATTAGTGTAGGGATTACTTCCCTCTGGATATGAAACTTTAGCGCTCATTATATCCCCTTTAAAACAATCAATTATGTCGGTCCATGTACCCTTGTAGAATAGAAAACTTAGGATTGTAATCCATTGAGTTGCATTCTTGGCCCACCATATAATATGCTAGCAAACTTCACGGGTGATAGTAGCACGTTTACTGCTATAATAGTGTAGGGATCCAATAAATGCCCAAAAATGAAAGAGAACACGGAAAAATGACTATTTTTTGGCATTTTCTCTTAGTTTACTCCACCAAATACCTTAAAATGTTATTAGTAGATCCTAAAATAAATAAATTACAAAAAAACATAGTTATATTGGCAAGAAACAAGTTAAAAATGATAAAGAATGAATAGGGGTACCACCAGGTGTCTCAGGTTGTATATACAAGGAAAACTAAAGCAAGTGAAAGAAATAATAAATAAAAAAAACAAATGCAAACCTTCCATCAAGTTCTCTTGTAACCTCATATGATAAAGACGAAGTGTGGAATGGAGTACCACACTTGTTAGATCTCTTTGGATGATTTGGTTATGGATGCTCTAAACTTGGTTCCAAATGGAAGAAGGATGCTACGAGCAATGGGTGATCGAATGGACAACCTTTGGGTATGCAAATTTTAGTGGTAATTTAGCAAAGTATTATTACAAATGCTTAAAGTTTCCAAGGATTAATTGTGAAGGATTGACCCTCATATTTATAGCTGAAGGAGAGGCCATGTATTTTGGATCAAGGTTTGAATGAGATGCAAGTAAACGAACACATTTTCCTAAATTAGAAATTTGATTTGGTTTGTGTAGTTGGATGGCTTAAATATTCATGTAAGGGGCAATGAGTATTTGGTTGGATTTTTCATTTTATTCAAAAAGGTAGTTGTACATGAATATTTTTCTTCTACCTTTGTAGTGTTATATAACTTGAGTGGAGTGAGCTTGTTCAACTTGAGTGAGTTGGATGGTGAAGTGGAGATGAGTGGAGGGTGAGTGGATATTTAGCTGTTTATTTATTTAAATAGCTAGTTAGATTACACAATGGGTATGAGTGTATGTTTTATGTATGATAGAATTAATTAAATTTATTCTAAAGGGATGTGGGTGAATTCTAATGGAACATGAAAGGATAATGGTCTATAATTGATTTAACATATTATGTAGGTAATTAGGATGACTAGGAATACGTATGTATTTTTAGGGTGTCTACACTTTGCATACATTTTCATAGATGTGTCCTTAGAGCCATAGTCAAACCCTATTCTAGTTTGGTGCATCACCTCTCTTTATTTCAAAATTTCCCTCTTTCAACCCTGCTCCCTTGGAATTCTTAGGATAGGATGATATAAATGTAGTGTAGTTTAGGTTAGTTAGTCGTAGTGAGTTAAGATAGAAGGAAGTCAACCTTATCTAGAATTTGACCTCAAAATGTGTCGTTGTCCCACACTTTAGAGGTCTTGTCATGTTTCCCAAAGGTATTGAACCTAGTTTTAGCAAGGGTGCAATTCAGCTAACAACATTTTTTAGCACACCAAGTAGGAAACATTTAAATCACTTATAGCTCACTGTTGTTTTGTTTTACTGAGATTGGTGTTTTTCTTAGTGGATTTCAGCCTTTGGAGGCATCTTTCTACACATTTGGTAACTCCCAAGTTCAAATCTACTATTTTCAAAAATTCCAGTACCTAGTTTCATGAGAATGATACAAACATGAAAAAGTGCAACAAGAGGTGAATATTTTGAATACCTGAAGCTCTCACCCATAAGAAGAAGAGAAAGAAAATTTCAGAGATCCCTTTCTCCGCCCAATAGAATTCTTTCCACTCTCCCTCCTGGTAGATCCTTCTCTTTCTCCATTAGAAGATTTAGACTTGTTCCCTTCATGGCACATCAAATAAATTTACCATTTATAACCTTTAATGGTGGCAGTCCCTTAGCTCTTAATTCCCAATATTACATACCAGTATCTTCCCTAAAGAACAATCCATTCTTTACATGTGAAAATTCAACTACCCCTATAGAGCACATCTTAGATGTTATTAATGTTTTTTATTTCATCATGTCAATGACGATGATGTAGCAATTAGGCTCTTAGCCTTATCTTTCAAAAGAAAATCACTTCAATCATATAGAAGTTTGTAACTTTCTTCAATCCATTCATGGGATGAGCTTTGATCAAAACTTTTCACATAGTTTGAAGAAAAGGAGGACAATATTTCTTTGTTAAAAGAGTTGACAACCATCAAGAGGGCTCCCAATGAGATCATGGTAGATTTCAACTTCAGGATTTAGAAAACATGGGACATAATTGAAGCTCTTCTGAGACCAACCCCTCAAGGTGTTTTCTTATACTTTATAAAAGCTCTAAATTTTTATATTTCAGTAATGATATGATCTATGGGTGTTGTGACATTACCTAATGCATTTGCAATAGACATTAGGGCTGAAAATTGTTTGATTTAAGCTGGAAAAATGGCCCCTATATTTCCTATGCCTTTATTTCCTAAATTACCTCTAAATATGCAACCTTCCTTTCCCCCTATCCCTGATTCCAAAATTTAGTATGTACCTCCACATCATATTCCTCTACAAATAAATATGATACAAATGAAATTAGATCCTCACTCGAGAATTTGACTAATGAAATCATCTTTCTTAAGAAGTAACAGGATCAAACATCTAGAAATTACCCAAGTAGCAACCAAGGTAAATATTCTAATCATATGATTAATCAAGGCTATAAGTAGCAGAGAATTTAGTATTCAAATCATAGATATGAGTAGAATAACCAAACAAATAGATTCCAAGGCCATAATCCAAATCTACATCTGCAAACAGTTGCTCCTACACAATTGCTTCCTACCTCAATCACTAGCAGAGTTCTTGTCCCACTGTAAAAAAATGTTATTATGGAATCTAAATGGTTTTTTCCATGCATTCAACCACATAATCAAAAAACTTGTCTAAATTCTATACAATTCATCTAGGCCCTTATGGTGCAAAATTATTTCAATCGGAAAGAACCATTGATGGAATTCATGAATTTCAATCAAGAAACAATGTAGAAGGCTTCAGCAAAATCCATTCTCACGTTTTACACTCTTGAATAATTTTGAGTGGTTAATCAAGACGCAAACAACTTAAATATACCGCAACCTCATGTTTTGGATAATAAAAGGTCAAAGAAGAGGCAAATAGATATGTTTGATCCATCCCCTTCAATGCAAACTCCACCTCTCAAATAAAATCAACCCACAGACTCAGGCAAAATCACACAAGTGGCTTCATCTAGCATGTAGTATTTTTTCACCCACTCAATAGCTATGCACATTGGTACCTCATTTAGATGGATCTGAATTCTCACTCGAAGCTCACATAACCACAGGTCCCTCCTTTGTTATGTTTACTAAAGTGTCAGCATGTAAAGCCATCATTCTCAGAACCAATATGTCCATTCATGCATATAAACATGACGTTTGGAAACACATATAATAAGGAAACAAATCATTCAAGAAGAATAATAACACTGATATACCCAAACATCATCACTTTGCAAAATACCATAGTCAATACATAAACAAGTAGATGATTACAATACAGTTCAATACATCCAAGTGTTGGTCTATGAGCGCACCCATACAGACTTAAAAACCTAGCTCATACCTAAAACGATTGCCTTACATCACATACTCATCGTCCTTCTCTAACTAAATACATGCATCACATATTTATAGGGGTGGGGACTTTCCCTTCACTACTCATGCACTTTCCTATTAATAGGCATGCATACAAAAATATTCTACACACTTTTACATTCTCTACTAATGATATATTAACCTAAATATACATGACTTGCTTTAATTATGTTATTAGTTCAGCATGTGCATGATCTACTTCTTTCTCTGCATGTGCTTTTCCAATTTTAACTCCTTTGTGTGCATCCCAAACCATCTTTCTTCTCTCTATTTATAGACCTTGCTTGGATGTCACTCCCTCTCTACTTTTCTAGTTTTATCCATGTATTTTAGAAAATTGGCTAAGTCCCAAAAATTTTCTACTCATGCGTGAACCTTCATGCATTGATTCCTCCTATGTGTGTGCACTCCTTCATGTACCCCTTGTGTGCAGTTCCAAAATTTTTTGCATGGATAGTACTTAGCCAATTCTTTCATTCAACATTAACCCACATTAAAGTCATTTCATCTCCTCGCCAATGTGTCGCCCAACTTATCTCTCCCATAAACAAATGAATCAAATACTTTTCAAGAATAAAGAATAAAGCTAAAAATACCATGAATCAAAAAATAACTTCAACTCTTGTGTGCAAGCTACCTCAAGCTTCAGGTTGTTGGAGGAGCTCTGGTAACTTTGTGCTTAATGCATCCTCAAATGTTTTCCACTCTGTGAGATCCTTTATGGCCTTCAAGGATGTCACCTCTACAATACCTAGAATTTGGTCAGGCACCACTTCATCCACTCTTCCCTTGAGCTCCTTGATGACTACACTCAACTCTGTAGTCACCCCCTCCAACATATCCATGCACTCCAATACCAAGAGTTGGATCTTCTTGATATCAAACTCCAGTGTATCCCTCATGGCATTTATCAATTCCTTCTACATTGATACCTTTTTCATGACCTTTTTACGCTCAAGATTATTGGTCGGTGTCTTTTCCTGAATGTTCTTCAGCTTTGATTCTTCTTTGGTCACACATTGACTGAGGATAGGTCATTATTATAGCACCTATCAAACACCAATTCTACCTTGTTAATGGCCTCCCTAGCCTGTGTAAACACAATCTCAAATTCAATTATCTTGGCCCCCACAATCACTTTATTATTCTCCTTTTCCTTGGCCAATTCTTCAGTTGATGGTATTGAGCCACTTTTGATATTTAGAAGTAAGATTCCAACTAATTCGTCGAGATATACCATTTCATCATTGTAATTAGTTTAGGCTTGGCTTACGAAAGTGAGGCTTGGCTCACCAAAGTGGGGAATGTGCCTATAATTTGTTTCACCAAAGCTCATGCCTTGTCATAGGCTTATTTGGTGCACTTTTTCTCCCCTTTGATATCATTCTTCAATCCTTCAATATCGTGCTCCTTATCCCTCTTGTCATCTACCATGAGCCTCAAGGTATCCCCCTTGTCAATATTCCTCTGTGTAACCTTTTTTGTAAGCTTATTAGGGGTGTGCATGCATTTTCATCCATCAACCTTGTGGGGTCAATAATCCTATACTATTTTCCTAGCTTCTTCATCAACTCCAAGGTGGAGTAGGACCTGTTGTTAATCTCAAACGTTGGCTCTTCCACATTTTTATACATACTCCATGATAGTATCTTCTTAGTGTAAACTATCCCTCCTTCCTTTTTTAGTAGGTCTCATACAAAAAAAAATCCATTAGGACTATGCTCTCAAACCTCTCACTCAAAACCTTTGTAGGATCATCAATAAAATACATACACGATGATTGAGGGGGTCTTCATTTTCTTACTGATTTTTCCTTGGTCTACGGCTTCCTTGGTTTGAATGGCCCTCTATTGGTCTCCCCTCTGGCACCCTTATCTTCCTTAATGACATATGTTTCATAACCATCCTTATTTCCCTCGGGAAACTCCCCATGCGCCGATGTTTCCTCCATGTGCAGGATTTTATGTTGTTCACCCCTTTTCATTTCTCTAGGCTAGGTTCCTCATCTATTGGTGGCTCCTTCATTGCTTCTTGTGTGGAATTCTCATGCCCCAATTCTTCTACCACCTTCTCCTCCAAGTCTTCATAATCATAAATTACTTGGGCCCCTGCACGCCCCTTCTTAGTCCTTAGTGGACTCACCTTGGCTAGCTGAGAGGGTCCTATGCCATCACTTTACTTCCTCCTCTTGTATTGCATTTATTTTTTGCGCCCTTGATCCAGCACAACATTTTATTTTTCTTCTTCTGAGGATTCCTCTAATCTCCTCTTAGGGATCTCCATTATACGCTTCTTTGATTCTGGCATGTGAGTGTCACATACTTCTACCTCCACTCCATCATGTGTCTTTGGGTGTAAAATCAAAAAAACCTTGCATATCATCCCTCTGATTGTCACGTTCATCATAGGGATTAAATCCAAGGTATCCAGCTTTGATGTCTCTAAGTATGTTGTCCTGGGATAATATCCATAGGTGGTGCGCAACATATGCCAGTCTGAATCCACCTTCTTTGCATTGAATATCAACTTTTTTGGATCCTTAATTATATTCATTGTGCACTTGAAATGTTTCGTTGTAAATGCAAATGGTATTTTGTACCATGGCCCCATTTCTCCACTAGACATCATAAATTATGCTAGGCTAAAGTGTTGCATCATTGAAAATGTTTCTTGATCCCCAACATCTCTAGACAGCTCTCGTGGTGTGCACCATTCGTTTTCAAAGTTTGTGTGCATCCTATTGTACCATTTATCTAGTTCCACCTTGTACTGATTATTAAATGTTCCCTCACACATAAAATATACAAATTACACCGTGGGGGACTGATCTTCTGCATTATGGACCCACATATCCTCTTTTACCCCATTTGGGACACCAACTTCCCATAATACAATTAGTAAAATAATGGAGCCCCATGTAATCAGTCTCCTTTTTTATTTTGTGTGTTATCTTCCTTGATGATCCCCTCGACGACGAAGTGCACAATATTGTATTGGGTTTTGGGTGCCATCTTGTGCTCGATGTATAGGAATTTCCTATTCACTTCCCTCCATCTCTGTGAGGTGCCAATATTACAACTTACCAATATGGTTGCTACCCTAGTTGCAGGGTCTGTAATTTTTTCCACAGTCATGGCTCTACCCCCCTTTCATACTGTAAATTATTTGTCAATTCATCAATCTTAGCATAATCCCTCATATCTAAGTCTAGGTATTTTCTTATCTCTTACAGCCCTAGAATGCGCCCAATCAACCGTATTGTAATCTTCATCCTTCATCCTACGAAGTATAAGTAATCTTTATGCACCCTCAATACTAACCATTGGAATAGGTGTGTAGGTCTCCCAAAGTATGACATCTCAAACAACTGCATGACCCCTACCTTCTCGAGGCTCTTCCTCACCGATTCGTTTATCAGCAATTATCCCTCTGTGTTCCTGGTTGGAAACTCTCACAACATGTTCTTGTTTAACATAGCCTTATTCCCTAGCACCTTGTGATTCAACTCACTAATTTTACACTTTACAAGTTTTGAGGTCCATTGTTGAACCATAATTACCTCTGGGGGATACTGCATTTCTAAGAATAGTTCCTTAAGTGGGTCCTCAAATTTGATCTTTTTAATTCTGCCATTTCCCTTAGGTGATGCCTTCTTGGGTGTCATAACAACTTCTCACTCCTACACCGTGACTCATACCCTAGTTATTCTTATTCCTCAAACCCCTATACGCCAAATCCTTAGCCTACCTTACGTGCCCTTACTTCACAATTCTTGAGCCCTGCAAACCCTAGTTGTTCAATCTCCAATCTCATCAAACCCTAACTACTCATGCCCTAGCTTCACCTTCAAACTTCTTCTTTTCCCAATGAAGAATATCCACACTAAGATCCTCTACATGATGCTCAAGTTTACTCGTTGATCAATTCATTATGTCACTTTGTGTCTCTTGGTTTCTTAGTTGCTCAAATTTCTCAAATGCAACGTAGAAAATAACTTTATTTACCCCTTTTTATTGCTTTCTCGTACTTTAAAACTCCACCAACTTATTTTTTTGTTGTTAACACGCTTTTTCCCACTTTTATGTTTTAAAGTAATTTTTTCCATTCTAAAACACCTTTTTCCTCTTAACGCACTTTTTACTTTCTCCCATGCCTTTATTTCATGTGTACAACATTCATAACCTTCTGGTGCACCTACTACTTTCTAATCCTATAGACATCCTTTTGCACCTTTCCCTGCATTGCAATCCATCTTCTGTTGCGCCACATTACAAGTAGTACATCCTATTGTCACCTCCTTTGTGTTACACTACATAGCCTCTTACTCGCATGGCTTCTAATCCTAACAAATCTCCTTCAATAACCACCATCCTAAGAATATGAAACATCTTCCTTTTCCTTTGTACTTTCTCAATTCATATTAACCTAGTGCATGTCTTTCTAGAAATGTCACTCACACCTTTCTACTAACTTTAAGGCATGAACCATCATCTGCGATTTCATGTTTAATAATCACACCTTCCACCCCATAGTAAAAGTATGTGCAATCCTTTGTGTATAAACTCAATAGATATTAATCATCTCATGTGCGCGACTGTGCTTATTAAAAACAAAATAAGCAAAGAAAAAAACAAAACATGAAAGGAAATCTAATCTAGGTGGAAATAATGCCTTATTACAAACACAAAGAAGCTTATTTATAGTAGAACTTCAACCTACTCCCATTGAAGTAACCAGGAAACATAGTGCTATCCAACGCTTGTAATTGATATGCACCTGATTTAAATATCTTCATTACTACAAAGGGTACAAACCAGTGGACCATCAATTTCCTTGGGTGGCGCATAAACTTGGAGTCATACAAAAGGACCATCTTTCTAATTATAAAATACTTGTTCTTAATGTGCTTATCATTCCAAGCCTTCTGCCTTTCCTTCATATCTTCTAGCTCCAACACGTAATGGCATGTCATTCATCTAATTGCATCAATTTCTCAATGCGCTCTTCCACAGCTTTTTCATCATACAAACCACATATGTGCGTAATATGCATGGATGGTAATATTAACTCTACAAGTAGTATAGCTTCTATGTCAAACACCAATTGAAAGTGTGTGGCCTTTTTCAACCATTTATAAGTTGTTCATTATGCCTAAATAACACCTTATACCTTTTCATTCCAAACCTTTCTTCAAACATCACACATATTTATGAGTGTTTCCCCCAGGATCTTGTTGAAATCTTCAGTAGTGTCATTTTCTTAGGGGTGATAAGGGGTAGTTTTATGGTGCACCACCATAAACTCTACCGATAAAATTTTGATTGTCTTATTTAATAAATGGGTTCCTCTATCACGTGTCAAGATCAACGGGCATCCATACCTACAGATAATATTTTCCCAAATGAACCTTGTTGTTGTAGTTGTGTAATATTTTGTAGGCATAACATCTACCCAAATTTTCAAATAATCATTACATATAATTATGTAGTGTGCCCCAGTCCTGCGTGCGGGTGATGTAATAGGTTCCACAAAATCAACATCCCACTTCTCAAAAGGTTCAGCGCTCATGATAAGTTGCAAAGGCATTTCATCTCTACTATCAGGCTTGCTAATTCACTAGCAGTGATCACATGCTTTGACATAATCCTTATTATCCGTGTATAATGTCTCCCACCATAAGCCAGCCAAAAGAATCTTACACACATTCATATCTCCTACATAATTTCCTCCTATAATACTTTCCATGAACTTCTTCCATTATATCTTCATGCTCATGTTCCAGAAAACACCTCCGCAAAACTTCATCACAACCCATTTTATACAAGTATCCTCTAATGAGTTGATATGGTGAAACTTGAATAGAAAGTTATTTTTTCTCTAATGTTTTCATCCCCTCTAGCACAAGTCCAGTGCACAAGAATACAACTATGTCCTCTAAATCTATTGGTTGCGTGTTTCAACCTGAAAAACTATGAATTAGGCTTAGTGTCCTCAATACTTTGCACTTCCTCTCTATAATTGATCCTTTATAAATGATCAAGACCTATATTTCTCTTGCTTGGTTTAACAACTGTGAGATGAAATTCCTGAAACAGGAGTATCCACCAACATATGTGCCCTTGCAAAACTGGTTTTTTGACCAAGTACTTCAATGCCATATGATTGGTATAAAACATAAATGGTGTGACCAACAAGTATTGTTAGAAATTTATGAAGAGCATAGATCATGGACAATTCCTTGCACTCTATTATACTATAATTTTTCTTTGTGGGTGTCAACATTTTGCTCAAAAAACATATTGGATGATCCACATTTCCCTCTCCTATTTACGCTAAAATTGTGCCAATAGCCATGTCATAGGCATCAACATGTACATGGAAGGGTTTGTTCCAGGAAAGAATGTGAAAGATAGGGGAAATAGTTAATCTTTGCTTCAAGGTCTCAAACACTTGTTGATGTGCATCACCCTAGTAAACATTTCCTTTGGCTTTGAGTAGTTCCTCCAAGGGTGAAGCAATATTTGCATATCCCTTGATAAAATTTCTGTAATAACCCATATATACTAAGAATCTGCATACTTCACTTTTTTTGGTAGGTTCCTCTAGTCCCAAAATTAATGTTATCTTCATTGGATCTACCAAAAATCCATCCTTGCAAATGATATGCCCAACTAAGGTACCAAAAGGTGCAGCAAAGATACACTTCTTGATATTAAAAGAGATGTTTAACTGCCTGCATCTCTCAAACATGAATCTCATCGTAGCATAGTGATCTTTGACAAGCCTATAGACAGTCCAATCATCCAGATATACCTGAAAAAACTTATAAATGAATTAACAAACATTGAAAATATGTTAAACCCTAATTACAGAGTCATAATGAAATAATAGGAAATGAAGTAAAGATCTGACCTAAAAAATAAGCTAGATAAAAATGAAACCCTAGGTGCAAGAGAAGGGATAAAGTATTGTTGTCTCAAACAGCTCGATTCTTCTAGATCTGAAATGCATGTGCACGTTTGAATGACCAGGGATAGAAGGATATGTAGAAAGGGGAAATCCTAAGCTAATGAAGGCGATGGCGCCATGGAAAGGGTTGATCTCTCTCCATGAGCGACGAAGCAAACAGAGAGGTTGCAGGAGAAGAGGACAGATTGTGTGCGCCACAGATTAACATGTAGGCTCAGCCTTCCAGTGCACGCAACACATGAACATAGGGACTGTAAGTGGGAAATAAACGTAGCACACTAGGAACATAAACAGAGAGGTGAGAATGTAATGAAACTAACAAAGGGAAGACAAGAGTTCCACAAAAAATGATTTTTATTGCTCAAGGGATGCACAGTCATTTACATTCAAGGCGGGAGGTGAGAATACATTCTAGAGACCAATTCAAGGTCTGAAACTCATGGGATTTCAGCCACCATTTTGACATGGTGTCATTACAACAAAGAGGGATCCTTTTTACAAAGCACAACTCTATTTTTATAGAAGAAGAAGGAGAGAAGAGAAGGAAAAAGAGAGGGAAAATCATATTCAAATCTCAACCACCAATAGCAAATGATAAATTCCTGCAAAACCACTTGCAGGGCCGTCAGATGTGCCTCCCCATGCCTATTTGGTATGTAGAAGAAGGAAGAGGGAAATATCTGAATCAATATGGTAGTTGAGGTTGATTAAGTGTGTGCATTGATGACCAGAATGATATTTCCCTATTTTCTGCCTACCAAATCCCGCCAAAATCTGATTTTGAAAATTCTAACATGTATCTGATGTCAGCAGTTTTCAAACGAGACTGGGTGCACAGGAATCTAAGCACTATAGCAGAAGTTATGGTTGTCATAAGTCTACGAGTCACTCTAACATGCAATGACACATGGCGCACGCTGATTGAGTGAAAGATTCGTCCAACTGTTCATTTGTTATGTTTTTTCTGTAGCATGTCACGCACCGGTTAGTTATCAGGATTTGATACCATATTGATGTGCTTTGATAGGTTGCGTGTGGCACACTCCAGTCTGAAAGATAATGATGTGGTACAGCGTGGCGCATAGGAAAGCGCAAGGGCACGTGTGCGGAACTAGAAGGCGTGAAAAAGGAAGAAGAGGGAAGGCACGCATAAGGTATGTGCACAGGAGAAATGGGAGGAATACTTGTAGGGTACAAGTATGGGGAAGGGTGTGAGCATTCGATTAAGGAAGGGCACGCGGAGGAAGAAAGAAAAGTGGCATAGGAAGGAGCTAAGTGTATGTAAGTGCGGGGAAAGAATGATAGGGACTTATCCAATTAGAAGGTAAGTCTTTAGAGGTGCGTTCAAGGAGTGCGCGACAAAATAGGAATGAAATCAGGTGTGTAGAGGGAATGCGTAAAGGGATCATGAAAAAAGATCAAAGAATGAAGGGGAAAGGAAGAAGGAAGTAGGGCACCCAAGGTGCACAGAATAACTGCAACCAATAAACTATACCAAGGAAGAAAAATTGAGTGCACGCAACCTAAAATGAGGAACATCAGAGTCAGAAAAAATATGAGCTTCCCAAATAACTTGGTGATTTATTTAGGGAAAACATTTGGCAACTTTCAAGGGCCATCTGCCTACTAGATGAAGAGACTAGTAGCCTTAGAAGTCCATTGGGCATGGATTCAGGTGTTAAACTTAAAGATCTGGTCTGTAACTTGAAGAACACCCTGGAGTCACTTGAAGCACTGTCTGAACTCTACACTGAACTATTGCTCTCACATGAAAATGCTTTAATTTGAATTTTGAGAGTGGAAAGTTGTGTGTGGACTATTGACACCAAACTACCTCTGCTAAAAAACTGAATGCCATCCCAAGAAAAGAAAAATGAGCACACAGAAGAGCACGCAATAGGAAAGGGAACTTTTCTAGAAGGAGCACGTTGAGCAAAAAGACTATGTACAAAAGCTGAAAATCATACATGTCCCAAAGGGAAACATGCAGAGTGTGAGTGAGAACTTGTTTTACTGAAACCAACCCTACTCTAACCTATACTAACTAGATAGAAAGGGCACTCAAGTAAAACTCACAACAAGTGAGAAGAAGCAACTACCTTTCCTCAGAAATTGTGACCATGTAACTGATTTGGTGTTGAACATGATCGGGAACAAGAGTGAAAAACTATCATGGAGATGGCCTTTCACCCTCCTCAAAGTATCAACAAATAGAACATATACCTCCTGAAGTTGATTTGCACTAGGATTCGGGAGGCACTATTGTTGACCTTTGGCATGCTGAAGTTCAATCCCATGCTCTGAAATGAGCATGACTAGTGGAACCTCTATCTTTGGCTCTAGACTAGCCAAGTATCCAATCGGGAACGGCCTAATCCTTGCAATTTTTCCACTACTTTGAATCTTAACCCCACATATGGGATTAACTTGCAGGCTGACCTTCCAAAGATTAATACTTGTAGGTTGGGTCGTGCAAGACTAGGGCGCATGTGGTTCTACCTCTACAAGAAAATTTGTCTCCTCTAGAAGCACGCCCTCTGTAACTAACTGAATTTATTTTGAAACAAGTGCCCAAATGATCTCATCATCCTAATCACAGTTACACCATACTTCAATTGTTCCACAGTCATCGAACATGATGACATTGGTCGAGGATGATGCATAAGTAAGGGGTTGTTCATTTTTATGCAGTTAGATAGAGGGGACTTAGAAGAAGATGGAAGGATGGGTGCAGAAGGAGTGGAAGACGTGCGCATGGTAGGAATGGAATTTTACGTGGAAGGGATGGTGGCAGAGAAATGAAGGTGGGATGGAAAGGATGGAAAATGTGAAGAAGGGATGCAACTCTCAATGGGGGCAGTGCCCAGAAAGCTAGGAACATAGGAAGTGCACTAAGATGATGTATGCTAGGGAGGAGGAATAGGGAGGGTTGTATGATGGTAGTGCAGGGTTTCCCCATTGACAGGGTTTCTCAACACTATATTTATGAGCCTCCATTATCTCCACCCACTTTGTAATCTTTGGAAACATCACAGTGATAAATTATAGCTTATGTTGGGTGTTAAACCAGCCTGGTATAGGGACGACCCATGGACTAAGGGACCTTATAACCAACTTTAGCTGCCTTTGTGGAGCATTTAACTCTGAGCTGCATCGTGTCCATCCCCATTTTTTGAACCTGCATCTCAAAATCATATTCTTCCATGAATTTTTCACCATCATCTACATAAACTTGTTTTTCATAAACATTTTGGTTAGAAATATACCCATATGAGTTACTAGGAGGTGGGTTATACATGTTTCCAGGATAATGGAGCTCATAAAACTAATTTGGAGGAGGATTTTGAAACTATGGTGATGGAGGGAAATAGATATTCTACTGCAAATGTGAATTCTAGGAAGAGAAAGAACTCAACATTGCACAACTTCAAAAAAATAAGGTGGAACGATGGAAAAAGGAGAAATGAATGAAAGAAAGGAGGGGAAAACTAGTCTGCGAATGAAATAATGGGTGCATTTGGATTAGTGGAGTCACCAGATGTGTTTTAAGATGCCTCTAAATGCTGAAACTCAACAAGAACACACCAATCTGGAGTGCCGCTTGTATATCTCTTTCAAATGGTCCCACCGGGGTGTGCCAAAACTTGTTGTTTCGTTCAAGTTTGCACCCGCGTCTCCGCTCTGGCCGACCGAATGTGTGAGACAACCATGGCATTGTCTCCAAGTTGTGGGACCTTACGCGATTTGAGATAGGTCTTGGAGCAGGTCGGTTCCTCTCCCTATTTTAACCTCCCACTATCCTAATGTGACAGCAACTTCTAGCTCCCCTGCCCCGGGACCAAGGATAGAAGGAAGGCCTCATGCCGCCCTCTTAAGCACGGCGGTGACAGTGAATGGGAAGGTCGATTCTCTCTCCGAGTGCACAGGAAACAGAGAGGCCGCGAGAGAATAGGGCGCCTGGCCGCGCACCACAGATCAACACGCAGTTGGCCTTCAACACGTGTAACCGGAACACGAGCATACACGAGGGAACTATGTGCAGTACAACATGCCGCCCCATAGAGAGGTGCGCATGCCATGAGAGACTGCGCACGGCAGACCGCCGCTCCACAACCCATGACTGCTATTGCTCCATGACGCCCCGTCCATTAACATTCATGTGAGGCAAGACTCAATTGTCGCTAAACCAATTCCAGGTGTAAAACTCCCCCGGCTACTGTCCCCATTTTGGACTGGTATCCTTACAACACAGAGGGCTTGGTTTTCCACCGCAAACAAAACTTTTCTATTTATCACAGACAGACGGAAGAGAAGCGAAGGAAGCCAAGAGAGTCGAAACTCAAATGCAAATCTCAACCACCCACAACCAATGATCAATGCCTGCCCATCACCTACAAGGTTTTAAGACTGGCCTCCTTATGCTGTTGTCGTGTATCAGACGGAAGAGGGAAAGATAGGAAGATATGAAGACAATATGGTGGTAGGTTCGATGGATGTGTGTATTGCTGACCAGATTACCGGTTCCCTATTTTCCCTCCCAAATCTGCCAAAATCTGATTTTGAAAATACCCCGCATAGTTGATGTTAGCAGTTCTTAAAATGAAATTGGGCACGCGGGGGAATTTGTTGCGCACTACAATAGAAGTTATGGTTGTCAGCCGTTACATTTTGCTCTAACACGCAATGCCATTTTGGCATGCGCTAATTGACAAAAATTTCAGCTAATGTTTCATTATTTTTTGTTCTTCCACGTGTCATGCACCTGTTTTTTTTCAGGATTTGGCACCTTGTTGATGCACTTGATAGGTTACATGGGGCACACTCAGTCTGACATATGATGACGTGGTACAGGTGGGACCCGCAGAAAAGTTCAAGGGCCATGTGCGGAAAAGAAAAGGCTGAAACAAGGACCAAACAAGGAAGGGGAAAGGAAGAAGGAAGTAGGGCCCCAGGTGCACAGAATACCTGACAACCAATTAAAACTATACCAGAAAGCCCAATTGAGTGCACGCAACCTAAAATGGAACATCAGAGTCAGAAAAAATATGAGCTCCAAATAACGTGGTGACTTATTTAGGGAAAACATTGGGCAACTTTCAAGGCCATCTGCCTACAGATGAAGAGACTAGGAGCCTTAGAAGTCCATTGGGCAGGATTCAGGTGTTAAACTGTAAAGACTGGTCTGTAAACTGAAGAACACCTGGAGTCACTTGAAGCACTGTCGAACTAATAAACTGAACTATGACTTCACATGGAAAATGCTTTAATTTGAATTTGAGAGTGGAAAGTTGTGGTGGACTATTGACACCAAATCCTCTGCTAAAAAACTGAATGCATCCCAAGAAAAGAAAAAAATGACACAAGAAGAGCACGCAATAGGAAAGGGAACTTTTCTAGAAGGAGCAACGTTGAGCAAAAGACTATGTACAAAAGCTGAAAATCATACATGTCCCAAAGGGAAACATGCAGAGTGTGAGTGAGAACTTGTTTATACTGAAACAACCCTACTCTAACCTATACTAACTAGATAGAAAGGGCACTCAAGTAAAACTCACAACAAGTGAGAAGAAGCAACTACCTTTCCTCAGAAATTGTGACCATGTAACTGATTTGGTGTTGAACATGATCGGGAACAAGAGTGAAAAACTATCATGGAGATGGCCTTTCACCCTCCTCAAAGTATCAACAAATAGAACATATACCTCCTGAAGTTGATTTGCACTAGGATTCGGGAGGCACTATTGTTGACCTTTGGCATGCTGAAGTTCAATCCCATGCTCTGAAATGAGCATGACTAGTGGAACCTCTATCTTTGGCTCTAGACTAGCCAAGTATCCAATCGGGAACGGCCTAATCCTTGCAATTTTTCCACTACTTTGAATCTTAACCCCACATATGGGATTAACTTGCAGGCTGACCTTCCAAAGATTAATACTTGTAGGTTGGGTCGTGCAAGACTAGGGCGCATGTGGTTCTACCTCTACAAGAAAATTTGTCTCCTCTAGAAGCACGCCCTCTGTAACTAACTGAATTTATTTTGAAACAAGTGCCCAAATGATCTCATCATCCTAATCACAGTTACACCATACTTCAATTGTTCCACAGTCATCGAACATGATGACATTGGTCGAGGATGATGCATAAGTAAGGGGTTGTTCATTTTTATGCAGTTAGATAGAGGGGACTTAGAAGAAGATGGAAGGATGGGTGCAGAAGGAGTGGAAGACGTGCGCATGGTAGGAATGGAATTTTACGTGGAAGGGATGGTGGCAGAGAAATGAAGGTGGGATGGAAAGGATGGAAAATGTGAAGAAGGGATGCAACTCTCAATGGGGGCAGTGCCCAGAAAGCTAGGAACATAGGAAGTGCACTAAGATGATGTATGCTAGGGAGGAGGAATGGGAGGGTTGTATGATGGTAGTGCAGGGTTTCCCCATTGACAGGGTTTCTCAACACTATATTTATGAGCCTCCATTATCTCCACCCACTTTGTAATCTTTGGAAACATCACAGTGATAAATTATAGCTTATGTTGGGTGTTAAACCAGCCTGGTATAGGGACGACCCATGGACAAGGGACCTTATAACCAACTTTAGCTGCCTTTGTGGAGCATTTAACTCTGAGCTGCATCGTGTCCATCCCCATTTTTTGAACCTGCATCTCAAAATCATATTCTTCCATGAATTTTTCACCATCATCTACATAAACTTGTTTTTCATAAACATTTTGGTTAGAAATATACCCATATGAGTTACTAGGAGGTGGGTTATACATGTTTCCAGGATAATGGAGCTCATAAAACTAATTTGGAGGAGGATTTTGAAACTATGGTGATGGAGGGAAATAGATATTCTACTGCAAATGTGAATTCTAGGAAGAGAAAGAACTCAACATTGCACAACTTCAAAAAAATAAGGTGGAACGATGGAAAAAGGAGAAATGAATGAAAGAAAGGAGGGGAAAACTAGTCTGCGAATGAAATAATGGGTGCATTTGGATTAGTGGAGTCACCAGATGTGTTTTAAGATGCCTCTAAATGCTGAAACTCAACAAGAACACACCAATCTTGCTGAGATGAAGATGTATATCTCTTCAAACTGGTCCCACCGGGTGTGCCAAAAATTGTTGTTCGTTCAAACGTGCACCCGCGTCTCAGATCTGGAAGAACCGATATGTTTGAGACAACAATGGAATTGTCTCCAAGTTGTGGGACCTTACGCATTTGAGATAGGTCTTTGGAGAAGGTCGGTTCCTCTACCTATTTCTAACACTAACACTACTCCTAATGTTGAAAGCAAATTCTAGACTAACATGCAAAGGGACCAAGGATAGAAGGATATGCATAAAGAAGAAATATTAAGCTAAGGAAGGTGACAGTGATAGGGAAAGGGTCGATCTCTCTCCATGAGTGGCAAAGGAAACAGAGAGGCCGCGAGAGAATAGGGCGAATGGCGCGCACCACAGATCAACACGCAGGTTCGGCCTTCTAACACGTGTAACACATGAACACGAGCACTACAAGAGGGAAATATGTGCAGTACAACATGAACGCAAATAGAGAGGTGAGAATGCAATGAAAATGAGAAAGGGAAGAAAAGAGCTCCACAACACATGATTTTTATTGCTCAATGGACGCACAGTCCATTACATTCATGGTGGGAGGCAAGAATAAATTGTAGATAACAATTCAAGGTGTAAAACTCACAAGCTATCTGCCACCATTTTGACATGGTATCATTACAACAAAGAGGGATTGTTTTTACAAAGCAAAACTTTTCTATTTATAAAAGAAGAAGGAGAGAAGAGAAGGAGAAAGAGAGGGAAACTCAAATTCAAATCTCAACCACCAACAACAAATGATAAATGCATGCAAATCCACCTACAAGGTTTTCAGATGTGCCTCCTCATGCCTGTTTGTCGTGTATAAGAAGGAAGAGGGAAAGATATGAAGAAATATGGTGGTTAGGTTCGATTGGATGTGTGTATTGATGACCAGAATAACGTTTCCCTATTTTCTACCTACCAAATCCTGCCAAAATCTGATTTTGAAAATACCAACGCATAGTTGATGTTAGCAGTTTTAAAATGAAATTGGGCACGCGGGAATTTGAGCACTACAATAGAAGTTATGGTTGTCAGAAGTCTACATTTTGCTCTAACACGCAATGACATTTGGCATGCGCTAATTGACCAAAAATTTCAGCTAACTGTTCATTTATTTTTTTGTTTCTTCCACGTGTCATGCACTGTTTTTTTTCAGGATTTGGCACCTTGTTGATGCACTTTGATAGGTTACATGGGGCACACTCAAGTCTGACATATGATGACGTGGTACAGAGTGGCACACAGAAAAGTTCAAGGGCACATGTGCGGAAGCAAAAGGCATGAAAAAGGAAACACATGGAAGGCGCGTGCTAAGGTATGCATGAAGAGGAATGTGAGGAATACTTGTATGGTACAAGTATGGGGTAGGGCATGAGCATTCGACTAAGGAATGGCATGCGGAGGCAGAAATAAAATCAGTGCAAGGAAGGATCTAAGTGTATGTAAGCGTGGGGAAGGAATGACAGGGACTTAGCCAATTGGAAGGAGCTTTTGCAGAGGTATGCGCAAGGAGTGTGTGATAGAATAGGAATGAAAGTGGGTGCATAGAGGGAAGGTGCAAGGGATAACGAAAGGAGATAGAATAATGAAGGGGAAAGGAAGTAGAAGGAAGAAGGAAGCAAGGTGCATAAGGCGTGCAGAATAACTTCAGCCAATAAATTGTATAAAGGAAACAAACTTGAGTGCATGCAACCTGAAATGAGGAACATAAGAGTTAGAAAAAATATAAGTTACACAAATAACTTGGGGAGTTATTTAGGGCAACAAGTACTTAGTTTATTTCACAATAATCACGAAGATGTACCAAGCTGGAAAACTGATGGAACAGGAAGGAAGATTTTTGCAACCGAGACTAGAAAATTGCAGAAGTGTTGGAAATGTCAAGACTTTGGTGCCTAGACTGGGTCAAGGGCACCTAGGCACTAGAAACTGATTCTAGGCTCCCATGACTGATCAGAACCTTAGAAAATGATTTTTACAGTGTCACAAAATGGTCGCTAATGTTCGTTGTTGATCGCTTGTAGGTCGTTGGAAGATCACCAAGTTTTTTTGTAACCTACAAAGAGAAATAACACCTAAAAACCCCCAAAACACATTAAATCCTAAAAGGAAAAATATGAAAATGGGGAGTCAGACTGACCTTGGTGGTCACCCGACATAGTGAACTTACGACCGAGAGATGCACTACATTTTAGACTCCATGTAGTTTTGTGTGTGTGTATAATTATGCCCTACGTGACTCTTGTGCCAGACGCACTTGAATAGTGAGTAATAGCTAGATATAGCAATGTAGATAGATGTGTGGATGTCAAAATGAACTTCCCCTCCTATGAAGTGTATCCAAAAGAATGCAGTCCCATGTCCCTTGTGTGAAGCTAGATGGATGCTTTGATGCTCTTAGAATGCCTTTGGATGCAACCTTAGGTGATAGTAGTATATGTTTAGATCTTGGTCATTTATTATGGTCGCATAACATTGTATTTATATGATTCCCTTGTTTAAATTTCATAATTAACCACTAAAAGGCCGACCCATAATAAAACAAGATGCCTAATGGCTAGAAGAGGTCCAAAAGAGGCAAGCAAGATAGAAAGAGGTGGAGATGCCCATAGGGGATGAGGGCATTTGGGCGATGGTGTCCTAGCTAGGTACTGATGTCTAGACTCATAAAATCTTAAGTATCGAAATTCAAACTAGGTAATAAGGTGTGTAAAGCTAATAATGAAACCATAAAGAAAGCAAAGAGGCAAAATATGGGACAATTAGAACTTTTTTTGCTTATGAATGATATGAATGGAAGTGTGTGATTGGGACCTATAAATGTAGCCAAAGTGCGTGATTTAGTGTCTACAATGGAAAAAAATCATGAAATTCCTACACAACTATGGACGAGAATATGGTTGGTGCATTCTTCAATCCAAAAGGCATAACAATATATGCAAATATTCCCCACTCATTGGTGAAGGTGGTCTTTCCCAGATCCTCACACGCAATGCACACCTGGTGACAACCTGAGAACCCATCTATGAAAGAGTATATCTCACGCCCTACAGCTACCTCAAGGCTCTCCTTTGTAAACGGTGTAGGAAAAGGATCTGTGACACATGAGGCATTAATTTCCCTGTAATCTACATAGATCATGATTCGCCCATCCTTCTTGATGGTAATAACTATATGCCTAACCCACTTAGATTCTTAAATTGGTTCAATGATGTGATACTTAGGTATCTTGTCAATATTTTCATTCACCTTCACGTGCAAGTTCAGATTCATCATATAATGCCTCTTCTGAACAAGACACATTCATTCTTTTAGATTAATATTCATCTCTCCCAATGAGGGATGTATACCTTTCAACTCATGGTAACCTTTTGGAAACAAATCTTGCAAATCACACAATAGCTCAATGATATTTTCTACCTCTTGTTCTGACCAATAGTCTTAAGTGATAGCCTCTTTAGGTGCATTCCCAGTGTTGATATTAGCCTTCTCTGTCTTCATAAGAGCATGGTATGTGAGCGCCTTCTCATCCGCAGAGTCCATTACCTCGCGCACACCCTTTGTATGGATTACAACAAGATTTTCCACTTCTTCATCTTCAATGAGGTATACTAGCTTCCCCTTTTCTTTTTATTTCTATGCACAATCCCAATCGCACCTCTTATGTCTCTTGCACATCTTCACATGCCTCATGATTCAGTTCTCTTAAGTAACTGAAGCATGAGCTCTTCTGCTTTTGTGTTATCCCCCAATGTGATGTGTTTCATGATATGGAAATTCTCATGTACAGGTGGACTTATTATAAAAATAATCAAAGGTATAAACAATACCTTCAATCATTTCGCATCAACTTATTGTCTCCCTTTTCAACTCAGCATGGACATACCATCTGCATGTGCATCCACGCATAGTGGAATAGAACTTATGTACCCAAAGAGATGGTGGTAATGCCTTCATGGCCTTGCACCCATTTCCTCTCACAGTTATCGACGTGTACCAAAGCAGGGTTCTTCCCATCATATTCATGTATAAGTGTATGTACATTGTTCCAAGAAAACCTTGTATAAAAGGTGATTCTCACTTCTCACTAACCCAACAGGTTATCTCTGTGTGTTGCCCACTCAGCACGCATTGTTGTCCTGCGTAAGAGCATAGACCAACATATTTCTTCTGATCACCTTCATTCTACCACTCGTTCTCCATCACGTGTAGAAATGAATCAAGCTTCTCCTCACTAGTATACCTAGGTAACTGAGTTGTGCCCAACCGCCTAACCATGTGTGGTCTGATCATCCTGGTTACTCTTCCTCTAACCTTACGCTTGACCATTTCATAAGATTCATGAGCCCAGTTGTCACAAGAAACACTAGTAGTGTCACTAACATAGTGTGCATCTTCCCACCAAAGCACACCTTCGTAGATGGTTCCAAATTCTCAGGGTCGCAAACTGTATGTGTATAAATCCTATTAAGCTCTTACTCACTCAAAGACTCAATGGAAGGTGCAACTTTCACATCATCTGGGGGTATGATTAAGTACTCATCATTGTTCTCAAAACTGCTGTATCTCTTGTTGAAGCACATATCAACATTGTTCGTATAGCACCAAGGACGTCTAAGTAAATTTGGGAATTTATATACCTCAGTGAGCTCCAAGTATTCAAAATCCCCAGTAAACTTGGCTATTTGAATGGTAATTGAAGCATCCTTTAATACCCCAATAGGCATAGCCCTTGTCTTGTTTTTCATATACAACACATTGGAAGATGGATGCAATGGTGGCCTATCCATCTAGTTCCATGCATCTAAAGTCAAAACATTCACCTCAACACCTGTGTCAATCAAAATATTACTCACCAACCAACCATCAATCACTGCATCCAGTTTGATTTCCTTGTCATACTCATGGTTCTGTGGTGGTAAATTCGCATGAAGTATTTGATGCTTGCATGATCAACCCCCTATGCGTGGTACCTTCTCACGCATCCATTCCCCTAACAATGGGATGATATTCTCCTACTCAGCATCTTACATACCTCATTCAAATCATCTACATCTTTCTGTGGGAGCTCAATATTCTTCATGTGTTCCCTTTCACACGCTTGCCCCTTCAGAATTGAATCTCACCTTGCAGATCTCTATCACTCCCATGGTCTCCTGATAGACCATCTTTCTGATGAGAAGCATTTGGATACTTGACATGCATAACCTCCTCTCTCCTAATGAGTGGTTTGGATTTAAGAGGTTTACGCGCGCACTGCTTCTGTGCGTGTAGTTACTAGCATGGGTTGTAATCATTGGATCAGGTGTTTTATTTGGCATCCACTGGTCATTCTTTGGACGATGCACCTTGATCATTCCTACGCTTTTGTCTTTTTTGATTTTACACATATGCTCATACAGGTCAGGGAAGGCCTCAACCTTATGTTGCTTTCCACAATATGCACATACCTAATTTTGGGGACACTCACGCTAATAATGATCTAGGGACCCACAAGTATAGCAAGTCCCGTGCGTAAATATTCCTCTACCACCACAAGATTTGTTCCTATAACCTCCTGGAAATACACCTCCTCCATTGTTATGTTATTCGACAGGCTAGGATTCCTATACCTGAGAGCTACTCATCACCGTGGTTTGTCGAAATCCATTCTCGCATGCCTCATGAATTTGGTCTATCAACTAGAAATATTTAGTATTATGGGTGTGCGCAACACAAATCTTGTAATACATAGAGACATTATTCATCGTCATGCACTACAAGAGAGGCAATTTCTAACATCATGGTTATTGTGGAAAATCTCACAAGATTGTAGCAATGTGTGCAAAGTCTTTGTGGACAACTATCCTTTGTATTTCCCTCAACATCACAATCAATACACCATAACCCACTGTGCATCTCATGTGTTTAATTAGCAGAGAGATTTTTCAATTTCTTAGTCATAGTTGTTATTTGTGCCTCCAGAAATAGGGTCACTCCAATGTCACCACTTCCAACTGCCTCTACGTACAGAGCTGCTTCCAAATCCTCGCTCGGATCTGCATGTCTTATGTGATAAGGCCCTTCTAAATGGAATCAACAATCCTCCAACGAAACATTGTGCATGTTTACTTGGATGAATATCATAAGATAGTATGGACAAGAGAGTTTTAAAATGCGTATCATATTCCCTCACACTTTCATAAAAGCCTTTCTTGATGTCCTTCAACGCACTGATACTCTGTTGCTCAAACTCTAGAATGTGAAATTCATCCAAAAATGTTGTGCGCAAAGCATCATAATCCACCACAGTCTGGTGTGGATCATACTTTATATGCCAACTATGCGCATGCCCTGAAGTGTGGTGGAAAATTGACTTGCCTTTCTATCAAGGGTTGTAATGCCCTTAGCTCTCTATAGCAATTCACACTTATGCACATGTGTAGTTGCATCCTCTACACTTCCATACTCTGTAAGTGGAGAGACATATCAAAGAAGACTTGAGGTGTCTATTGTTGTGGTTGTTACTATTGAGGCTGATTCGGTGGTGGTTATTGTGGTTATAGACCCTACCCTAGAGTAGGATCAGATCCAGATCCAGATTCTCCACCAGGATTTCCTCCACGCAGTGGTTGCCTGATTCTTCTGAGCCTCTCACGCGGCTAGCCGTTGTTTGTAGTTCAGTAGATGAGTTCCCTTGTGTCCCAGTTGTTGTATTGAACTGGACACCCATTGTCTGCACTGTTGTAGCAACTATTGGATTACTTCTAATGGTTTACACGTCAAACTCTATTTTGGTGGCGCGCCTGTAAAAACTCCTCCAAAAGTACTTCCAAACACTAGCGTCTGCTACACTACCATGTGCATATTCTTAATTTGTTGTGCTTCCTAAGCTGAAACTAAAATATGCCTACCTATATCTCCTTCCCAACGTGGAGATCTTGCCTTCACTATGATGCTCTTCAACAACTACTTTTGGATCTGGAACACCTTGCACAAGGGCTAGGTAGCCAAGTTGGATTAGATGTGTGCCCACGGTCCTCACTCTTTCCTCTAACGTGCTCTCATCAGAATCCGATGGGGTCTCTCTACTGCGCTTTTCCAAAGTCAGGAATACATGATACTGTGGCTCCTCATCTTCCACAGGGATCTCATCACTTACGCCAGTCATCATTCTTTTCAACATAAGCATTGTGTCAACTGCCCCCTATCGCACTTCATTATACTTGAGTCATCTTTCCTCTCTCTACCTTTCTTCCTCCAGGGCTGCATTCATCATTCTCCACACATGCTCCTGCCCTTGCATGCGGTGGGGATTTAGCTATCCATAGGTAATATTTCCAGTCCCAATTCTATCATCAAAATCTTGATAACTAAAGGTAGCGCGTGCAAATAGGATCCTCTGGGCTCCCGCAAAAACTAGAACTACGCTTCTTCAGGGAAAGAATACGTGGAAATTGCATACTCCAAAGTATAGTTGCGTCAAACTCCTTCCCACCAACGATCTACATAGCTCTAGTCCACGTATCGTCATTTGAATCAGAAAGTGTTTGATAATCTTCATAAATCCAAGCTCTCGTCCCTCGGAAGAAAATTTTGTTTGATGTGTAAGCTACCAACCACTGGTATAACTCTACTGGGAAAAAGTTGAAGAATGTCTCATATAGGTAGTAATACATATTATCTTCTACCCACTTTAATGCATTAAAATCAGGTCCAGTGTTATATCGTTGTGTAAATGATTCTTGGTCATCTTCTACCCAACTCTCATTACTCTCTAAAGAGAATCGATATGCCATTTACATACAACATCCTGGTAGACAAATTGAAAAGAGGTCCCGGAAACATAACTAAAATGTAGTCTTTTTTTACCCAACCAGAGCTATGCGCATTGGCACTTCATCTAGACAGATCTGAATGCTCACCTGAAGTGTGCGCAGCCACCAAGTCCCTCCTTTGTTATGTTTAGCAGGAAGTTAGCATGCATAATCATCATATCATAATCAAGAAACGTTCATTCATGCATAATAATCATTCTAAACATGGAAATTAGGAAACACATATAATAAGGAAACAAATCATTCAATGTAAAAATCAATCTAAACATATGTCTACAACATACAATCACTTATCCATTGCAAAACATGATAGTCAATACATAAATTTACAAGTAGATGATTACAACATAATTCAATACAACGATGCGCATGGACCATGTGCGCACCCATACAAGACTTAAATCATACATCATACAGACTCAATCCACTACTCTAAACATCTCTAGCTCTAACACATGCTAGCTAAGAAAATTGTGCAACATCAACTATATTTATAGGGCGAGGACTTTCCATTCACCGCTTACATGCACTTTCCTAATAATAGGTGTGCATACAAAATAGTCTACATGCCTTCACAGAATCTGCTAATAATAGATTGTGCTTTTCCAACTTTAAATCCTTTGTGTGTGTGTCCCAAGTCATCTTTCCTCTTTCTATTTATAGACATTTCTTGGACACCACTCCCTCTCTGCTTTTCTATTTTTATCCATGTCTTTTGGAAAATGGGCTAAGTCCCAAACTTTTTCTGCTCATGTGCGAATCTCCACACGTTGATTCCTCATATGAGTGTGTGCCCCTTCGAGCACCCCTTGCGTGTGTTTGCAAACCTTCATGTGTGGCTAGTACTTAGCCAATTCTTCCGCTCAACATAGCATCTCTGTCATTCAAACAAAAAATCTGCGGTACACTGAAAACCTATGGAACAAAGAAATTCCACCATCCAAAGCGTTGTTTCCACCAATTACGTAGACAATAAGAGAAACCTCAGTACCCTCAATGCATAAATATGTGGGTATCCCTTTGAACATTATTGAGAAAATAAACAAGACAAATCTAAATGTGACAGTGTGGGATGTCTTATCTTTTCCATCTCAAAGGGATCTCCTACATGAAGCTGTAAAGAAAATGTTGCAATCTCGATCATATATACAGAAGCCAATTTGTGCCAACCAAAGGATGAACAAGTAAAGTTCTGAAGCCTCCACCATTCTACATGTCTCTAACGGTGGGAAAGCACCTAGTACATAATTATATGATAGATTTGGGTGATAGTACTTCTATAATACCCAATAGCAAACATTTTAGGCATTAAGTACAGTCCAACTTCTAACGGAGTCCTGCAGCTTGATGGTTCAACTATCAAAAATACAAGGAATTGTAAAATATCTTGAGTTAACTTTTCATGATTGTCCTAGCTTGACCATTATTACTCAAGACATATCAGTCATTAACTTACCCCCTTTCTTTGACATTTGCTTATCAATAGACTTTAGAGCCAAAAATGGGTGGGTATTTATCTTTTGATTGGTCTCACATCTTATTCAGAACTAGATATGCTACAAGATTTACCATTCGAGTTAAGCCAATCTCTTCTTATCGTGTTGAATCCTATGAACCCTCATCCCCTCAACTCTAATTGCATGATCCACAAAGATCAAGAAAATGAATCAGTGTCAAAACAAAATTCTACTACTCCTTATTCAACTCATCATCTTTTATACGATGAGTGGGCCAAGGAGCTTTATGAATTTTATGCCTATAATGCAGTTGTAGAGATAGGTTGGGGAACTTGTTGCATCCATGAAGAATAATTTGTGGGCCCCATGTCACAGAAAGAAGACAATGATGCTTCTGATTTATGGAAAATTTTCTTTGGTGGCTCTAGAAGCAGAATTGGAGTTGAGCCAGGTGTAGTTTGTGTTTCTCCACATGACAAGAAATTCTTCTTTTCCCATAGGTTGAAAATTTCATGCTCCAACAATGTAGTGGAATATGATTTGATTCATGGCTTGCTATTCGTAGAGAAAAGGCATGTTAAGGCCTTACAAGTGTTTGGAGATATTAAGCTTTTCATTCATCAAGTTAGAGGAAAGTGTGCCATAAAGAATAAGCTTTTAAAAGATTATAGACATAGAGTTTGGGATCTCATGGTAAATTTTGATGTCATCAACTTACAAGTGGTGTCAATGAAGTCAAATGCAGAAGCAGATCAGATGGTAGCTATTGGATCACAATACTCTCCAAGGACCTTATCCAAGGTAACAAGCAACATGTTAATATGGTAGTAAGACCATAAATTTCAGAAAATTAGGTCAGCTAATAGATTTTTGGCAGCGATGATCAGATTTTCCAATTCATCCAGAATGGGGTGGAGTTTTTATCAAACTTGCAACCTAAATTACAAGAAATCTATGGTGGGAAGATAATCTAGCTAAGGAAAAATAAATTACCTAAAGGACCGGTTACACTTGAAGACATCTTTAGCCCAGATGATGAATTCAAACGGAAAGGAAGAATATGCCAGCAAAGGAGGAAGGTTACCAGTTAATAACCATCTCACAAGACAAAATTATTTCTAGGAAAGATATGTAATCAAGCCGAAAGAAAGGATTTTATTTCCTTATGTCATAAAGTTAATGGCGTCTTCTCTTAAAGTGATGAAGATCTCAAAGGCATTGATCCAAATATTTCCCAGCATGTTATAGATCTTGACCAAAAATTATGTCAAACCAATTAGACAAAAGCATAGGCGTACTAATCCCAAAATAGATCCCCTCCTCAGAAAAGAATTATCCAGACTCATTAAGGCTAAAATCATATTCCCCATCAAGTATTCCTCTTGGATTGCTAATTTAGTCCTTGTTAGGAAGAAGAATGGAGAAATGAAACTATGTGTGGATTTCAGATATTTGAATAGAGACTCCTTGAATGATCATTAGCATCTTCCCTCCATAGATCAAATTCTACAAACATTGGCGGGAGCTAAAAGGTTCTCTCTTTTGGATGGTTATTCCAGCTTGAACCAAATTAGAGTTAAGGAGGAGGATCAGCAAAAGACAACTTTTACAACCAACTAGGGAATATAACAATGGTGGTGCTACTTTTTTAAGAGCTATGGATATTGCATTCATGGGATATATAAAAAAATTCATCCTCATTTACCTAGATGATATCACAGTTTTCTCAAGATCAGGAGAAGATCACATGAAACATATTGAGAAAGTGTTTATGAGGTGTAGAGAGTTTAGAGTATCCCTCAACCCTAAGAAGTGCATTTTTACATTTCCACAAGGGACAACTTATGGGTCATGCTGTCTCAAAAGAAGGAATTGTTATCAAACCATAAATAAATTCCGCTATTCTCTCTCTCATTACCAACTCACAAGAAATAACTGCAATCTTTCCTTGGCAAGATTAATTTTGTTAGGAGGTTCATTCCTAACTTTGCAGGACTTGTCCATCCCATTACCTTGATGCTCAAGAAGGATGTGGCTTTTAAATAGACCAAGGAAGAAAAGGAAAGTTTTACAAACATCAAGAATTCAATTGCTCTAACACCCACTCTCATAAATCCAAATTATTCAAAGGACTTCCTCGTATATGCCTATGGGTTTGAAGCTAGCATTGTCGTGTTGTTGACGCAACAGAGTGATAAAGGTTCAGAATAACCAGTGGCCTTCTTTAATCAAATTTTGAAGGATTATGAGGTTAATACAGACATGTGAAAAATCAAGTTTTTGGCATCATGAGAGCTCTAAAAAAAGCAATTGTATGTTTGCAACTAATTGCATCAAGGTATTAATCTCCCATCCGAATGTGTGAGACTTCATCATGGGAGTTGAGATCAGTGAAAAGAGAGTTCGATGGGTGACAAAACTCGTGGAATATGATGTAACTATCAAGGCCACTGAGTTGGTTAAGGGAAGAGCATTGTGTGAGTAGTTAGTTGGCTATTGATGCTCAAAATGATCAAGAAGCTTTCTATCTCATGGAGGAAGAGCAACAAAATTCCGTTGTGGGTTCGCCTAATGATAGTAGCTGGATAAATAATATGGATAGATTTGTATCTATCAGTCGGTAACCTTATAGTTTGAGCAAGGCTAAGAGGTGACATCCGAGGTTGTGATCCATTCCTTATGTGTTAATTAGTTGAGTTCTTTTTATAAAGAACTTGGATGGAGGGTTACTGAGATACATTGAAGGAAAAAAAGTGCACAAGACCTTGGAGAAATCCCATAGTGGTTTCTCTTACAAACATTTCTCAGCAAATGCCACCACACTCAAAATCTTAAAAGCAAGATACTTTCATCCCATGATGTTTGTGGATGCTTATCAATGGGTCAGAAAATGGGAGTTTCCTCTTTTTAGTGGAAAGAAGAAGATGGTGGCCCTCCCACTTCATCCAATTTAGGCGAATGAATCCTTTTCTCAATGGGGACTTGTCTTTATTGCCATGATCAATGCAGTGTCAAGTGTGGGTCACAAATGGGTCCTAACATTGACTAATTACTTCACCATGTGCAATCAGTAAGGGTGCAACTTCATGCAACAACAACAAGATAGGGCTAAATATCCAAAGGAGTGATATTTCTCTCCCCTGACGATATATTACATTCTTGTAAACTCAAAAACCAAGGAAATCATTATTTTGTTTTAAAAGTGAAAACAATACTCAATTTTTGGTCTGGCAGGCTAAGCTCACATATACAACACACGAAAATACTAGTAGTATTGTATGTCACATTTGTCTAAGGAAATATTTATATTCACCGTGTAACATAAAAGGAAAACAATTTTTTATTTATCGACTTCATTTTGCATTTCAATTCTACCTCTAAAGAAAATGTGGAGGTGGGAAATATATGCAATTTTTATTTCTATCTATGCAAAATGCAATCAAATAATCATTAATATCATATCCATGACCCTAATGTATGATATGACCTCAAAGTCATGATAACAATAAAGATAACATAAACATCAATCAATCCTAATATAAAAAAGGACAAATATCTACAAACACATCATTTAACTACCTAGCCACTATCAAAAGAGTGCATTTGAAGGTGAGATAGCTTTGAAATATCTTGTGACATTGCCCTACTCCAAATGTCTTTTATGTATTGAAGAGGTTGTAGTTTGCTTGATTTTGTAGCTCACAACAAGGTTGTTTTCAACTCAATAGTTTGGGTCATAGTTGTATAATACATGCTCATTGATGCCTGCAACAAATTATTAAGGTAGTTAATATATTTTCGTTTGACGCATCTACAAAAGTGAACATCCTAAGAGAAGCAACAAATGTGCATTGCACATTCAATTTCATGTTCAAGTATTGAATACATTATCACCTACATGATTTGAATGTTTTAGCTATTATCCAGTTCATAATTCACATTCTTCCCCAATATAATATTATCCCATTTAGTATTGATATCCTTTAACATCAATTGATGGTTCATATCCTTCAATTGCGATATGTCATAATATTTAAGATAAGCACATAAGTCAGCATAAATCCGTTAAATATTAAAACACTTATTTCCCACTTGGAATCCTCCTACGCTTTTTATTGTGTGCTCTTTTACCATTCATTAAAGTCGATAATTTGTTAATCAAATACCTTACACAATTGTGTTTGTTAACTAGTCTCATTTTGAATTCTTCACAATCATTTATGAATTATAAATGGTGTACGCATGATGTCCCTATATGAGTCTCACGTAAAAGTTAAGATGTGTTGGAATGATATAATCACTGTATGATGTGATTGCAAAGAAAATCAATATCATTAAAAATATAGTATATTTTGTTAATGTTTTCATTTTTCAAGTCTGTGTACTATGTATATTTTGTTAATGTTAATGTTTTCATTTTTCAAGTATGTTTTCATTTGGCCTAAAAATTCAATAACATAAAAGGCATTCATGAACTAATACTAGGAATTTCTCCCCTCCTTGCACTTCATAATTGCAACCACAAGTACCAACTTTGCTCTTCAAACAATTATTGTTGCAATAACATGGCAATTGTATAGTATTGAACATTTGGAAATAATATTGAGCATAGTTGAATGTCACAAATCATCATGCACAACACATTAAACTTTTTTTAAAAAACTTTTTTGGTTTGTGTACATCCCATTAAAATATTATTTACAAATTAACCTCATATGAATGTGCTTGTGACTTCACTTGCATTATTAAATTATTAGTTCTCGTGACAATACATTATAAAAGATCCACTAAACATTTCCAGTGTGATGCATTATTTGTTTTCCCTCTCACATAGATGTCCTACATTTAAAGCAAAACCAAACTAGTGTGTTCCAAAAAATTGCTCTTCGACACATTGAAAATATTATTGATTTTTATAATATATAATAGGAAGTTGTTATTATAGGCCCATTACTAACATGTAAACTTGGCATGTGATCCCATTGTGGAAACCAAAAAGAAGGCTTGAATTTTAAATTTACCTCCTATGTTGTTCAACAATTGTATTCGCCTGGGTTTCAAATTTGGTGTGGTATAAAGAAAGATTAATACATAACAATCTAAGAAAAAAATAGATCATCCTTTATAGCTCAATTATACCAAAACATAAATTGATAAACATACACCATACGCTATAGCATGTTTACATACATATATGTGCAACATTTTTTTGCTGATAAAAGTGAAAATTATATAACGTTGTCAAAATACATACATACGCAATAACCAATTATTTCCAATGAAACGACACATTAAGAAATGTCTTCTAAAATAACCTTCCCCTGTCACTCTTTTGATTACACAAAAATTGAATTGTTTGTGTAAATCCTAAAAAATTGCATATTCAATCTTCAAGTTAAAGATTCACACTTATCACAATTAGCCTTAAGCAAACCCACAACCATCTAAGCACATTTTCCATCACTTATAGAACTTGAAATATACAAAGAAACATAGTAAAAACACTAATCGAATCACAAAATACATATGCAATATAATAATTGTACTCGTCATGGAGCACCAATATGTTTGAGGAATTGTGCTCAAACTCCTTTTCTATGTATAATCATCTTCCTAATTTTGTTGTGTTGGGATATCTTCACTTAAAAGAGCATTGAGTTCATTATCATCATCTTTCATGAGGATTGTATTCTTGATGAATAGTGATAAATGTAGCCTGAATTAGCATATGCAAGCGTGTTGTGCCAACCGCTCAATCCTAACAAGACATTTTAGATTCTTTAGAAGAATGCTTACATCTCGCATTTATCCAAAAACTCGTACCAACCTTGCAGCATAGCATATTCATTATCATAATAATTACAAGTCTTTTACTAGATTTTAAAACCACGAGGAGCGACATTCTTTTCATGAAAATGGACATTTGGTATAAGACCATCAAATATTGTTTATGTTAGAAGAGGGTCACAATTCGGGAGACCTACATTGGTGTTTATTTTAGAAGAGGGTCACAATGATATTGTCAACGTTAACACCAAGCTAGTTGCAAGCTTATAACAAAGGGGATGGGCAAGTTTTAACCCAAAATTGTACAACTTAATTGACATGCAACTTATCAACATTATCTATGTTTGTCACCCATCACATAACATGAACTCAATAACCATGTGTGTTGCTTGCACTTGTTGCATAAGTGAATTTCTATGCCCAATAGTGTGTTTATGGAATGACATTAATTAACTCCAAATTAGGGGATGGCGCCGAGGCAAAAATGATGGCAACAATAGTCGAGAACCCAACCTAGAGGTGATTGGAACCACAATTGTTGCAAGTGGGTGATTCAACTAGGCCAACATTATGAGTTTTTTGTCAAGACAATCTATGAACAATTAGTATGTCAATTAAAACAAAACCAAAAACCATGATAAGAGAGTGTCTATCATTCTAAAGCAAAACAAAAGACCCAGAGGATCACAGTTATAACAAATATCCTAGCAAATAGTGTGAATAATTTTAACCCTTGTTTAACTTCAAATAGTGTGAATAATATTAATCCTTGTTTAACTTAACATATATGCGAGCTCAGAAACTAATCATTTTGAGCATACATAGACAAAAGTTACACACTTGAAACACATAAAAATCGAGCAATAGATACTTTAAAAATGAAATGTGGAAAGGTAAAAATGTTAGTATTTGCAACAAAGCACAGAAATCATGATAGTAACATACCTATAAGCAATTGCATGTCGCAATTGATAAGAATGGACACATGCAAAGTCTGACTCAATTTCTGGATAACAATAAGGGCAGCTATTTATATGGAAGAGGTGATGCCAGCCAATCGCAGCAGATATGTATAGGGCATTATTAAATATAACATGAACCCATTGCTAAATAACTCCCTCTTTATTGTTGAACATACATATGCTTTATAACAAGAATATATTTTGTACAACAATTAATTTAATCCAATGAACAATCTTTTGAAGTATACAAATAATCAGCATCTTAACAGCCAGCTTCTCATATTTGATAAAACGATCTTCTAAAAGGGGTTACCACAAGTGAACTTTTCCATTCACAGGTTAAATTTGACGGCTGTTTAGTCGTCTTTCATGATCTTAAATGTAAAAATACTTCAAAATATTTGAAATAACCTTTGCGTGTGACTCGCATATTTAAAATATAACCATCATTTTTTAATACAATTATATGTAAACTATATAAATATATTAAAATAGCTGGATAAATATGTAAGTCTTTTACATATTTTTATTAAATGTATAAACAAGACTCGTTTTGTATGTTTGAGGGGCAATACTGGAAAATAAAATTGTGTCGAAGCATAGGTGACCCTCAAATTTAACCCCCAACTTCATTACCTCCTCCAAGAATTTCCCACTGAAAAATGGCATCAACTGAGCCGTGCCATTGTATTAAGCTTGGGGAATAATGACTCGTGTCTTCCCCATATGTCTAAGATACCACGACATTTCAATTCAATTCTTCTAGCAAAAAGAAAAATGCTAATGGACATCGAACTTAAGGTCGCATGACAAATGCTAATAATTATTCCACCATCAAATGCAGAAATTTCAGTGACATCAATCACACGGTATCAGACAATATTGGCTGAATAGACAATAATATGCACAGTTCCGTATGCAGATATATAGAACTTCAAGTTATGGATCCAATAAAAAGAATATAATTTGTATCTTTATATTCACGTTTGATTTATATACAATTCAAAACATTACCATGTCCAGCTCTGCCACTCTTCAATCCATGAGCAATGCAAGAACTTAAAATTCTAGTCGCTTCACAATGAGCATCTCACATTCAAAGATCCATCTCCTGCCATTTGTGGCAGTTAATATGAGCAATCCAAGCGAGAAGTTTACTTGTAACAAGACACAATTGGCAAGTAACACCAGTATTCCCACTAAATCCTTGTTGACGAATACCAGTATGCTCTAGTAAAGTGAGCACTGGTGTTCTTATTACAATATCAAAATGCATTATATTTTTTAGAGTACTAAATTAAAAATACATCACAAATTATTATGATCTCTTTAGGAATGTCAGAAAAGCTATAAAATATAAATCACTGCTTCAAAGATTTGAAGGTAATGGCTTAATTTTTGAGTTTATATCAGAACACATTAATTTGCTCACAAACAATGTCCATAGATATTAACTTACTACAAAATATGGAAATATCATCATTAACACTGTAAGCTAAAAGCATGCACCCAACATAAGATAGATAAAGGAGCATCCCTGTAAGGATCCAGCTCTTGACACAGTACAACCTAAAAAATTATTGCGGTCTCTTCAGGAATGTTGCCAGAAAAGCAAGAAAATAAGCATCAGTATATTGATTTGCTCCAAAAACCTACTGCATTAATGCCCACAGCTTTATTTAACTACTATGAAAATGGGTGGATTGTCATAGTTAACAGTGTAAGCTAGAAGCATGCACCCTGCATTGCAAAAGACGCAGATGGAAAAAATAAATGGCATCACAAGAAATATGCAGTGTTTTGTTCTAAAAAAAGACGTGAATAATGTAATTTTTCTATTTGGTCATCTACATAGTACCTTGGCCAAACAACATAATCAGACAACAGACCAATCTCGGAACCAAATCTGGCAACAAAACCACTACATAATAGAATCCAGAATACTTACGATGAGCCTCCAGCAAATCAGGAGCACTACAGGCACTCCAGGTAAAGAATCAACGCAAGTTTACAGAATGAATGAATTTTTTAACAGTACTTTTTAAAATATCAAATTTAATGTGAATGATAATACAAAGCAATCGTAATATAATTCCCCAAACAGTAAAGAGTTCAAAAACATCGTAATTTGTATTGTTTACGCATTTCACATTGGCTAAAATGGTATCCGCATCACATAAAATTACTGTTCTTTAAAATGCTTAGACGAGCATTGTGCTTTAATTTTATGAATCCTGCCTTACCATTTAATATTGGCAGGGAATTACTGATGTTTAGAACTTCAGACCCTTAAAATCCAGCTCCTTTGACATGTCAGTAAATTTTAAGTGCAGAGATAAAAACATTCTACTTGCATAACTACCACAACCACTCAAAACAACAGCGATGTCCTCATCTCAATGAGGAAGAGAAACTGTGTTCTTGTTAGATTGAAGATACATTACTTCCAAGTGTGATATGTACCGAGAAAATCTAGGCAAAAAGGAATTGTGAACTGTGATCCATGAAGAAGTTCAATAACGAGTAAGACGATGTTAAATACAGCACATTAAAATAAGAATACAGCAGATTGCACTTATGAGCACAAGCCTGTAGAAAAACCTATGGGAAACCTACGCAAAGAGAAAAATACACAGATCATGGCGTACATGGAATTCATAGTACAGGGATCATGAACAATTATAAACTGATCCAAAATCATCGATGTGCATCAGTAATACGTGAAACTTGGAGAAATAGAAATGGGCCCTAATACAATATTTTTAAACCCCATTAGAGACTGCCACAGAAGATGAACAACATATGCCTGCTCTCCATTTAATTTTAAAGTGATGCTTGCCCAAAGCTTACTGTTCAGTGCGTGCACGTGATCTCCATGCATTCTGCATTTTCAGAAATAAAAAAGGCGTCAAATGTATACTTCATCTTACAGGTTTAGTTTCAAAGAAAGAAAGATTGTTTGAAGTTTACAAACCAAAGGTTCATCATCTGAACTCCTTGCGCCTGTATCCGATGAAATCCCTATTTGATCCTGATCTGATGTGGTTTTTACTGCTTTTGTTCCCTTTGATTTTCTTGCACTTCCATTTGTAGGGGTGCTTGCAGAAGCTACTCGTTTACCCTTTTTGCTTTCTTCTCCTTCAGTTACAAAAAAAAAAATTCACATTAAATGCACCAACCAAATAAAGACACAACATGACAAGCCAGTAACTGTGAAATCTGTGTTTGGAAGTTGAACACAACCAATAATCATTTAAGGTGGAAATTTGTGAAACGTTCAGATTACACGAGAGAGAACAATCAGGAAAGGTTTTGGGGCATTGCATTTCATCAATAATTTACTCCTAGCTACCGCAGTAATCTATGGACATAATCACAACATTTCTTGTGCATAGTAGCCATCCCCCTTGTCTGTTTATGCCATTTTGCTATGTCAGTATGCACCATATCCTGATCTACGGACATGTAAACACGTCATTCTTTATCCAGGGAATCCTTCCTTGAAACCTAAGTAGCCGCATTTGCCAAATCTGAAGGAAAAGAATCGAAATTTGCTGGATTTAAAACACAAAAAAAATCGTTGAAAATCGGAAATTTATTCGTACAAAAATCGGATTCAAAGTTTTATGGTATATAACCCCCTGCCGCAGCCCTGATCTTCGTTGTTTGGAGTCAGGATGCCATTATTTAAAGCTAGTTGTTTGGACGCCATCGCTGGAGGATTCGTAAGTTTGCTGGAGGGTTTGAGAAGAGTGCCAGTTTGGACGCCATTGCTCGCCCAGCACAGGTTGTTGTTTGGATGTGATTCTGAACTCGCAGCCTACAGGAGATAAAACACGCATGTACCAGACTTCCATATTCACGTTTTAGTTTTAGTTTTATAATTTTATAAAGTATTACTTTTTATTTCGTTTTAGTTTTATTAAATTTTACAGTTTAAACTTTAACTTTTAGTTTTATTATTATAAAATATTAAGTAGTTTTAAAGTTTTACATTTAATGTTTTATTAGGTTTCAGTTTTATGAAGTAGTTTTAACTTTTATTAAAGTTTTAGCTTTTACAAATCCATTGGGTATAATACATATAATATATAAAATTATATGTATATAATCTAAGTAGCCGAAACGGCACCCCTAGACCCCCTGGAGCAGGTACGGCACGTTTCGGGAGCGGGAGCAGGAGCGGCGACGGGAGCGGCCAGGCAGGTACGGATACGGCTGGATACTTCTGCAGCCATATCCAGCCGTTTCCTGGCCCAAAACCGTATTTTTTTAATTTATTTTTTGTTCTTTTTTAATTCTGGTTTAAATTCAATATATCATTACAGCAGAAATTACAGTTTTCACAGCACCATTATTCTACAGAAGGTATAGTTTAAATTTAATATATCATTACAGTAGAAATTATAGTTTTCACATCACCATTATTCTACATAAGGTATTTTTTAAATTTAATATATCATTACAGCAGAAATTACAGTTTTCACAGCACCATTATTCTACAGAAGGTATATTTTAAATTTAATATATCATTACAGCAGAAATTACAGTTTTCGCAGCACCATTATTCTACATAAGGTACCAAGTACAAGCCATCATAAACATGGATAAAAATAGCATGTCTGAGATAAATCATAAATGTAATAAACACCTCAACTAGATATGATAAGGACAATTGAAATTATGAATGTATAAGTAGTTTGTTGTAGCTATTTAGCTTGTTTTGCTTTTCATATGCATAACATGTGGTTAATTCTTATTTAGAAGGCTGAAATTTATATATTTTTTAATTTTTACATAGTTTTTTATACTACCGTATCCTACGCCGTATCCGGGGTCAAAAAAAAATTGCCGTTTCTGCGTATCGGATACTCCACTCCCGCTCCCGCTCCCGTATCCAAAAGTTTCGGTAACTTAGTATATAATATATATGTATATGTAGTTTTATATACAACGTATTTTATAATATTTTTAATATTTAGCATATTAGGATTATAAACCTATATAGTATATATATATATATACCCTATATATATATATATAGTATAAAATTAAGTTTTATAAAGTTGATAGATTATAAAGTTTAGGTTTTAAAAAATCATTTCGTTAATATATTCAATTTGTTATAAAATATATAATATAAATTTTATAAAATATATGTGCGCGCGCGCATATACATTTGTATGTGTGATATTATTTTTCTATTTTGAAATGTGAAATTATCTTCCGTTTTTATATATTTAATATAAATGTATATTTCTTATAGTCGAATTTAATCACGAATTTTATCGTTGATTTTTTAGGAACGAATTTTTCACGAATTTAATCCTTGGTGAATTCGAACACGAACTCGAATGCGGCAACATAGCTTGAAACCCGTGTCTATCACTAATTATACTGTTTTACAAAATCAATATGCATGATGTACAGCTTAAGAGTGACACTTTTTTCTCGAGAATTTCAACTCTAATCAAAATTAATGATACGCCTTATAAATCCAAATTATCAGTAGTAGTCAAAGATAATCGCAAAGTTATTTTGGACCTTATATTACTTTGACATTTAAAAAAACATCAAATACAAACCTCAATATTAAGCACCCCAGCATTACAGTAAATTATGAACAAATCATGTCACATTGAAATGAGAATGGCACTCTTTTAAGTACATAAGCATAAAACCACCTGATGATAAATATTCAAATAGTACAATATAGAATATGAATATACTCAGGAGCCACATAAAGAAGAATATAAATATAGAATATGAATAGACAATATGAATATAGAATATGAATAGACAATATATGGAATGTAGAATATTCCCTTATACAAATGTGTAATGTAGAATATGAATATACTTAGGAACCACATAAAGAAGAAAAGTAACAGCATTAGAAAAAACAAAATTAAATCCAAAGAATCAAAAGTGATCAAAGATAATCTCAAATTTATTTTGCATCTTACAATTTTCTTTGACATTAAATAAAATAGTTAGCACCCCTGAATTACACTAAATTTTGAACCAAATATCTTGTGACATAGAATTGAGAATGAGAGTCTTGCAAGTACATTACAACAGACCACCTGATGTTAAATATCCAAATAGTTCTCCCTTAGACAAACGAGGAATGTAGAATTTGAATAGACTAAGGAGACGATGTAGAAAACACACAGATACTGAGAGGGGACGTAAATCAGTATACCTATAATTTTTATTTATTAAACATTAACATCCATGACAGCAGCAATCACATGAGAACACATGATTTATGTGGAAACCCTTTCGGGAGAAAACCACAGAGAAAAGACTGCTTGGAGCTACTGTCCAAATCCAGCCACAATAATAATTGTATTATAAATATTTGTAGGCACCAACCTACTGGAGACACATATCTCCAATGCCAAGCACCAACTCAGCTATGATTTGTGAGCACCAACCCACTGGAGACACCAATCCCCAATGTCGAGCACCAACTCAGCAATTAAAAGATCCACCCACTGTAGTTGCTTCTTCAACCTGATGATGGCGTATAGATAACTTCTTATTGTTTCTGTATACTAGTGCTTAACACTTTGCCTATGCACTCCCCGCTCTTCAATCTTCTTCAACAACTTGATATTCTAATCTGCTTGAATTTCCTCTTCCTCTTGCTTGAATGTCCTCATTAACCGCTCCTCTTATCGCTTTCTTCCTTCTCTCTTTAGAATGGCATCAACATACTCGGAGCGCACTTATGAATTCACAAGTGAATCCACTTATGTACCATGTTCATTTCATGAACAAATGTGACTTTTCATGAGTCGGCATCCTTTTTGAATATTCATCATGAGTCGGATTTAGTATACTTTGAATTTTCAATATTTGAACTTTTCAAGACTCTCGCAAACATCCTTTGTTTTCTCTTGGTCCCGCGGCATTACATGACCATCACAGACAAATCTATACATTCTTGCACACTTATCTTTGTTGTGCAGCAATCCTCCTTTATATTGTATCACTTGTTGACTTCTGCAATTTTTTCTTTACTGCGCAACATTGTTTCAAACAAACCAACATACTTCAGTTAGGTCCTTCGTCTTGCGGGGCACTATTACAACCCGCGAAGCACTACAAACACCCGTGGAACACTTCTCAACCCACGAAGCACTATAAATACCCGTGAAACACGACAAAAACATTTTCTCTGGTGCACGGCATTTAGAATTCAAACTAAAGCATCTTTTTTTGTAAGAGGCACACATTTGTAAGCATCAATGACAATATTTCTAACTTAGGAGATATTTATCAGTATTCCTTTGACCTCAATGACAATATTTCCAACAATTTTCCCCTTGTCATTGATGGCAACCAACCATCTTCACTAGCCATCTTGCAGAATTTTCCATCTTGAGTCAAATCTCCCCTTGATTGTATTACTTCTTCTTTTCCTCCCCTCAACTTTAACTCTCTTATTTCTCCCCCTTGATGTATGACTTCTCTTGTCTTTCAATTTCACTCTTTGACATCAATGACAACAGACAAATTCTCACTATACTCCCAACTTTTGTCTAAGATATTCAAAAGTTTGCTTTGGAAGAGGTTTTGAAAAAATGTCAGCAATTTGTTCTTTTATGACAATGTATTCCAACTTAACTTGCTGATCTGCAACTTGCTCTCTCAGATAATGATATTTACTGGGAATATGCTTTGTTTTGGAATGCATAACTCGATTCTTTGGGATATAGAAATTGTCACAGAAATTGGAGAATCAAATTCTACCATGAGTGTTTGTTTCATCCAGAGAACTTGTGTGCAACATGATACTACATCATTATATTTTGCCTCAGTTGTAGATAGAGAAACAGAAGCTTGTTTCTTACTCAGCCAAGATACTAAATTGCTGCCCAAAAGAACGCACCTCTTCTTGTACATTTTTTGTCATCTGTACAACTAGCCCAATCTGCATCTGTATATGTTAAAGACAAATCTTCAATTTTTGATACCACAATCCATAATCCATCGTACCTTTTAGATATTTAAGTATTCTTTTGACAACTTGCGCATGAGTTTCTTTTGATGTTGCTTGAAAAATGTGCTACCATGCCTACTGCTTGCATCACATTTGATTTTGATGCAGTTACATATAGCAGTCTTCCAATCATTGATCTATAAAGAGTCTGATTTTCTTTCGGAGATTCACTATCCTTGTTCAACTTACAACCTGTGATCATGGGTGTACTTGCTGGATTGCAATCTTCCATTCTAAACTTTTTCAGCATTTCCTTAATATACTTTGTTTGAGAAATGAATATACCTTTGTCTGATTGAGAAATCTATAATCCAAGAAAAAATGGCAACTCACCAAGCATGGACATTTCAATTTCTTTTTGCATTTCCTCAGCAAATTCTTTTCATGTCTTATCCTTACTTCCTCCAAAAATGATGTCATCAACATAAACAACAACAATCAGTTGATTACCACCTTCATTTTTAATATACAGATTATTGTCAGCGATTCTTTTCTTGAATCCTTGTTGTACATACTTGTCAAGTCTTGAATACCAGACTCTGGGGGCTTGTTTCAATCCATAAAGAGCTTTCTTCGACTTGCATACATAGTCCTCATTATCCAATAATATGAATCTTTTTGCCCGTTCAATGTAGACTTCTTTCAAATTCCCATTCAAAAATGCAGATTTAACATCCATTTGGCAGACTTTTAAGGTTCATATAACAAGCAAATGCTAAAAACATCTGAATGGCTTCTAAACGTGCAACGGGAGCAAAAGTTTCTTCAAAATCAATACCTTCAACTTGTGCATAACCTTCACATACTAACCTTGCTTTATTTCTTACTACTTGCACATCTTCATTCAACTTATTTTTGAATACCCACTTGGTGCCTAAGTCACATGGTTCGAGTTCGAATTCGACGAGGATAAAACTCGGTTCAAATTCGCCATTAAATTGGAACAATAATTAAAATTAAAAAAATAAAATAATTCTATATAACTTAAAATAAACATATATAATATAAATAAAAAGATTAAATTAAAATTTGAAGTTATATAAAACTTACAAAATTAATTATTTTTTATAAAAGATATCGTTAACTATTTTATAAAATAAGAATAAGAATAAAATGAAAACTACTCACGCGTGCAATCTCATGTATTCTTTGAAACATAAGGTGTTATGCAATGTCACAGATTTTTATTTTTGTGATGAGCCCCCTACCCTAATAAGGAAATAGAAATAAATCAAATAGGGTCTCTGTCATTTTAATGTCACTCACGTATGCCTTTGGTGTTAGTCTCAGGGTTTTGATTTTAGGGTTTGAGGTTTTAATGATGACCCACCATAACGTTTAATTCCACAACCATGACAAAGCATAGATGCCACCATTCCATAACCTAGACGATTTCACTCAACAGGAATTTCGTACAAACTACAACAGTTTTCAACAATGTTTTAAACATCATATGAAACTTGCTAAATTTTGATTTTTTCTAGAAAATGCGGCGAACCTTGTGACATAGTTTGGTGTCAATCACATTTTTGTCCTTGGGTCTTGGAACAAGATCCCAAGTCTCGTTCTTCTCTATCTAATCAAGTTATTCCATCGCTCCAATCTAATGTTTGTCTTCCCTTGCTTCAACAAAGCTTTTAGGCTTAACTTTAAACAGTAAAGATAGATTTGCATTTCTTCTGCATTTGTCAGCCGTCTTCTGGTTTGTACTCCAAGATTTTGGTCGCCTATAATCTAATTTTCTGAATGATTCTTTTGGATTGATCGGGATAGTGTTTTTATTTCTTTTATCTCAACTTCTTCCTTTTCATCTACATCTTCCTTCTCATCTTCGTTGTTTGCTTCTTCGGAATAATCAATTTCATGTATCCTACTCTTTTGTACTGGATATCATCTACCTTCACATTTGCACTTTCAACAATTTTGAATGTTCTCAGATTGTAACGTCTATAGGCCTTGCTTATTTGGGAATAGCCAAGAATACCTTCATCAAATCTAGATTCAAACTTACCCAAGTCTTCACCATCTTTCTTGATATAGCATTTGCTTCCAAAGTTTATAAGGCGTCTTGTTGTTATTTACTTTGATTTGTCCTTTATTCAAAATATAGACTACTATGTTGACTACTTCTCTCCAAAATTTGTCAAATATATGGATTCATCTAGCATGGCACTATTGCAACCCGTGAAGCACTACAAACAGCTATGGAACATTTCACAACCCGCAAAGCACTACAAACACCCACAAAACACTTCTCAACCCGCAAAGCACTACAAACACCCGCGAAACACTTCATAAGAGGCACACATCTATAACATCAATGAAAAAGATGTTTTAGTTTGAATATTTGAAATTTTCAAGACTCATCCCCTATTTTCTCTTGGTCCTGCAACATTACATGATCATCGCAAACAAATCTGTACATTCTTGCACACTTCTCTTTGTTGTGTGGTTATCCTCATTTATATTGTATCACTTGTTGACTTCTGCAGCTTTTTCTTTATTATGTGGCATTGTTCCAAACAAAACAACATGCTTCAATTTGGTCCTTCATCTCGCGAGGCACTATCACAAGCCATGAAGCACTACAAACACCCGCGGAACATTTCTCAACCTGCGAAGCACTACCAACACCCGTGGAACATTTCACAACCCGCAAAGCACTATAAACAACCACGGAACACTTCTCAACCCGCGAAGCACTACAAACACCCGGGGAACACTACAGAACCTAGGGAACGCTACAAACAAATTTTCTCTAGTGCGCGGCATTTAGAATTCATACTAAAACATCTTTTTTCATAAGAGGCACACATCTGTAAGCATCAATGACAATATTTCTAACTTAGATATTTATCAGTATTCCTCTAGACTGTTTTCGGTACGGGTATGGTATGCTGATTCAGCAAATTTTTAACTTCGGGTACTATACGCTTTTGGGTATGTTATATATATATATATATATATATATATAAAGAAGCATTTGCATACTTATTGAAATTTAATACTCATACAACTTACAATAATTCATAGAACATGAAAAAAAAATTCCAATACTTTGAGAATTGAGACTTGAATTTGTATTGATTCATAATGTTCAAATGTTTAAAGAAAGCTCTTCACAGAGCATGAATTTCAAAGTTGCCATCGATTACTTAAAAAATTGTGTTTTGTAAATATTTGAAAGATGCTGCCAGCCTAAGCAACAAAGGCAACATGCCTACAGTTTACAGAGCCTACACCCACTCACACTAATTAAAATTTTAAATAAAAAAATCATATGGGTATTGTATTATTTTGAAATAAATTGGATGAAGACTTTGGCTTGGCTGGGCTAAGTAGTTTATGTAATTTTTGGCAAGAGGGGAGCATTTTTGTTAGAGTTGACACCCACTTTTATCTCTTCCCAAGACTTTAGCATTTTAGCATTTTTGGGTTTTTAGGATTTCTTGCACAGGTAACCACACTTCTGTCTTTCTCTCATTCTATATTTCACCTTGATCAAATCTATGCAAACCTTCCTTTAGCTTTCTCACGTTCTAAATTGCAGAGCTTGAGCTTCAGCAGATCAACTGTGAACACGGTTGGTTTTTCTTAATTAAAATCCAAATGAAAATGAGCGATTGTTGCGTAGAAATGGGGGAGAGATTGGGCTGATTTTAACTTGTATTTTTAAGTTAAAATGTATAATTTTTTAATTTTTTTGAGTTACACGCAAAAAAAAAGTATTTACCTGTGGGTATGCTGCGGGTACGTACCTAGAACGTACCCACAGCATTTTTGTACCAGTACCTGAAACGTTTCAGGGCTGGTATGAAAGGGGGGAAAGTTTCGGTGCAGTCTAGGTATTCCTTTGACATCAATAACAATATTTCCAACCGAAGAGTGTAACTGATGCTGAATATAAAAATACTTACAAAAGAGGAATGTAGAATATGAATAGACTTGGGAGCCACATTAATAACAATAAAGAAGAAGGTGACAGAAAACGGGATATCTGCAATATATGGAATTGGAAAAAAACAAGGTTCCGAGAAAGAAAAGAATTCACCTTTATGAGAAATTTGTTTCCATCTGCATATACTTTTGTACATACTTGTCCGCCTTATTCTTGTCTTTGGTCATTTAACATTATTACTTGTTTTTGTCATTATCATTTGTACAGAAGCAAATAATAAACAAAGAAACAAAACTTCTACAACAACAGCCAGTCAAGGGTATGATAATCTATACTTTAACAATATAAATTGCATATGTTAAGCTCTCTAATTTACAAATAACTTTTTTAAATAGATATTTTAGTTACAATTGTTCATAACAATATCAACAAACACCAAAAGTTAAAAAAATCAGTCAGATAGATAACATGCCAGATAAAACCGACATTTATTGGCAAGGCACTAAAAGTGCAAACCCACTGTAATGTTGCCAACAAAAAATTATGTCAGACATTAATTTCTAAAACAAGAGCATACATACGACAAAATCAGATTTACATTGACAGCCTTTCGCTTTTACAAACAGATGGGTCATGTGCAATCCACTTCAGTAATGCTACAATGTAAATCAACTACGAAATTTTTGGCCTAAAAAGGTTTTACCTTTCTTCTGCTGCCTTTCCTTGCTCTCACTCGTTGGCTCATCAATATTCTCCTTAGACACAATCGTATCTGTAACAGCCCCGTTATCATCAGATTGGGGTCTAGATTCCTTCTTACTTTTTGACGATTGTGATCCCCTGCAATCCCAATCATATGTTCATGAAGCATCAATGAAATAAAGAATACAAATTTTCAAAAAAAACATTGAGATAGTGCTCGGTAATACCGTTTTGCCGATGATTTTGGTGTCTCTGGCTTTACTGAAGATTCTTCCACTTTAGTGGTCTTCTTCTTTGCTGACCTGTAAAAAGTAGGCATTAACAAAGAGTCATAAATCTAATAGACAACTAATAGGCATGAAATTAAAGGCAACCATCACTCCAGCTAAACTCTGGTTTAACATTAACGATATTCCATTTGTGCAGCATTCTAGCTTAGCAAACATGCCATTATACAAAATTATGGTATAACTAGATATGACATCAGAATTATAATTTATAATAAAAAATGTTTCTGGCGCAAGAATTTAACATCTCATCGAAGGTCATAAGAACACCCAGTTCAACTGGGGAACAGCAGTAACAAATTGAATAAAAACAGATAAATGTTGAAACTTCTTGATTCAATTTCAAACAGCTGATATAATATTTAAAGTTCAAACAATGGTGACAAAAGACAAAACATTACTATAGTGTCCCTTGCCAATATTCAAACAATGGTGACAAAAGACAAAATGATTTCTAGGCTACAGTTACAAAATTCAGTTGCACAAACATATGATTTATCTTGTACATCTTTTCAATCAGACATATTATGCAAATAAACGCTATCCTCCAAATTGGCAATTATCAAGTGTTTTCTCAATAGTGAGTTGAATAAAAAGTGATAAATGTTAAAGCCAATACAATTATCATAGGGTGTGCCAAATAGTCATACAAGGCAACAGCCACAAATTCAGGCTCAGAAGCATGATTTAACAAATAAATGTTTTCAATCAGACATGTTAAGCAAATAAACCATAGTTACCAGATACTTACAAATCTGCATCAAATTTGGTTTGAACCAAGCTTTTGAAGAAATCGAATTTGTTTGGTAAATTCGCTATATGCATTTTGACTTTACCCAAAAAATATTGATTTGAAAAATAAAAAATATTAAAAACTCAGTTAAAGTAAAATCAAAACCCTGAAGCATTGAAAAAGTCAAAAAGACTAAAACAAAAACCTAACCCTAGCAAGCAAGAGGTAATAAATGTTTAAAAGAGGGCAAAGCAGTGAACACTAAGGAGATGCCAATGCAAAAGAGGGAAAAGTGCAAACACCAGCAGCCAAAGGCCAAATGCTTTGCAGGCACCAGACCTGACCTGCTAAGTATAACTTTTCACCAGAAGGGCCCACGTTAAACTCGTCCGCCATTAAAATTTGACACTCGACTCTGACGCTGACCATCATTGATCCAAGTAACTTGAGCTTTACTTGTTTGTGGTTGTTTGCTCGGGACTAGGGGAGAATGAAATTAAATTCAAATAGTTAAAAACTTAAATTCTTAGTTCCAGGTTTAGGTTAGATATTTAATATTTTACTAAGTTAATTTGCTAAAACTTAAAATGTTTTGCTTTTAAAAAATGTTTTGCTTTTAAATTTTTCGTTTAATAATTAAATTTATTTATTTTTAGAAAATTATAAATTCGAACTTGTTAATATAATAACAAACTATTAAATCTTAAAAGTTTGTAATTATATTAAAAGGTTTGAATTGATTATTTTCATTTTATTTTTATTTATTTAAATTTTTAAATCAACAAATTAGGTTTTTTTATCATTTACTTTATTTTATTAATTTATAATTTTATAAATTAAAATAAATTAGTGATAGCTTTTATTTGCATTTTTTAATATTATCATCTAATATTTAGCTTTTTTATTTAAATTTTAAAATAAAAAGTTAAGTTGTATTTTATTATTTACTATATTTTATAAGTTACAATTTTTTTAAATTAAATAATTTTAATAACAAGTTTTATTTTCATTTTTGAGTCGATATTATAAATTATTTTTTACTAATTTTTAAATAGATAAAATATTATAAATTATTATTTATTAATTTGTTGGCATGTAAAAAAATGTTGAACCGTTATATTTGCAGTTTGCAGGTTCACAAAGAAGTTGGGCAGTAAAAAGAAAGACTAGGTGGTCAAGATGTCTAGTAGTGGTCGTCTCTTGGAGATGAAATAGATTGTCCAAAGAGATGATAACAAAAAAGAGAGAGATGCACTTTGTACAACGGTAATATAGCAAGTAGTGTAATTAGAGTTAGGTACCATTACATTGGAAGATCCTCGGATGTGAAGCAATGTCCAATAGCAAATGAGATTTCAGAGGAAGTAAAATATAGAGATTTCATAAATCAAGTGCAAGCTAAATTTAATGTGAGTCGTGTTGGATGATTAGCTTCATAAGCAAATAAGGCTAAAATCCAACACTATCTCTCACAAATGGGTTCCTTCAGTAGTTCAAGTTGCTCTCCATCACCATTTGCCAAAGGAAGTGGAAGCCCTGACGTAGTTAAAAAGTCGCGAGGTTCAATGAAGTCCATGTGGAGACCACACCAAAAACATGAGGTAGATAGATAGGCAACAAGATTGGTCTTCTGCTGAGAGGATTCAAACTCTCCTCCTTCGAGATGGAAACAGACAGTCCCCCAGCATATTATTTTGGCAAAGTTTGGAGCCCGACCTTTCTGTCTGGAGACTATATTTGACATATCAACCTTTCTTCACCGTCTCAGGAGGTTTGGTGATCTCTCCGATGAGCAGAACAAGTATCCGTATCTCGCCTATTGTTCCTCTGTGAGAATTGCCCAGGCTATGGGCCATTGTTGGTTTGTCGAGACCTCTACCTTGTTAGACTCGATATCCAGATTGATCGTCTCCCCCCTTTCCAGTATTCCCTGAATGCTCCCAGTCATCTCTTGCCCACCAAGCAAGTGTTGAACAGGTCCATCCGGGAGGATATCTACAGGAGCTTCATTCAGACTACTTAAGTGAACCCTCCTGGGGGTTTGCGCCCTAAGATGTCCTTTAATGCAGAGCACTTTCTTGAAATCAGAGATGGACTCATCATCCGCCCTCAGTACACCTCTCGTCATTGGGTGCATGCCCTCCGTATACCTTTGGGTCAGTTTCGAGTCAGCTCCCACAGACTTCAGTGCAAGACTGATCACCACATTGATCGGAAGGACAAACTTTGTAGGCTCTGTAGCCTTCAAGAGGTGGAGACCAAGACTCATTTCATCTTCCGCTGCCCCATATACTGTGAGATCAGAGGACAATTTCACTGCCTCTTCAGAGGGATTCAAATTCTCCCAGTCTTGTTCAGATATATTGACCAGCAATGTCTTGCCCTCTGCATCAATGAGTCTTTGTTGTTCCAGGACCAGATTCTTCATCCCCCTCCTAGAGTCATCCCCACGAGACAAATTACAGCCTTCTTTCTAGTTCTACCCACAGGTGGAGGAACTAAACGACAAAGCCTTTCTAACCCACCAGATACAGTGCATAGATCAGTTCGTCCCCGGTTGGACCTTCACACTTCCCTCGATCACCGCCAGCAGAATCAAATGCACACACGATCCAGAGGGCAACCTAGCTCCATTCATCCCCCTGGCCGTCGTGTCAGTCTCAGATCTTAACAGGGGAGGAGGTTTTCGCCCCCCTCTTCAAGTTGCCAATCCATCAGGAGCTTCTTTTTGTCGGCCTCTAATGTTAGGATGGGTGTGGCTACCATTCCTGAGTAGACCATTGGTCCTCGTTTGCCCCCCCCCCTTCATTCCCTTCTTTGTTTCTCTCGTCTTTCACCCCCGCTTCCTCCATTGCCCCCGCCTGTGGGGGTTTTGGCTTCAGGGTTCCTTTTTGCTTTGTCTTTTCTCATTTTTCTGTTTTTCAGAACTCGTTTTGAGTTGCCCCCGCTCACACTTTGTATATCGTTTGGGCTACAGTCCCATTGACCTACTTTTGTGGTCAGTCGTTGGACATTAATATATTTATCTTATCTATCTTATCTTATCTACATTTCAAATCTTTCATTGATGTGGTAATCGAATTTAAGGAGGCTTATAAGTTGCCTTGTTATGAAAGACTAAGAACTAGTCATCGTGAAGAGGAGGCCATATCCATATCCAATGAGCTAAATGAAATGAAGAAAAGTTGGAAAAGAATAGGTTTTACAATAGTACGTAATGAATGGTTTGATTCAAGGCGAAGGCCCCTCCAAAAAATTTTGGCAATATATTCACAAGGTTTAATGTTCATAAAATCAATTGATACAAATAATGAGCAAAAAACTTCTCTTTTCATTTCCAAATGCATTGAATCCAGGATTTTGGAGATTGGAGAAGAGAATGTTGTTCAAGTTATTATAGATAATGCAACTCATTGCAAAGGAGGAAATAATTTACTCATAGATAGATTTTCTCGTATCTTTTGGACACCATAGATAGATAATGCAGCCCACGCGTTGGATCTTTTGCTTGAAGATCTCTCAAAAATAAAATGGGTAACTAATATTGTGACTAAAGGAATACAAATCTCTAAGTTTATCTTCAATCACCACTTGACATTGAACTTGTACCGTTCTTTTGCAAAACATGAGCTTCTTTCCCCGCCGAAACAAGATTTGCCACCAACTTCATTACTTTGCAAAGGGAGGTAAAGAAGAGGACAGCATTAAGAAAGTGGCGGTTACTGGTGAATGGACAGATTCGAAGCTTTCCAAGGAAATCCATTCAAAAGAACTTGAAAAAATTATCTTATGGGACACATTTTGGGAAGGGGCCAAAACAATCATAAATGTGTTTGAGCCACTTATTTGAATTTTAAGAATGGTTGATGGCAATCAACCTTGCATGGGTTTTGTGTACAAGGGCATGGGCAGAGAAAAGGAAGAAATCCAAAAGTTACTAGCAGACGATGTTGAAGATGACAAGTGTATTTGAGAAATTGTGGACAAACAATGGTTCATGCTACATCGTCCTCTACATGCAGCAGCATGTTACTTAAATTCTAAATTGGTAGACGTAAATTGTGATGCAAGTTAGGAGATAAAGAGAGGTATTCTTACAACAATAGACAGGGTGGTTCTTGATGAAGATATGAAGGAAATGGGAAAAGAACTTTCTATATTTGACAGCCAACTTAAAATGTTTGGTGAAAAGGAAGCAAGGGCAAGCAAAATGAAGTGGGAACCATCTAAATGATAGCACATTTATGGGTCTCCTACTCCATATTCGCAAAAGCTTCCCATGCGAATCTTCATCCAACATTCCAATGCTTCTTCATGTGAAAGAAACTAGAGCACACGTGATTTTATTCACACAAACAAGAGGAATCGATTAGGGGTTTAAAAACTCTTTGATCTTGTTTTTAAGCATAGCAATTTTCGATTGCCTACTCATTCTCTTGCAAATGAAGAGGGCAACTCTTGCCCTTGAGAAGTATGTTTTGGAGATGAAGAAAATGTTGTTGATGATGAGCCTAATACTGCAATATTAGATGAAGATGCTAGTAAATTTTTGATATAGAACCAAGATTTAATGTTGCAAATGTTTGAAATTGCATTCTAGTTAATGATCAAAACTTTGAGGTTTGAGCAATGGATAATTCTCATTGCTATATTTTATATTAATATGTATAAACTATGAATTTTGCCTATTTGAGTCGTAATTGTAAGTCTTGGAAGTTAACATTAATGGATTTTGCTATGCATTTATTTGTTTTAGACTTTAGTATACTTGTATGTTTATTTATTTGTATGTCGGATTGGTTTTTTTAAGCGAGTATAAATTATTATTCATTTTTATACTTATTTCAAAATCGTATTTTGGTAAACCAAACTGAACCAAGCCAAGTTTTTTGCAAAATCCTGAACTTCCGAACAACCAAAACTTTTCGAGCATGGTAACTATGAAATAGACACCATCCTCCAAATCAGCAATTATTACGTGTTTTCTCATTAGACACGAGATTCACAAACACTGAGATGACAAAGCTCAAAAGGTGAGATGACACTTCTAACGATTTTGAATAAATAATTAGGCTTGTTTAAGAGATAGCAATCAAATGAAAGCTAATAATCACCAGCTGCTTGCAAGTTTGGATTATTTGATTAGTATTTCAGGCAGAAGGTTTAAAAAGTATCATAAAAATAGACACATTAGTAAACATCAAAAGTAGAATATAAATTACACCTGGAGCACTTTAATAGTATTTCGTTTCCATAAGTATGCTTACACTGTTGGCTCTAAAACAAAATTTTCTTTATGAAAGCGTAAATAGAACAGATAAATTGATGACTGCACAGAGTCGACATCAATAACCTAGACTGCATTCCCAAAATTCAAGAGCAGAGTAAAGATGAACCAGCTCAAAAATATATTTTGTCCCCGAATATTTGAAAGATTGACAGAAGTTTATGCTGTCTTAAAGAGTAAACAGACTATAGTTAATAGCTAACATACAGACTCTACAATATTAAAATCTTAATGAGACATTTTAATTACCACAGTTGAATATGTTGGTGCCACATTTGTAAAGGGCTGGTGCAGTGTTTCTGCCCTAAAATAAGTCAGATGTACCCACTTCAACTGCTGAGATTCAATGTTCTCACTGTCTGCGACTGTAATCTGACATTTCTAATGTCTCTCAAATGTGAAAAGTGCTAAAAAAACCAAAGCTGTGTGTATGAATGTTGATGCAGCATTTCAGCCTGGAATTGGGCAATTTGTAATAGCTAAAACCATTCTGATTCAACACAAATTATATATGTGCTTGATGGTGGCACATATCTCCTCTGAAAACAGAATTTTTTTGTATCTTCCAGATGTAAAAGTGTTTCTACGAGGCAATTGAAATATGGATTCAAGTTTGCAGTAACTACTGCCTGATGGTTAAACGCTACCCATGAATTCACTTGGTGCTGGTTAGGGAGATATTTGGAGAACAGGCAGATCATATTCTTCAGTCTACTGCTCTAATCTCAATCCATTGTTAAATTGCCCTTCCCCATCCAGAAAAAGAGGGGTTTTTTTCCACAAAGATGTCTAGTTCATCACACCCACAACAATTCTGATCTGTTCTACTGTAGGCATTGCTATCTTCTGCAGATTATTTGAATTTATCAGACAGCCCTCTCAAGTAAATTCTTCTGCTAGAGATTCTGCTGAAAATCTACTCAAGAATATAATAAACCCCCAACAGAAAGGGTAAGGCTGCTTTCCAAAACATGGCAAGAAGATGGTCTACAATCTTCTCTCAGGTGATAAATTTCTTGAAGCAATTGTTTATCGTTCTTCTCATCTGGTTACAGAAATAGCTAATAATGGGCTAACGTGACATGGAATCTCTCGTCCCAAGAATTAGACAGGCATGGAAATCATCAGCTAAGTTTGATGTTAGTATTACACCTAAGAGATTCTTCTTTGTGAGCTTAACTGATTCAGACAATAGGCAAAGGGTCCTTAAGATGGGTCTTTTTTTATTAAGGAGCCAGCATAGGAATATATTTAAGACAGTGGACTCCAGGATTTATTCTGATATGGAAAACATGAATTCTGTCACTTTATGGATTAGACTATATGCTCTCCCTTTGGAAGCCTAGACTCGGGATTAATTAAAAGGAGCAGCAGGAATTTTAGGAAAATATATTTTGATGACAGGCTACTCATCAACAGATGCATACTGTGTTTACTACAAATTGTATAGAGATGGTAATCTAAGCTAGCCATTACCAGAATCAATTAATGATATGCTTAATAATGGGATCAACCAAAAGACTAAGAAAATGTTCCATTTGGAATCCATAATTGTCATCAACATGATCACTATTATAAAAACTTTCCCTCTTCGACATAAACAACTCCACCTAAATAACAGTTCATAGTGATGGATACATGATGACTCAGATGACAGACGAAGATGGATTCAAGCAAATTATATAAAGAGAGTTGATAGGCAAGGGCAACAGATAAGAAACCTTGCATTCCTCAGAACATGGATTTGGATCGTTTTCAACAGGCAAATACAAAACAACCTCAATCGACACGACTCGGCAAAAATGGCCAAACCCATCTCGCTTATTGCGCAATCAGGGACTGATGAAGATGTGAGTCATGGACTTTACTAAGACACATACTAACCTCTCAGAAATAAGTACTGTAAATTAAAGACTCACTAATTATGTTATCTTGTGTAATTACTAATTAGTATATTAAATTCTTGCATAATTAGCCCAGTAAAAAAATATATCCGCAAGCATAATCTAAACCATGTCTTTTGTTGCAAAATCCAACCACATAACCTTACCATACAGCTTTAACATGATTTATTATGTTGACCCACAAATTAGGCTCCCTTCTTAACTGTTCATCTCATAGCCTCTACCAAGCAGAACCTTTGAAATAATGCTCTTGATTTCTATACAAACATCTTAATACAAAATAATGCCACAAAATAAATAATTATACTATTGTAAAAGAGACTTTTATCCTCTGAAGTTGTTATCAATGTCTGCCCTCATATGCACCCATATTAAAAACTATGTTACACCACCAACCAGGCCTCCATGTGGGTGAACAAGCAAATGCAAGCACATGAAAAGCTGTTGCCTAGAAGTTCTTCACAAATTGTAAGTCGGTAGTACAAAAAAGGTTATGGAACTTCGCCCCAAAAAAAGCAGGTTTGCTATATGGACACACCTCATAGGAATATTGAGTATGTTGACACATCCACGAATTAACACAAATTTTATATGCCAATCATGATAATATATGTTACCAAAACTGCCCAAATACTTGAGCAAATGACCTATAGATTTCTAAAGGATTATGAAGTCTCTTACCAAAAAATTGAGAAGCAATTATAGGTTTTATCCACATATAGAGCAGCAAGCTCACAAGAGGTAATAAAGAGGAAAACCAACCCCAAATGAATTTTAACGTTGCTAGTCATTCAGTCAAGATTCAGGCTCAAAATTTGTGATTTGCTCTATAAATAGTCATCTGCCACTAACAGATTTACCACAAGGTATATTGCATTGGAAGGTTTGATACACTCAACCAAGATGATATAATATCCCACAAGTGAAGAGATAATATCTGACAGTTGGATTTATTGCAGACTTCATGAAGTAAACATGATATCCCACTGGCCATTTTACTACAGATGCAAAAGAGAACAGATACAAGTCCTTTACATTTTCCAGTCTGTGTAGTACCTTTGCTAACATAAATATTTGAAAAACACTCCTTCAATGCAGTTAGCTGGTCCATCAAACACATATACTCAAAAGATCTTCAATGTGGTTGTAGAAATACCCTTAGGAGGTGTATAGAATAATGAATCCCAAGTACACCCAATGGATTATGTTAAATCGCTAACCAGCTATGAGGTATTAAAACTAGTATAATTCATATATTCCAACTCTCTCCCAACAGGGTGGGTTAGATAACAAAATAGAGAAAACTTGAGGAATGATGCCTATGAAGTGTTACAATGCCATGATGATGAAATGGTGACATGAGAATTACTTAAGTGTGTGTTTCAAGCCTTAGATGTTGGTATGAAACCCTGATGGAGAATTCTCAGTCTATGTGTCAGACATTCACATCAAGTCATGAGGTAACCTCATTCTATACAGTAGACCTTTTTTGGCAGTAGTAAGACCTTCAAACCTTTAGATCATTCCTTCTCCGTAAATGTTCAGATGAAGATGTTAGCTACCTTCACTGGAAAAGAGTTTTGGCAAAGCAAGCAGTCATTGCATAATCTCTGCAACTGTTGTTACCAACATCAAAAAGGAGAATTCAATCTCTGCAACTGTTTTCACCAACAACAGAAAGGAGAATTCAATCTCAGGAACTGTTGTCACCAACAACAAGAAGGAGAATTGAATCTCAGGAACTGTTGTCACCAACAACAAAAAGGAGAATTCAATCTCTGTAATTGTTTTCACCAAAAACAAAAATGATAATTCAACCTCTGCAACTGTTTTCACCAACAACAAAAAGGAGACATCATATAACAAGACATCAGAAATCATATCAGAAGGTCAATAAAATCCAGCATGTGTCAAAGTTTTCATTTCCAGATGGTAAGAACTAAAACGTCAAATACACATTAGAACCCAGTAGGTAAAGACTCTAGAATGTACATTACGTCCTGCCAATCCAAATGTCATGATGAAATCTTCAGATTGTATGAGAATCTAAGTTACAAGGTTCGAGTTCGAGTTCGAGTTCGAGTTCGCATTCATGTTCGAAAACGATAAAGTTTGGTTCAAGTTCACCAATGGACAAAGTTCGGAAAAAAAATACATCTTTAGTTTGAACGCGAGAATATTTTTATCATTTTTTTATTTTATTAAAAATGCATAAATATGTCAGACAGAGGGATAGGGTGGAGAGAGTTTTCTATCCTCCGTTTTCAACTAGTATATGTATAATATATACCATAGTTCAAAAATCGTTATCGGCAATTAATTGGCAGGCAAAATTTTGACTCGCAAATCAGGAATCGGCAATGTCCTAGCAATTTATTGGGATGCAATTTTAAATATTGTTCATACAATAAAGAACTGTACGCTCTTGCTCACGAAATCAAGAAATGAAAGCACCATCTCATGGATAAGAAAACTATTATCCATTTCGATCACCAACATCTCCAATATTTGCAAACACAGTTTAAACTTTAGCAAGCTAGACATTGTAAATCGATGGAATTTTCAAAACAATTTCATTTGTGATATGTTATCTAGACCAATATTACAAAAAACACAAAAAAAAATACAATAAATTGCCAACTGCCAGCAAAAACCATTTTTTCAATGCCAAAAATCGCAGTTTTTTGACATGGTACAATCCACGATTAAAACTATAAAATATCGCATATTTACACAAAATTGCACAATTTTTTGATGAAATTGTACAAGAAATTGCAATGCATCGCAAAAAAAATGATTTATTCAAAACATCATAATTTCTGCCTATAAATGTTTTAAAATTGAGGTTTTAGGGTTTTATAACATTCATTCTTAGTCAAATTTGGAGTGCTTTTCAACAGTTTTCAAACAACATTTAGCGGGTTTTCAACTGCTTTCAGCATTCACCGACCAAGTACCCTTTGTTTAAATTTCATTGATCAAAACTTAAATACAGCCTAAACCCTAAACGATGGTTTTCCAATGTCTATGGTTAGGCTTTTTTAATCAAAATATTCACATATTTATATGATTTACCTATTTTAAGTTACAAAAAAATATTAAACCTTAACCCTGACCCTAAATGGTACTTTTTCCAACATGTAGGTTAAGGATTTTTTATAATTGAAATCTATACAAATTTAGAAGATTTTACTATTTTAGTTAATAAAAAACTTTATCACACCCTTGCCCTTACCCTAAATGCTGATTTTCAACATTTTGGGTTAGGATTAGGGTTTTTCTTGAAAAAAATCAAAAACATTATATATTTGGGAAAATTTTGGTTAGTTAAAAATAGAGCATTATATTTTTAAATAACCTAAAGTCTTTTAATTTAATTCAACACAAATTAAAGTTAGCTTTTTAAAAATCAAAATGTTTGCAAATTAGAAGGCGTAAATGAAAGTAGATGTTCTATATTACAATATGGTAAATAGTTTTTTTAAATGAAAATGTTTGCAAATTAGAAGACATAAATGAAAGTAGACGTTCTATATTACAATATGGTAAAATTATAAGTTTGTAAATGTTCTATATTACTATATGGTGAATGTTTGTAAATGTTTTATATTAATTTATGGTAAATGTTCTATATTATTTTATAATGTATGTACTAATAATATGTACTAAAAAACTGCATTGAGCGACACAAAAAAAAACATCTCTGAAACATCTTCTTCTCTCTTTCTTCTTTCGGCCACCTGTCGTTCGGTTGTATATTTGACACAAGGGGGATTGCAATGTCAAACATGTGACAATGTCTACATGCTCTAAGTTGCCCCTTATGAGTAGGTAGCCATTAGACAAATCCAAGATCTTTCATGTGTCATTTCTTTTGGTGCCACTCTACTGTCACATATCACCCTGCTCTGAAGTACATTTCTCTTCAATGTATTATCACTTTTCCACATACCTACAAATATATAGGATGGTGAGGTATATAAGATGGTTCAGTATATCTAGAGATTTGCTCTTATATACCATTACTCTTCCACATACCTTTGGATATATAGGAAGGTGCATGGTATATTGGACATTTTGGCTATCAGAGATTCAAGTATATCGAAAAGCAAGAGTAATAAGTTGGAGTCATAAGGGTTTCTTCTACGTTTCATATGGGTAAATTGGATGCCTTCCAAATATTTCAGCACCTAAACAGATTTTTTCAGCGCCTAAACAGATTTCTTTATGCACGATACATCTCTCTTCTATGTATCATCACTCTTCCACGTACCTACAAATATATAGGATGGTGAGGCATATATGAAGGTTCGGTGTATCTAGAGGTTTGCTCTTCCATACCATTACTCTTCCACATACCTTTGGATATATAGCAAGGTGCATGGTTGTAATGAAATAACTAGTATAATTCAGATTATGAGCAGCAATATAACACCAAATAACACAATATTTCAGACTAATGATCTCAATATGCACTTATAATAGCTTTGCCACTTCGAGGGGGCAACCTCCAAACCATATAATAACACTCAAATGCTCAAATGATAATGAACTACTACCTACAATCCCCTATATATACTATTCATATTCTATGGCCATCACCTAGGCCGACCTATTAAGCATGATAAAGTTTAAATGATATAATAAAATAATATGGTAAGCCACAAGTCAGCTACTCATATCCTAATACAAGCAATAGGTTAAGGGCGTCGCATTGGTGTATCGGACAGTTTGGCTATTGGAGATTCAGGTATAACGAAAGGCGGGAGTAATAAGTTGGATAGATAGGGGTTTCTTCTACGATTGATAATGGTAAATTGGATGCCTTCCAAATATTTCAGCATCTAAACAGATATTTTCAACGCCTAATCAGATTTCTTTATGCACACTACAAATTTGATTATCATGCCGCATGAGAAAATAATTGCACTAATGAATGTCAAATGCAACTTTTTTGGTCATGTATGCAATGGAGGCATTTACTGTTTCAAGTCACATTTGGAGGGGCAAGAGGGGAATGAAGCTACGCCTTGCGCTATTGGATGTCCTATAGATGTCACCACCAAGAATTTAGCAACATTGCAATCATATACAGAGGGGAAGGCCAAAAAGGCAAGGATATTTACAAAGGTGGGATCTAGCTCTTCGAATGCAAGGTTGATTTATTTGATGGCACACCAATGCCATCTACAAAACAAGCACAGGGAAAGGGGGCAAGGTTTCAATCAACCCCTAGCTCAGTAAATTGTGGGTCAAACACAAGTGGAGGAAACATTCATGCAGTATTTAGCCCCCGCACTACACTTAGGGCACAAACCATGCTAGAGAGTACAGGTTGGAAAAAGATTGTTCACAAACAAGTAAGGCCATTTCCAACTTTTAATACTATTCTAGCTTACCATTTAATGTGGCCATATCTCCATACTAGCAAAGTATGGTGGATGCAGTTGTAATTACAGGTCTTGGTTTCAAAACCCATCATGCGCGGCTTTACAAATTGATTTGTTAAAGGATGTTGTATATGATGTGAGCAATGTTCTTGCCGAACATTACAAGGAATGGCAAAAAAATATGAACAATCATGTACAATTGATGGACGGATAGAAGGAAGCGCACACTCATCAACTTCCCTCTATTGTGTGACATTGGCACAATTTTTCTTAAGAGTGTCAATGCATTTGATACGATAACATTGGGCAAGACATTCATTCATGTATTTTATGAGGTTGTGATTTAGGTGGGGCCACAAAATGTGTTTTAATTCATTATAGATGATGTTGTTGCTTGCATGGTTGTTGGAAGCCTTTTTATAAATAAATATGAAACTATGTTTTGGAGTCCATGTGCAACACATTGTTTTGATTTGACCTTGGAGGGCATAGGCAAAATTCCATGGTTGAAAGAGGTTTTGCAAAAGAACCGCAGAATTACCAAGTTCATATACAATCACATAAGGGTGCCTAATATGATGTGCACATTCACTTACGGAATGGAACTTCTTCAGCCAAAAGTGACAAGGTTTGAAACCCACTTCCTTGCATTGCAAATTCTATGCTAACAAAAAATGAATTTGAAACAAAATTTGTTTCAATTGAGTGGGTGGACTCTTTCATTGCAAAACATATGGATACCAGAACTGTGAATATGTTTTCTCATCATCATTTTTGGATGAGGTAGAGCAAATGATCTTGTTCTCTGAGCCTCTACTTTAAGCATTGAGACTCGTCAATCAAGATAAATTCCCCATGGGTTATCTATATGAGGCCATAGATAGGGCCAAAGAGGGTATTAAGAGTATATTGGAGAATAACAGGAATAAGTACATACCATTATGAGAGATAGTGGAATATAGATGGTATCAACAGGACCCAAAGTCCCAGATTTCAGGCCAAGGGAGAATGTTACCTTCAACATAAGTTGTTCTATAAGTTGGTTAAGCTTTTTGTGCCTAAGGAGGTAAAAGTTAAGCTGATGAGGGAAGCACATAGTTCAAAAAGTTGTAGGCCATTTGCATGTTACAAAGATTGTTGCACATTTGTAAAGGTATGTTTATTGGCCTAATTTGCATTTTGAAGTTGCCAAGTTGATAAGAGGGTGTGTTTATGTAAGTACAAGCAAGCCTAACAACATAAAGTTGGATTTATATTAGTGTTCCACGTAGTCTCGAAACAGGGAGACGGCAAGACAACTCTTAGAGACGGGGGGACCAACAACCTAGGTTTCGGAACAACGAGGAGACAATGTCGCAAGTATATATAACACTTGAAAAAATAATTATAAAAAAATGTATAAGGAGCAATAAATTAAACTTTGAAATACTAAACACATCGCATTGAACAGTGAAAATGCCAAATATCAATATATAAATATCTATATTCAAAATGATCGCTACATTCAAAATTCAAATACAATTGGCCAGTGGCTCAATGCAACGAAGACTCGACACTTGTTCTAACTCTTGTCATTAGTTAATGTTGTCTCTCTTCCTTGCTCATGCTCTCACTCTTTCTTGTTAATGTTAGTGATCTCACTCTTCCTTGCCAATGATCTCACCCTCTCGCTCTTGCTCTAAAAATTTTTATTGTGATTTGGAGTGAGGGTGTACACCATATTTATAATTTTGTATGGACTTCTTGGGTGGTGGGTGGGGCCATTGAGTATTAGGGTTAGGTTTCCGTGCCGAAAATTATAAAACAAAATGATTTTAACAAAAAGTTTTAGATAGACTTAAGTTGTAAGGGACACATAGGAGTCTCCGGGAGGGGTCAAAAAATTTCTACAAGTCTTCGAGACATCCCAGGAACATTCCAAATCCCCACGAAGTTCCCAAAATGGGGGGACATCTCATAAACGCTCCTTTGACAGAAATGTTTCAAGGACATCTCCATCTGGATGGTCGTGATAGGGGGACATTTCCCAGTCATCCCCCAGTCTCAAAGACATCTCGAGTCTCTGAGACGTCACTTTCGAGGGGTACGCGTCCCCGTAGAACACTGATTTATATATGTCATTACCACTTCCTTTTAGCAAATGGCAATTCCATGGATTTTTGTAAGCGAGTTGTCTATATCAAAAAAGGGGCATGACTATCTCCTCGTGGTTGTGGACCTATTTAGCAAGATATGTATTCTTGTTACTTGTATGAAGATTCTAAAAGGTCATGATGTAGCTGAATTGCTTTGACTAGCTTCATTATATCAAATCGGGACTCAAGATTCGTTGGTGAATTTTGGGCCGCATTGTGGGAGAAAATGGATACCAAGTTGAAATAGTCTACCACTTTTCACCCACAAACAAATAGGCAAATGGAATTTGTAAACAAAACTTTGAATCAGCTCTTCACAAATTACAATATGAAGCATCCTAAGACATGGGATGAAAATTTGGAGTATATTTAGCAGTCTTACCACAAGACAATGCTTGCTTCAACTATCAAAACTCATTTTGAAACTTGATTTGGCTACTTACCTCCATGTGCATTTGATGTAATTTTAAAGCGGCCACATGAAAGTACTAGGTGTAGACACTCAAATTTCATAATTTGCTCTTTGGCAACCTTTGATTTGACTATTTACTCTTGCTATGAAATACTACTTCTCCATTCCTACTTAGCACTTTCTAAGGTTCATTATTTAGCTTGTTTATCGGTGTACACTTACATGTCGAGACATCCCAAGAATTCAATGCACAAAATCTATAGAGAGACATCCTTTCACCAACTCCAATGTTCATTTAACACATTCCCTACTCTTGGCCAGAACCGTACGGTTTGGTCAAGGACATACCATACGGTCCTGACCTCTTTGTACAGTCTTAGACCGACATGTCTTCCAATTGCACTTTCAAATTCAAATCTTTTATTGGGTCTTATATTTCATTTGGATCGGTCTTCCTTAGAAAAATCATCTATGGAACCCTATATAAGCAAGTAAACACTACCTCATTGCTAGCCTAGAACTCCTAAGGCAATGCATTAGAGCACTCACTACATACACTTGAAAAAGGCATCCAACGATTCTAAAATCTCATAATTATAGATTTATAGTCATTAGGACAGCACCCACATCAGGTTTGAAGCTACAAACCAAGTCAAGACAACCATATCTCTCATCTACAAGCATCCAAACATTCTCTCTCCAAGTGTTTTTAGCAAATGCCAAGTCAAAGAAAGCATGGTCAAAGCAATTGCCAAATCTGATTGATCTATCTAGATATCACATGTTAAGTGGAGAACGACATGTGATTTAAGGCCTTTTCAAAGTAATACCGACGTAAGCAGTGCACGGGGGTGCCCACAACCATTCTAATGTTTGTTTTGTAGGACTCTTCATCCGCAGCTAGGGTTTGAGGAGATGATCATTCCAATAAGAGAGCTTTGTTGCATGTGCGACTAATGTTTGACAGCGACAATCAAATCCAGAAAGGCAGGCAACCCAAAAAGTTGCAAAGTCAGGTTCAAAGCAGGTCCAAGACCGTATAGAAGGGATTGGACCATGCGATGTGGTCCTCTCCTGATGGTACGGTCCTGACCCAAGTGCAGTCAGAGTTCTAATCCATTTTGCGAGGGTTTCTCAGATTCAATTCTCCTAGTTTCTTTATTGCACAGCCCCAAATCTTTCCAAAAATTGGTAGAAATCAGCTAAGTGCTTCTATACCTTTGTTTGTGATTTCGATTGCATGTTATAGGTTAACTGGTGTATGCAAATTCTTCTTATCCGATCTAAGTTGCAAATCTAAATTAGTTCTTATATTGAATCATCTTTGTTAGATTTGTAAATCAACTTTAATATATCCTACACCTAATTAAATTGACCTAAACTTTACTTAAGAGTTAAACAATGGGGGACTGGCTCAGGAGGCCCAAAAAGCTGAAAGTTCATTGAGGAAATTCAGCAAATCCACCTCCAACTGTAAAAGAGATTGGCAGTGTCTCAAGCCAAGTGCAAAACAAGGCATGATCGGCATAAGACTGACCACAGTCCTTATTAGAAACAAGGAGTGGATGTATTCGAGTAAAGAGAGATTCCAAGATAAGACTAAAGTTGAAATTTTGGAAAAAGTCTATAAGAATGCTTTCGAACTTGATTTGCCTCCTTATACGAAGATTTATTCAATTCTCAATATTGAGAGCCTACGTTTTTTTGAACCCTCCATGTTAGATAATTAAGATGAAGGGTTGTTGATACCTTTGAATTCAAGACCTCACTCATAATAGTCAGATCAAAATGGAAGAGGATGTGTTGCAAAAGAAGGAAAGGTCAACACGTAGAGGAGAGCAAGAACATTAGTTGATTGAATTAAGGAACAACTACCTAACAAGGCCAAATAGTATTCCAGAGAATATGTGGGTAAGAAATTTCCTCACATATTTCATTAAGCTTTTAAGGACTTAAAAGCCTCAAATTAGGGAAGTATGAACACAAATATGGATCTATTGTTTCTGACATATTCCAAGTTGTTGTAGATCATGCTTTTAAGACATTTCTCGTGCAAAACAACAGTTCAAATATGTTGCACTAGCAAAATCTACATGGGGATCATTCGAACAAATTTAATAGGATAGAGTTAATAACTTCCAACTCTCGAAATGAATCATTTACAAAATGGGTCGATGGAATCTATTTGTCAATTCTTTCCATTTAAAACAATGTTTTCTTCCTATTTTTTCCCATTCTAAATAGTACTTTTAGTACATTTTTGTAAAAGCATACTTATCCAATGTATAATCCAATACTAAAGAGTATTCATTAGATCCAAGGCGTTTGTCGTATAGATGGCAAGGCCACGGGTTTTCGCAGGTGGCAATTGTGCAAATGTGGTAATTGATTGTATTTACAAGTGTAAATGACAAAATCACCAAGGCAACTGCGGAACTGTCGTGACGGTTACGTAACCACTTGTCAACCAATACACGAAATACGAGAAGTGAATGGTCGCAAAGATTTTCTCTTTTCAAGGACAATTCAATTGAGCTTCTTGACAAAATCCCAAGAGCGAAAGTTGCAACCCTTGTCAATAGGAGGGCGGCAACAGATAATTTTGACATTAAAGCCTTTTCTATCGCCCCGAGTTCAGGGGATGAGGGATGTGGATGGGGCTTGCCTACTGAAGATAGTTCAACAACTCTTTTTGTTCCTCGAAAAACTCTTGGGTCACAACCTTCACTCAAAATTACCACTTAGAACAAAGAAATGTGATATGAAGCAAGGAGAGCTCCAACAAACTTTCGGTACTACAACAACATTTCTTTCAATGTGGCTAAAAGTCCATATTAGACGGTGAACGACATCCAAGTTGTGACAAACAACACGATAGCATATATAGCATCAAGGAGACTTCTTTATGAATTGGGACCCTACACTTTTTTGGACACCTTATACCCATTGCTTGGATCTCCTACTGGAGGACATGGAAAAACTCTCACAGGTGAAAACTCTTGCAGCTTATGCCGAGAAAATAAAGGAAAGTTGATGCACTAGCAGGCCTTGCAAATAGGACATCAAGGGATAAGTTTTCCATTGAGGCCTCTTCTAATGCCCCAACTCTGGGGGATCAGGAAAGGGGACAGGGCCCACCTACTGAAGATAGTTCGGCTATTTTTTTGTTCCTCAAAGTAGTCCTCGATCACCACCTTCACTTAGAAGTACCACTTGGAATGAAGAAATGCACAATGAAACAAGGATAGCTCCAAAAAAACTTTTGATACTATAAAAACATTCCTTTCAATACAGCAAAAAGTCCATATTAGAAAGATTTGGTCACGGAATTGATCGTTGTCAGGAAGGGGTTCAAGGCTTCTACTCCCCGTGACTTGAGTGGCCCAAAAACTCTTGTAGAACAAATAAGGTATGGCAAAAAAAGGTTGCACCATTTTCTTTGATGGGCAGAAGAATAGACAAAACAACACATTGATTAACTTCTTGGTGACTTCAATTGGCCAATTAGTCTTCTGGAAGTCAATTGATTTCTCCCACCAAGTGAAAAGTGCAAGCAATGTGTGATATGTTGGATGAGGTGGTGAAGGAAGTGGGCATGACAAACATCGTCCAAGTTGTGACAGACAACGTGATAGCACATATAGCATCAAGGAGTCTTCTCTAGGATTGGCACCCTACACTTTTTTAGACCCCTTGTATAGCCCATTGCTTGGATCTCCCACTGGAGGACATGGGAAAACTCTCACTGGTGAAACATGTTGTTGAAAAGGCAAGAAATATTACCAAATTCATTTATCATCACACTTGGGTGCTAAATTTGATGAGAGAACACACTAAAGGAAAGGATCTTGTGCGATCGAGACACAAATTTCATTACATTACAGAACATTGCGACCTTACTAACATATCTTAAGCAGATATTTGTGAGTTGCCAGAAGATGGAGTCTCCCTATGCAACGAATGCCTATGGGGAAAGGATCATGAAGACCATGTTTGGTGATATGTTTGAAAAACAAATGGAGGAAGTCAACAAGATAACCTAAACTTACCTATTTTTTATTTATCATTTAACTGTTATTAAAAAAAATTAATTTTGATTTTAAATTTGTGTATTATTTTCTTTTAGGCATCATATCCTTTGGTTAGAGTCCTACAGTTGGTGGATGTTGAGAGAAACCCAATGGGTTATTATTATGAGGCTATAGACATGGCCAAGGATGCCATAGCTAGATATTATGGGTATAATCAAAGAAAATATGAACCCATTTGGTGCATAATTGATCAAAGATGAAACAAGACACTCAATCGACATATTCATGTAACAGCGTACTACTTGAATCCTTTGTTTTTCTATTCAAATTTATTTAAGGTGGATAAGGTGCCAAACATAGTCCTCGCGTGGATGTTTAGGAATTAGGTGGACCACATTAGATTATTTAGTCATTACTATTTGTGTAGGAAAACAATAAGTGGCACAATTAATACCTGGATTGTAAGTGATTGTTACGCAATTAGTAACCACGGACTAATAGGAGTTTGTAGAGATTAGGAGAGAATAATACATGATATAATTGTTATTCATGTAGCATTAATATTAGTTTAGGGAGTACTTGAGAGATTGTGGGAAGTAACTAGATAATATTTGACTCACTAATTTTAGGAGATCGACTCCCTATATATTGTATTCTCTCTTGAATAACACATGTTTATTGAATTTTATTGAGCGTATGCTCCCTCTCACTGAAGAGGGTAACCCCAACATTTGGTATCAAAACAATTTTTGAAAGAACCCTCCCTAACCTTCACTCCACCCATGTTTTGTTTCATCAGGTAGACTACGGGAACGGGTTAGTAGATACCATGGACCACGCAACAACCTTCTTACCTTCTTTGTGCTCATTCACTTATTGTAATGTCAAATGATGCAAACAAAGGACTAGTGGATACCACCGACCTCGCACAAATCTAGAGTCTATATCATTTGCCCTTCTTGCATTCTATCAATAGCAGTAACATATTCCATAGAGCTCAGTAAAATCCAGTGGCATATGTCATTCATTTGCATCACATACTTATTTCACCTTGTTCATTTTATCCTCAATTTTCACTCCATCTTGTTCACTGCATTCATGATTAGATTAGGTTTGTTTAGCCTAATTTGATGTTTAGTTAGATCTATTAATTGTTTCATAGGTTGTTTGTGCTCCTTATTGTCAACTTTTTCCTACAAGATTTTGGAACAATTCATCCCTCTGATTTGAGTTCAAAATGTCCATCAAAAAATGCTAAGAACAATTGTAAACACGATATATTTTCGTTAAAGTCAAAAATGGTCTTTTGAGGTTTTTGCAGATCTGCATGAGGAAATAGCAAAACGACAAAAAATAATCTTCAAAGTGCAGCCACAAGCTCTACCTGCTTATTTGCAAAGTTTTAGGTCTACATTTGGAGGTTATGTGTTGAAGATATCTATTTGAGGGTTTGGTCACAGTTGCATTTGGCATGAGCTATGTATCATATAAGATCAAGCGAGCTATAGACCTGCATTCCTAATTTGTTTTGGAGATCTCTATAGTATAGAGTTGTATTGTGAGTTCCCCTTGCATTGCAAAATTGTTTTGTGGACGAGCTTCTAGTGTTATCTGTTGAACTCTTCACGAACTATCTCCTCACATTGGGAATCTATTTTGCATTTTGGAGAGATCCCCAAGATCAGCTCACCATTGGCTCGTGTATGGCGAGCAAAGATTTCTAGCTAGATCTCTTTTCAGAGGCATTTGATGAAGTTATATTTACATTGGTACGAACCCTACAAACACTGGTGAATCAACTCACGATCTACCATTACATTGGTTGGGCACCCAACTTGAGCCCCTGTGTTGCATCTAACTTGATTTGGACAGTCAAAAGACCCTTACTTTTTTGTCGTCGATTTGTCTCCTTGGTGCAAACACCGGATTTCTTCCAAAGCGAGGAAAAAAATATTAGCACCCAACAGATTTCAAACATAACCATAGATCAAAGGAGAGGATTCTATTCTAATAAACATCATCATTCCTTGCTCGACACACTTGGTGACATTGCAAGCAATTAGCAGCTTAGGAAAACACCCTGTAACCTGCTTTCACCAAACTCTGCTTCGAGATATACATTTCACACCCCTGCAGATCACACTCAAGGCAAGTTATCTCAACGAGCTCCCACGATAGCTTGATAGTCTTAATTTGCCTATTGAGCACCATTCAGCTCTCCATTTTAGGCATGCTCGACCTCCATTGTATTGATCCAACACAAATCATTCCAACAACACCTCAACAAACTCTGCGAACTAAGGGCTAAACTCTCTCATTCTCAATCCATGAGCTCTTGGCAGTAAAACTCTCAATTTCAAATCCAAACCCCCAAGCTCCATTGCTTTCCCCTTAACGGCAACACATCCTCAAATCACGGGCTACAAAATCAAACCCTTACCCTAAAGCCCAAGCTCAAGCAGGTAAAAGCTCTCATTATTTATTCGCATATCCACTCAAGTAAACAATAAAACTATATTTGAACATTGTGATGCTTGAGAAAAGTGATAGCCCAGCTAACATCACTATCTTTTAAAAACTTGGCCTTGAGGTAGCTCGAGGGTTTGAGCCGTTGGAATCTCTACTTTCATGGAACACTTTAAGGGTCACTCTGTCACGGTCTCTAGCAACATTCTGGCTACTTGGAAGAAGGGTAAGGTTAAGGTGGGCAAAACCCGCTTCACCAATATGCCACGGGTCTCTCCTTGGAAGGCGACAAATACTTCAAGCATTCCCTACAAGCTGAAATGATTGAGATTGTCGACCAAGAGAAGAAATTACGTAAGTATCAGTCAGGTTATGAGCGGGCCTCTCTCTCCTCTCCATGGGACCGGGTTGCAAAATAGATTATGTGTTATTTCATGTTGGATGGTAGGTAAAGGCTCATTTGCAGACACCAACTTTTTTTGCTCTCTCATATGAGACATGGCAAACACATGAATTTGTCCTCCTTTTTGTTTCAATCCTTGGAGCTCTCTATTCAATTAGCCCGCAAGGGGAAAGGCCCTCTGCTTCACCATGGTTCTCATTTAATGCTTCTCCGGAAGCTATTGAGTGCTTCCCTCCCATTTTAGGTAAGGTGTGTTGTCAGCTTGTGTCTGCGACACCTCAACTCCCTCCCTCTTCCTCTGTCGAGCCCCGCCGCCTTTGTTGCCGCCTCAACCTTCCTCCCGACTCTAATTCTGATGTTGTCATCACCGGCTTGGTCATTGCGACTCCCCCCGCCTCTACCCCTCTTGCTTCACCCTCTTCTCCACAGCCCATCCCCGAGTCTAGTCCGTCAACATTTTCCCCCGGATTGTCGTCTCCTCCTCTTGCTCCACTTGTTCCGGCTCTGGCATCTCCGGTTCATCCTCTTGACACTGCTAATGAAGATATCCATGAGGTTCTGCTAGGAATTTCGTCTGTTTATCCTAACTCCCCTTATCCTATGCGGGGGGATGTTCCTGATACTGTTATGGAGGAAAATAATATGGCTTTGACTGACGTGTTGCAACTTGTTTCGGCTTCTCAACATGAGTAGGATGATAGTGATATTGTTTTGAATATTCTGGCTAATATCAACAGAGTTTTCACTGTCATCAACAGCTAGAAGGCACACAATGATGCGAGCTGGGATAACATCAATTTTGACTGCCTCGACCTTATCAAACTAGTTGATAATCTGGCTGATAAACATACTTCCTTTGCTGCCAAGAAGGCAATTTTTTGTCTTCCTTCGGGCTTTCTTTCTTTTTGCTTAACTGTTATATCTAGCCATATGGGCTTTTTGTAACAAGGATGTGGGTCCTTTCAAAACCCTCAATTTCATCCTTTTCCAAAATATATATATATATTGACTAATTTGGTTCCTCACTTGTGTTAAGGTGTGGCAAGTTGTTGGGTTGGTCACCCTGATTAACATATGGTGAGTTAGTTAGAAAGCTTAATTGTTAACCAAGCTCATCTTGTAGCTCACTTATCTCACACCCAACTCGGGCATCGTAAACCCTTCAATTATATATATATATTAGTTAATTGTTAATAAAACGGTTGTAACCACTTCAACCATTTTGTAACCATCTAAGACATGATAAAATGATGGACACTATGTATAACCTAAGTTGCCGCATTCGAATTCGGTGATGATTAAATTCGTGAAAAATTCGCTGGTAAAAAAATCAGCGATTAAATTCATGATTAAAATTGACTATGACAAATATTCATTTTTATTAAATATATAAAAACAAAAGATAAATTCACATTTCAAAAGAGAGATAATATCACATTTCATTAATTTCATAAGTAGCTATTACAATAATGTGATGGAAAGTAAAAACTTCAAAAAACATGTGCTCGCAAGTTGCGACCAAGCTCGCAGGTAGGACAATTAGTCTGAGCACGGGAGAATACTCGCCGAGTTTTGGAAAGCTATCTAGTATTTTTAATTACTAATCTGTCTACAGGCGATCAAAGCTCATGATTCTTTCAGAAGATTGCAAGAAGTTGCTTGGTCCAAAAAGGTGCAAAAACGGATTTTATGAAAATAAGAAAAATATTGCCATCAATGCGTAGAGCTCAAGAAAATATGCACTTTTAGAGAAAACAACACCTAAAACGGAGCCACAGAATGAAAGTTATGGCACATGCAAGTTTTTGCTGCTACATCTTCCCGGACCCTTTCCAAAAATGGCAAATTTTATTCTATACCAAAAATGCTACTTGTGTTTTCTTCACCGAAAATCCAAAAATGGAAAGAAATGCCAAAAAAGGAAAGAAAACACGAATTAAATCGCGATTTTCAACGCACTATTAAAATTCGACGAATTTTGATTTTTTTCCTTGTAGTTCGCCAAATGCGGCAACTTAGTGTATAACATCTACATTCCAATTTCTCTTCATCCGTTCTCTATACATTTTAATCCTTTTTTATTCTTTTTCTCTTTGCATATTCTAACAGTAGCTCTGTTAGGTATGAACATATCCGTGTGAACCTTCAAAGGTTAGCCATCCACATTGAAGAATATTTGAATTTATTCATTTAAAAAAGCACAATAGGTTAACAACACAATGCCCCATTGTCCTTGTCTCTATGTGATACAATCTTTGTATTTGTGTGAAACAAGTTGAGGGGTTTTTGGATGAGATGGATATATGACGAACAAATTGTTAATGATGTGAAACCCATGTTTATTGTGGAGAGGATAGCAGATTTGGAGAGAGACAAAAGAAGCAATAACATCAAGGGCATTGGGAGGAGTTGGTGAACGTCTAGATAATAACTGTGGATGATGATGTTGGTGTTGCAAGGGAGGAATCTTTACATTCCCCTTCCACAAGGCAGCCGCAAAAGACTTATTTTAGGCACACCTAATGAAATGTTTTATGTATATTGATATTTCAAAATTCATATAACTCTATGAGCATTGCAGTTTGTAAATTTGTACTTTGTACTCTTTTTTGGTCGAAAATTAATAGAAAGCATACTTATGGCATTCTATATGGTCACTTCTCATGGCATTTAACAATGTTTTACATTTTATTTAAGTTTATTTTAAGAATGTAAATGCTCTTTAGAGTAGTAGTAAAGTTGTTGAGTAATGCTGATAAATTGCTGATTTCCAATTTCCGAGTCAACTTTTCGACTGCCAAGTATGATTTTTGAACTATGGTTAGGACTGATAAGAATATTGAAAAGAGCGGAGGGGGAACGAGTGTGAGGGGGCAGAGTTAGGTACGGGCAGCTTTCTGGATGGTTTTCTCTTGAGAAAAATAAAATCCTAGCAGATGACCTTAATTTTAAATAATCAAGTTAAGGATTTAATAAAGGCTAAGAGTGCCCAGGAAAAGAGATTTCTGGCCATATGTGACTTGAGTGCAAAAGAAATAAAAATTTGGACTTTGGAAACCCAGGTTTTGGGTTTAAAAGGGAGGTGGCTGAAAACAATGCCCTCCAAACTTTGAAGGATGAAGTTGGGGGGATTAAAGACCTATCTTGTAGGATGAAGTTGGGGTGTTAATTTTAGTGGGCTACGCAATAAACCCCTGACATCTTCAACACCATCCGGCAAATGGTGAATAAGGGATTCACCATATAACTTGTAATATCATAGCACTAAATTTGTGGTTTGCTTTTTTGATTTTGTATAAAGGTAATGCCAAAATCATTTTCTCGGCTGTGGGTCTTCTGACAGTTTAATCCGGAGGGAGGATCCAACCGGGAACCAGTATGCACAGTACCAGGACCAGGAACAGATATGTGCCCTACCAGGACCAGTCCCATTGTGCCGGCATACCCGGTAACATAGGTATCAAGCTAGATGCCTTGATACTAGTTTTATACTTTTAGGAATAGTTTTGTTAAAGCTGATTTTAGACATGGATTTCAAACTATTACTACTGATAACAGGTACTTTCAGTTTTTATTCTGAACTCCTCTATAAGGCCCGTGGCCTTAACAAAATATATCAATAAAGGGATGTAATACATCAAACACATTCTTTGTTCTAGGAATAATCAGAATAGGTACAAGCTATTGGAGATACAAATCCATATGACCCATCTAGATCATTGATGTATTAGAACCTGTGAATGCCTATTAGATCTGAAAATCCTCCAGACTCGTGACCACTACTGCATTAGTGATACTGTAATTTTGCCATTTTAAATATAGTTTTTACCTTTTCTTAGTTTTATTATAAAACAAATTTTGAATATTTTTGACATTGATCATTCACCTATCCAGGGGAAGACATACAATAGGAATACCAAAATAATATATTTATAAAAAGCATGACACAAATGAGCACAAGAAGGTGCATGTATCATTTTGAAAATTGGTTTACACTCCAATTGGTAGGACAAATCATAGTTCACATACTCGTACTCGGTAGACCCAAAAAAAACTGACTCAACAACTCAATAAAATACCTAAATTTCTTTTCAAAACATAAATATTATACAACATATAGTTACAAAATATAACAAGTGAGTCTGTAAAATGCTGGGGAAGTGTTTTCTATTAGATTTGAACAAATATAGAGTAAAAGATCACATCATCATGAGAATACAACAGCCAACAGATATAATCTTATAAATTTATGATGATTTTCATTGAAAATTATCATCATAAATAGCATATCTATGCATGTGACAAATTACAATAATTTATAATTTCCAAAAAGTACACAAAAAAAATAGATGTAAACAAACAAACAACAAAACAGTGTTACGCAGGGACACGTTCCCCCTACACAAAAATAGATGTTGCAGACAACTTGGGGACGACGGGAAGGGGGAGAAACTTGGAGAAACTTGCCCTCCAAGTTTCCTAAGCAGCTATTTTTAGAGGGGACATCACTAAATATCAAGGGACATTTCGGAAACACCCCCCATTTTTTTCAGTTTTTGAGGACATCCCCTATTTCTTTCTTTTTTGTTGTTCTCTTCAAAAATTGACTATTTTAAAATATAAAAAAATAAGCTAATACTGTTATTTCAGATGATGATTCTAGTTTTCGGGATGTTTAAGGCACTTATCCTGAATTTGTCACATAGTTTTGCCCATTGAAGGGTTTGACACAACTCAATCACCTTCTCCTCAAATTTCCCAATGTCTAGTCACGGATGGCCTCAATCTAGCTGTATCATTGCTTTGAGCTCGAATAAACATGAAAATGAGATAAATTTGGGAAGTATGAGGATCTGTTGTAATCTTGTATTAAAATATTAAAGTCATAAATCTAATTAGAATTCATTTTGGAAGCTCCAATCACTTAACAAATTTACAAAGCCTATATGTATAATTCTATATGAAGAAAAGGGTTTTGTAGATGATAAAAGCAATAAGGCATAAACAAAATGTTTACTGGTTAACCATAACCCGACTGTATTGTATTACAAATGAATAATAAGAATCAAGAGTGATATATGAATACAGAAATTTTCGTACACAAATGCAGATGTTGGACTGTCACAGACTGCTATTTATAAAAAAAATTAAATCGATTTGTATATATTATTTTAATATCAACCCCCCTACCATCCCCCCGCATCCCCAAATTTTGGAAAAAATTTGCCGTCCCATAGTCTTAGTTAACTATGCAAAAAAAAATCGCCAAAAACTCATTAGTGTTTACCGAAAACTCGCGCGTAATCGCCAAAAAATTCCAAGTATTCACCAAAAACTTGGCTTCGAGTTCTGCTGAGTTTTTCTTGAGAGTACTTGCCAACAGAAAAAATGGAAAGTACTCGACAAGTATGCTTAACTATGGGACAAATAACAAACAATTAGATCCCTAAAATGGGGAGAGTCAAATATTACTTTAACTAGCCTAATGTTTACCGGTCGTCATGAAGAAACATATATAGCAACCTACAATATTAGAGGGTACAAAGCTTACTGTAAAGGAACATATAGCAACACACACCACAATAAGCAGGGGATAGTCCCATAACTCAAAAAATATGAGTGAACAATGAAACATTCAGTCTTGGCATGTATGATCATTGAGAAATAGCTTATATCGATTTGAATCTTACTTCTCTCCAGCTGTCTTTGGACTTGCATTTAATTTTGATGACTGTGACACCACAAAACCACCCATCAGAATGTATTGGTCACAATCAAACACAAAGTCTAACAACATTATACATAAATAATAAACGTACCTTGTCAACCATATGATTGTCATCAACAAATTCCCACTTCTGTCTCTGAAGGTTAAGAATTTCAACATCTCCATCGCTGTATACAATCTATCATACCAGATAGAAATAGAAAAGAAATTAAAAAAATTAAATTACACAAATAAATAAATAACAGAATAATGCTCCTCAAAAAAAATTTAAAATCAGGAGTCGGAACTTACTTTATGTTTATTCTGTTTGGGATCATACGAATCCACAGTTCCATCATAAAACCTGCAAGAATAGAACAGCAACATAACTAACTCTCAACCATGCACTGATACTATTCCAAATACTAGTATAACTTGTCATTGAGTTTAAGAAAATTTCAATCACTGCAGTCTCAAACTGTCTGTTTCATCATCTAGAGAGCCCGAGCAAACACTTGATGTTTCAAAGTACAGATGGGTTTAGTCTTCTGACCGTTTTAACAGTTAGATAATGATTCTTCGTTTAATTAAACATATAATTATGATGATATGTTTAAATTAATGATCGGCTAAACCCATTGAGAGATGACGCATATAATTTCCTCAAGTATGGGTTATATTTCTTGGATTCATTAAATACAATATCACGGGGAACACAACAAAAATAAAATATCTGAGGAATTAAATCTAGAATTGCATTTCAAATCCAAGAGTACTGCTTTAGCAATCTGCACCTCGGTAATAGTTCTCAAAGCATCTCTCTGCTTATATACACCACTCAGTCTTCGTAGTAAAAAGTTGCCAGCAGATTTAAACTTTGGTAAATTCTATGTTGCATGCATAATAATAATTTATTGTTCCAAGAATAATTCTATGTTGCATGCATCTCTCTGAGTTAATTTTTGAGTGTCAGTTTACATAAGAGAGGCCTGTATATTTATGCTAAAAATCATCGACCTTTAATATTCCTAACTGTCCACATATACTTTCCAGTTGTTTCAGCTATCCACCTACTTTTAATTCATTTCTAACTACCCTTTACAGCTGTTCCAGATTTTTACCTACTTGATGATTTACTTCCATCTATCCTTCACAATTACAGATGTTCCAGATTTCCAACTACTTTATGGTTAACTTCTACCCATCCTTTCCAGCTGTCTGCCTGCTTTTTCAATTATTTCTATCGACACATATTCATATGGATACGATATTTAAATAGTTTAGTTACAAACTTTTATAGACATCCTCATCATTCCCTCATAGCCTATAGGAAATTGTCCTTAGATGATTAACCACACGACCCATGGTGAACCATATTGTGCTTGCCGAGACAACTCTCACACAGAAAATGGTATACGACTGAGTATAGAGAGCATGTCTTATCTCTTCAACTGCATTCTACTATGGAGTCCCCAGTGGATCCAATCTAAATAATTCAGCAAACTGATAACAAACTCTAGACCATGTTCATCCACTCCCACTTAACAGTGGAAACATGAAATCCTAAGTTGATGTTTACAAGATCCTAAGATGAAGACTCCTTGTAAATTCACTGAAGATGGCACCTTCTCCTGAGGATAGGGTTCACTGCCTCCCATGGACCTCCTACTCCTACAGTTGAGCACTTCGCATTCAAGCAATCCCTATGGATTAGCTCTACGCCTTGGATCCAAGACATCATGCCAATACAGATACAATCTCCTCGACAGTGTGAGATATCATTTGCTCCATGCAAATCTATCAATTTCTTGAACTCAAATATTAGTACGCAGTTGATCTTTATCGTAGTATCAACATTAGCATTTCAGACTGTCAGGATTAGCTAAGGTTAGGAAAGTGGACTGCAGTTGAAGAGATGGACAAGCTGGATAGTGGAATAGATCAAACACCAAATCTGCATTCACTAGAAAATGTGATAGCAAAGTACATGAGGTGGTGGTCAACAGACTGTAGAACCTGATGTATTCAAGTTGTCATCTTCAAGATGACTGTTCAGCTTCTGTTGTATCTAAGTAATAATAATATAAATCATAGTTCAAAAAATCGTAAATCGGGATTAATCGGCAGGGCAAATTTTGAATCGAAAATCGGGAATCGGCAAAAAATCGGTAAAAAATCGGCAAAAATCAGCAACTTTATCGCTACTTTTAAAAACATTTAAATTCATAAAATATACTTAAATTAAATGTAAAAACAATGTTAAATGATGCGAGAAGTGACTCTATAGATATTGCCATTAGGCCCATTATGCAATATAATAATTCGATTAAGTTTATGACCAAAAAAGAGAGTTACAAAATATATTACTGTTACGATTATTATACTTACTAGTTATAAATTATATTAAATTGTTAACTATTATACATCATTGTTAAATGTTATTAACTATTATGTAATACGTGTTTATAAAAACCCTATTATTAACAATAATATATAAATATATTATCTCTGTATATAAATACGTCATTAATGCCACGATTACATATAATCGCCACGAACAGGTAAAATATTATACGATTATTATGTAACACTGTAGTATTAACGCGCACGAACTATTATGATAAAACGTATTTTACGAACTGGTAAAAAAGCACGATACTGTGTAACTGTATATTGCGCATTGAACTGGTAAGAAATGCACACGAACTGGTAAAAAATACGCGCTGGAAAGACTCAAAACCACCTTCGCGTGAACTCGAAACTCACTTTGGTAGAATTCGAAACCTCCTAGAATGCCCGTGGAACCACGTCGAAGGCCACGATTCCAGGTTGAATGCATAAAAAACAAATCGATTTACTTTATTTTCAGGTCTAATACCCTAGGCCGCGTTTTTTTTCCCCGATTTTAGCCGCAATTTTCAACAATTTTCGCAGGGTTATTTGACCGCGATTTATCAGCGAGTTTATCGGCGATTTATCAAATTTCGAAAATCGCGATTTTTCAGAAGTTTAATCGTTTTGATGGAGGAACACGATTTATCGCGATTTATCGCCGATAAATCGCGATTTTTGAATCAGAGGGACTCTAACCATCTCAAGAGTGCACGGTTAGGTTTGTAATCAAGGAGAACCCACAATTTCCTTAGCTATAAGAAGTAAAGACAACAGCTCTATAGACTGAGAAAAGTTTATAGGGAGAACCTAGATTGTTTCGGTACGGGTACGGTTACAGTACACTGATATGACGAATTTTTAAAAACTTCAGGCACGGTACACTTTTGGGTACGTTTTATAAAGAAGCATTTGCGTACTCTAATTATTATGTTCTCTCTTATTTTCACCAGTCTGTGTGTTATATTTATTAAAAGGCAAGGGTTGCAGAGGTGTGCAGAACAAGACAACCTCCGTCTTATAATAGTCCACCTCCCTCATGTGTACATGAAATCCTGCTATAAATAAAAAGTAATTTCTGTGTCTTATATAATTGTGACGTGCTACTGTTAAATAGAATATTAATTACACATGCCTTTCTATATAGTCATACATGTTTTATATTTATAAGTTTGAGAATATTCTTGATAGGTCCTTTTCCGAATCTTTTATTAATTTTGGTCATTCCACTAATTCGTTATTAATTTTGGCCATTCCATTAAGCTAAAGTTTCTAAATATCTTCACAACCTTCTTTCATGCAGTTTTCAAAGTTTTCTTAATACTCTTATTTTCAAAAGGCTCCCTGTTTTAATTTAAAATTTAAAAAATGGGATTTCTCAAGACGAGTGTGGACTCGAAATAATTCTGCCATACCATGTGAATCTACAGTCTATGATCATTGTTATCATTCAATTGAACATTTAAATTTTCGTGACTTCAACAAAATTAAAAAAATGTATTTACATGTGGGTATGCTGCAGGTACGCACCCACAGGCCACAGGTATGGCCGGGGTACGGAAATCTGTACCCTGGACCTGTGGGTACATACCAAGAACATAACCACAGCGTTTCCATACCCGTACCCGTACCCGTACACATACCTGTACCTGAAACATTTCAGGGCTGGTACGAAAAGGGGGGGGGGGGGGGGGGGGCAGTCATGGGAAGAACCATTGCCGAGCTGCCATATGGTTGTCCCTAACATTGAATCAAGAGTTAAAACATACGATGTTATCAGTTGCATAAGTTTGAATCGAAAAGCCTTTTGAAGTTGGTATCTGTTAGCTCCTACGTGAGCAAATGCACCAGTCAGGGTTCTGGGTTGAGCTTAGAGGACATATTGAACTATCCGTCAAAACTTACTTACCAGATCTACCAAAAATGAAGCTTGAAGTTGAAACCAACGATCCGGGAACTAAAGGTTATTGCTGTGACCAGAACTAAGCCACAAGTAGGAAAAAGCTTGGTTAAGAAGGACCATGTATCGACAGGAGCAGCAAACCAAATCTAACACAGCTAAAAGGTTGTTTCTGTTAAAAGAATCAAGCCATGCGGAGAAAGGAATCTTGGTTCAGGACTGTGTGAAGACACGAGTGGAAAACCAAATCTGACACACTTAGATTGCAACAATTGAGCAGGAAAGTTCACTGCAGATATTGATATCACAAACGTTACATCAACATTCGACAGCATAAATTGAATCCGTGATTTGACAGCAGAAATTGGAATAGTAATTCAAGGTGTCAAGTACACAATTGTGTAATAAAGGCTGGATGTCATAGCCAATACCCAGAATGACAAAGGCATTCAGAACCCAATGTGCAACAGATAAATATTGAATTAATTAGAAATCTGATAGCAGATACCTAAAATCAGATATCTGCTCAGTAAGAGAACTAGGGTGCCAAATACACAATAAGTGTATCAAAGGCCAGATGGACAAATATGTACCCAGAATGAAATTAGTATGCAGAAATTTAAAATTTGAAAACGAACAGATTAATATGTACATAAGAGAAGGTCATATGTATGGTGTGAAAATCTAATAATGACAATTAATGTTCCTAATTGTCTACCTATCCTTTCTCGATGTCTTTCCTGTTTTTAAATCATTTTCGTCGGTCCTTTTTTATTCAGCCGGCAGTACAGGACAGTTTTTTGGGCTGAATGCAAAAAAACATAGTACATCATTAGCTTGTTGATCAAAATTTGATACCATAAAATGCACTGTAAAGCTCATAAAGCTAACTAGTTAAAAGCCTTCAACAACTACTCAGGGCATCAAAAATAGGTTTAGAGTCCAGAAAAAGCTCTTAAGGGCCTGAAAAATGCAAATAAACAAAAACATTAAATACTTACAAATACTAAAATTATATTTTTGTGAACTTTGGGGGATGACCAACCGCTCATCTTCACATTTCAAGTCACATCACTTAACATAATATTTTTAGATTGTTCATTCTCTGCTAAATATAGATCTAACGGCATAGGCACCCAAATGTCAAAAGAATAAATTGTAAAAAGACAGAGCGCGTCTTTGCTACCACTTGGTAACATGCACAACATAAAGTGATAGCTACACATCTCTTGTCAGAGATTGCTACCTTCCTTTTGTAATAGCACAATAGAAGTTAATCACCTCTCTTCTCAGAGATGACAGATCACATCTATTCTTAGCCCTATGTACCCCCCCATATCAATGAAGAAGTAAATTCTTTTATTCTAAATCTGTACTCTCTGAGTATATTATATTTCTGTTCTTTTACTCTCAATCTATTCTCTCTGTGCACATTTTAATTTCAATCACTCATGGTTCATTTCACTACAAACGTGCAATATTATTTTATGCAAATCGCTTCTGCCTATAGCACATTAAGCTTTGCAATTTAGTGTGTTGTCCACCGGGTTTCACATTAAGTGATCCGGATCACTTAATGGTTCCTGCTTTCCACCTGCTTGATCATTAACTTCTATCTGCAGTTGTTCCAGGTGTCAGCCTGTTTTTTTATTACTTTCTATCTATCCACTTTCATATGGATGAAATAAACAAGAATAGTTAAAATGATAAGTATAGTTTATGTCCCCCTCACCCGAGATTTCAATTGACTGCATTGATATATTCATCACGATGGGCAGATCTTTATCCATATACTTGACTACATTTTAACACTGTCTTCCTGAAATTTTAAAGAGATTCATCATAACATTCTGAATGCAAAAAAGTTGAAGGGACATTCCCACACTTCAAAGAACTGTTGATTGTAGATGAACAAAATGTAAATTTGAATTAAGTTTAAACATAAAAAGCAAGTATATGATAATCAAACTACTATAAGGAGAGAGAAGATAAAAAATAACAGAAACATGCAGGGTGCCTTACTGTTTATCTTTCGGCCACCAAACCTTGATCTTCCGACCGACCAAATTCTCATCTAGGCCGCTTCCTTCAACCAAAGTGGGTGTCTGAAGCATTAACAATAAAGAAAATCAGAAACTAGAGGTAGACACCTTTTTGCATATCTGCTGAGGAAGACTTAATTAAAATGCTATCACACAGTGTAAATTTTATTATAAATTGCATGCAGAAAGGAGAAATCAAATTTCAAAGTGAAACCAAAATGACACTAAGCTCAAAATCATTTGCCAATAGTTAATCTTATTATTCATCAGCCCTACCAACCCAAACTAGCAAATGTATGTCACTTACCTTTGAAAATTAATATGGGAAATATATTCTATAATGAATTACATTTAGAAAGTAGAAATCAAATTTCAAATCAAAACCAAAAATATTACAAACTTAAAAATGACATTTGCTGATCGATCTTATCATTCTTCAGATGACCATCAAATCAGTTTAATTGTAAAATAAGATGTGTGACAAATTCACTAGCCACATTTATAGTATTGAAATGTAAAAGCTTTCATTTTGTACATTGCCAGCCCCCCGTGTAATGCAGGAGCATCCCTGAAAAAGTAAATCGATACAACATTCTTGAGACCATTCTGAGGTCCCAAAGATGCAACACCATGTTGAAGACCATATTGTTAAAAATGGTGACGAGCACGTTGGAGACCATTTAATGGTCCCGCAGGTGTGAAACCTTTTCAAAGACCGCAAATTGCAGAGGTCATAAATTTTTCATAAACTTGAAATTTGTGTTCATGTTTTTTAATTGCATACTTTTTCAAAAGCAATGAAATGGTGTAATCATCTTAATAGTATGTGGTTCTGCACCCATGACACCATGTGGAAGCCAATTTAGTGATCTCTCGACTGTGAAACCTCATAAAGAACATAACTTTATGTGACAGGCTCAAAAATCAATGTCATTATTTCCGAAGCACATAGTTTTCCAAGAAGAACATAATGGTGCAGTCAAGATATAATGGTTTATGGTCTCTTACCCGTGACCCCATGTAGAGTACCCAAGTGAAAAAAGATTGATGCATGTCACAAATTGATCCTTACAAACCATGTCAGTCATAAAATTATACATGTAATGCATTTTATCCATCTGCAGTTATGCACCTAAGATGTTACAATGGTTGGAAAATGAGTTGTTTTGTCTTCCCTACTGGTCATCTTTGCTTCAATAACAAACAAGAAGATGAATACACAGTCCAGATTAGAGACACAATTTTGGCATTTGGTGGAAGAGTAAACCTAGCAAAGTGAGGGGAGCTTGCAAAAAGGTAAGTAGTTGAGTGCAGCTCCCAAGAGATATTGCCATAAATTTTAAAAGTCTAGATGGGTGTAGAGTGTAATTGTAGCTTGAGTTTGCAAATAGTGAAGCAGTGTATGGTTATAAATTTCTGCCAAGTATATAATCTATTGTCAGAAAACTTATGAAGTATGCCATATTTCCCATTTTGACAGAGTACATGTTTTTTTCTCACGTTGTGTTTGTGCATTCTGATTGGCTGAGTGGTTGATGGTTGCTCATTTGAACCTTGACCATATCACCCTTTTGGTGTCAGGAATGAAATTGAAATTATGTTGAAGATAATTGTTTAAAATGGCTTACAGAGGAATACCTCTTGGTAGAGGTAAAGGTAGAGGGGGTCAGCCATCAAGATTTGTTGACCTTCTGGAGAAAACTTGATCCATGGAAGCCACTTTGAAATCTGTGGAAACAGACCATTGAGGAGTAGCTGTGGTGGAAATGAATGAAGAGAAAAAAAAAACTTGAAACCAGGCAGAGCTTGTTCACGAAGAAATGATTAAGTCTGCTTTAGCCAAGTTTTTCTTGAAATTGGAATCTTAAAGATTTGATGAATTGGATTACACAGCTAGAAATGTATTTTAAATATGAGCAACTATACGGCCCTAGGATAATGAAATTTGCATAAACCAAGTAGAAAGGTCATGCATCACTTTAGTGGGATCATGTGTTGAAAACTGTTAGAAAGGGGAAAGAAAAGATAGAGCTGAGATAGAACGGTTTTAAAACTCAATGAAATTTTTTGCCAAATGATTATCAGTTGAGTTTGGTCAAAGGAGTTGCAAAACTCAAAACAGAGGGGTTTCAGTGTTAAAGATTGCACCGGAGAATTTTATACGTTAACTATTAGAGATGGTTGTATAGAAAACGATGAAGAGAAAAAATCCGGGAATGCAAATGGTATTTTCCTTTCCACACAAGATAATAACATTCTTTTTTATCTTGGCTTGTGCTCTGTGGGTCAAACATAGTTGACTTGTATAAGAGGGAATAGCGACTAAGACCTAAATCATGTTTGTTGAAACGCAAAGCAAATAAAAAAGAAACACAAAGTAGCTACCACCTCAAAGATATAGCTTGTTGCTCATATTAATCATTTCTACCCAATAGCCTGACATTACATTTATCTACACAACTGTTCATTGCGGAAAATATTATCAAGTTATGTTAAAATAGCATAAGAAAATCTGTAAACACTGATATACTGCACTACCTAAAGAAATGGTATTTCTAATAACATTCTTTATTATCTTGTCTTTTGCTATGTGGGTCAAACATAGTTGACCTGTATAAGAGAGAATAGATACTAACTTACTAAGGCATTAATCATGTTTGTTGGCAAGCAAAGCAATGAGTTATAACTGATTGGCAGATAAATATTGTGTTACCTTCTCCAGCCCTGAAATACTCCTCTTCTTCGCAGAATTTCTTGGAGTTCTCACGGAACTTTCACCAGCTTGACTTATATTCTTCTCAGCAGACTCTGTAGCAGAAGCAACCTTCTGCATCTAGAATAATTAAGGAAATAAATCAGTATGCACGGCCAGCTAGTTGTTAAATGCATACTATACTACAACTTATAACGATGCTGCAAAATATCTATCAAACCTTCTTAGGCCGATGGCTATCTTCTTGGTTTGTATCAGGAGTACCCATCTCTTTCAAATCCCTTTTTCTAAGTGAAATTGCCTCTGCTGCTTTTGGTGTGTTTTCATTGCTTACATCCAGCTTCCTCTTAGAACGCTTGGACCTCGTTTCCAAGTCCTTGCTCAGTTGCAGCTTTTCCTTGGTGTTTGGCAATGCAGATGGTGCCATTTCTGCTCCTGCTACAACTTCTGATGCCTTTTCTGTCGCTGCTATTGACAAACCTGGCAACTTAGAATCCTCTTTTATAGCTGATCTTTTGCCAGCACTTCTTAATCGCCCTCGTTTAGCTCGGGATGAATCTGTTCCAGTGTCATCAACCTCAGGCAAACTTTGTTTTTCATTAGGGGAGGCCATCCCTACTATCTCCTTGTTTGATCTAGCTGGAGACGACAGTGCTACTGCCTCCTTCGTAGATCCTGTTCGAGATGGTGAACCAATGTTATCCTTTGATGATCGCATTGGAGATGTCAAACTTTCTGTGTCCTTGTTTGACCTTGGCGGGGTAGCAAAACTGTCTACCACCATAGTTGACTCTGCTGGAGATGTCAAACCCTCTGTCTCCTTATTCACTGGTGCCAAAGAGGCTAAACCCACTGCCTCCTTGCTAGAGTGATCAGGAGATCCCATTATAGCTGCCTCCTTATTATATAGTGTTGGAGAAACTCCTACCTTGTCCTCCTTTGATTGAGCTTCTGAAGCAACCAAACCTGCTGTTTCCTTATTTGCTTGAGCTGCGGATGCCAAACCTAATGGTTCCTTATTTGCTTGAGCTGTCACTGACAAAGCTACCGTGTCCTCATTTGGTTGATCTGGCAATGCCAAACCTGCTGTGCCCTCATTTGGTTGATCTGTCACTGCCAACTCTTCTGTTTCCACATTTGATTGGGATGTTGATTTCAAGCCCCCTTTCTCTCTTGTTGCCTCACCCAAGGAGGCCAAATTTTTGCCATTCTTATCTGACCGTCTTTTCCTTTTTGATGAGGACGTGGGTTGACTGTCACTGGCAGTCATACCTTCATGAGAACCCTTAATAACTTCAGGGAAGACTTCAGATTTTTTATTTTTTCTTCCCTCCTTGACCTCAACAGTAGGCTTGCCAGATTCCAGAAACTTGGACTCCAATGATTTATCAGGGTCAACTTTTACTGTACCTGTTGGTCTTCGAGACTGAACACTCCTACGACCCTTACTAGCCTTATTTAAGGCTGGTGATACTATATCTTGAGACAGATTTTCCTTTCCTTCATCTTTAACGCTGGTGTCACTTATCTTTTGAGGGAGATCTTTATGGCCATTCACATCACCTTCAGGCACATGCTTATCTTCATTCTTCCAGACATCATCATCATCAGCAAACTGATCAATCATGAAATGCTAAATTTGAGGGATACATACAATGCACACTATACAAATTGCATGCTTCTGATAGCTTAAATACAGAAGATTCTACGTTCCCAACAAATAATAATGTGAAACTGAAGATTTCGCATTCGTTATCAAAAAAACCTTCAAAATTCTTACCTTAACAACGGGATGCAAGTTTTCTGCTTGAACATTTACTTGAGTATCATTACCCACAACAGACACAGGATCGTGATTTACATCTACCTGAGGTGGATAGAACTTAAACAGTTATCATTTAAAAGGAAGTAAGAAACATTAAGAATATTGCAAGAATATAAATCAGATATACTTAAAACTCCTACTCAATCAATAAAAGCCAAAGTTCATCATCCTCAACAGAAACTGCCAAATATAACTGGCCATACCATAGATTGAATAATCAAAAAGTTATTACACTGGCAAATATGCTGAAAACTATCCTTGTATGTGTACATCAATCTTTATACATACCTAAAAGTTTAAAACATCTAAGCATAGTATGCTCCAACTATATTGAATTGTCATTTATAGACTTCAATAGATATTCTGCAAAATTGATACACTACAAGCAGCACAGAACTTGATTATGCCTATGCAGTTCCTCGAGTTCTATGAACCTCTACTACATGGTACACATACAATTCCTCCCTGTACCAAAAGGTGGTAAATATCTTGCTCTATTTAGATTTTGGCAATTACACGCGGTCCTTATCATGTGTTCTATAGAATGCAGTTTTTCATTTTAATTTCAAATTCCATGTTTGAGCCAACAGGTCGGAAATAACATGTGGGAATTTGTCCTGCACACTTGAATGTGAACTTACTAAAGACTATTTTATAACATCCTTAACCAACAATTTAAAATTAAATAAAATATCAAAAACAAAGAAAAATATTAAAAAAAAAAAACTTTTCAATCAAAAAATAAAGGAAACAAGTAAGGCCAACAATCAACAAAAGTTCAAAACAATCGCTATCCCCTTCAACAATGTGATAAAAGAATGAAATAATAGAGAATCTCTTAAAATATCTAAGGCATTTCACTCCCTTTAGGAAAATTATATGAACAATACCCTATATAAATATCTTGCTCTATTTAGATGTTGGCATTTACACGAGTCCTTATCATGTGTTCTATACAATGCAGTTTGTCATTTTAATTTCAAATTCCATGTTTGAGCCAACAGGTGGGAAATAGCATGTGGGAATTTGTCCTGCACACTTGAATGTGAACTTACTAAAGACTATTCCATAACATCCTTAACCAACAATTTAAAATTAAATCAAATATCAAAAACAAAGAAAAATATTAAAAAAAAACTTTTCAATCAAAAAATAAAGGAAACAAGTAAGGCCAACAATCAACAAAAGTTCAAAACAATCGCTATCCCCTTCAACAATGTGATAAAAGAATGAAATAATAGAGAATCTCTTAAAATATCTAAGGCATTTCACTACCTTTAGGAAAATTATATGGACAATATCCTATATAAATATCTTGCTCTATTTAGATGTTGGCATTTACACGAGTCCTTATCATGTGTTCTATACAATGCAGTTTGTCATTTTAATTTCAAATTCCATGTTTGAGCCAACAGGTGGGAAATAGCATGTGGGAATTTGTCCTGCACACTTGAATGTGAACTTACTAAAGACTATTCCATAACATCCTTAACCAACAATTTAAAATTAAATCAAATACCAAAAAGAAAAAATAACATAAAATAAAATAAAATTCCAATCAAAAAATAAAGGAAACAAGTAATGCCAACAATCAACAAAGGTTCAAAACAATCCCTACCCCCTTCAACAATGTGATAAAAGACTGAAATAATAGATAATCCTCTATAATGACCTTATTCTTAACTGTATACTTCTTTACAAACTATTCATTTCAAGTTTTGATTGACAACGATGTTCACCAAATAAGTAAATATATCTTCCATTCATATGACCAATTTCAAAGGATTTGGGAGAAGGTTACGACATAATACTGTGCCTTGCTCATTTTTTAGGGGCAAGCAGAATTTGTATTGCTGACTAAAGATGGCATCAAATCTGAAATTATGGCAAGCACACAACCAAAAAGTCACAAAGCAAGTTCAAAAGAAGTGCTTATACAGAAATATTACACCTAAGAAAAATAAACTATCATTCGAAGTGTAAATTTTTTACATGTTAACTTCTCTATGAACTAAATATCAAATGTTCATAAGAAATGAAAACTAATTCAAATAACCATGCCTCCCAATATTTTTGCATTGTCCAATAGTAAGTCTCCCCAATCATTGATGGAATCATAAGGCTTACATGCACAACAGCCCAACTGAACACTATCATTTAAAGCTTATAATCAAATATTTTTCTACATTTGAATACAGTTCAGATACAAACAAAAAAGGCAGCAGCCTCAGAACAACACCCATAAACAGTCCTTACATAAGTCAGGGCAAATCTAACCACACAAGGAAAAATGTTCAAAAAACATACAGAGCTCTGAAAGAAAATAAATCAATACCAAATGTTGTTCATCGTTATTCAAAACAATTGGCATTAATGTACTTGGTGCATTTTGACAAATTTCGTAAACAATCTCGTGGTATTTTTTCTGCAAATCACTTGGAGTAAGACCCTCTGCTGACATTTCTGCTGTCAGATATGGCTTCAACTTTTCTGCACACCGTTTGACAACATCTATAGCCAGTGTATGTGCAGCTGGTGATACTTCCTGGGAAATGCAATAATAAAAAATAAGATACTGATAATTCAAAAAACTGAAACAGAAAATAGAACAGTTAAATTGAATATCAGAACGAAAAAATACAAGTTGAAATCCAAAGCATTAACCCATAATTAGTAATAAATACTTTTTAATATATTGCTACATACCCGTTCGTTTTTTCTCAAACTAGTCAATAAAACAGATAATAGTTGCTGGGAAATGTCTTCGCTCTCGTCCAGAACCAAGATCATAATTGTTTGCATTGAAGCAGATACATTTTCTAAATGATTCTTGCTGCAACAGTTTCAGCTCACATAATCAGTAAAGGAGAGGAGGCTTTCACTGAATTGAAAAAAAAGTTGTATAGAAAACTTTTCCTGAATACTTTTTGTTTCACTTAATTTGCAATGTAGAACAAACCAAGATTATAATGCCACAAGAAGGAAAAAATACACTAGATACTACAATTCCTGTAAGCTATTGTATGGAAGAACTATAAGACAGTGTTAGCATAAAGTTTTGTAAATATCAGCTTCGAGGTAGATAGGAGCAACTTGAATTGAAAAAAGTTGTATAGAAAAATTTTCCTGAGTATTTCTTGTTTTACTTGATTTGCAATGGCAGAACGAACCAGGATTACAATGCCACACAAAACAAAAAAATACACTAGAAGCTATAATTCATGTAAGCTATTATATGGAAGAGCTATAAGACAAACGTGGTAGCATAAAGTTTTGTAAATATAAGCTTCAAGGTAGATAGGTGCAACTTGCATTATTAGCAAAATATACACAAAAAAATCAAAAAAATTACATATATAGAGATGCTTCATGGTAAGGCCACGTGGGCAGCAAATACTAACTATGCAAGTCCATGACAGACAATAATTAGGCTATTTAATTCTTGTTCCATCTAAAAGAGAAATAATCTCCATGTAAGGCATTAACTATCAGTCTTTATCCTTTAACATCTAACTGGGTTGTTAGTACATGTCTGGAAGGTGGCAAAATAAAATACCGAAGTGCAAAATCATTTTGAGAAAAGTTTAGTTCATCAAATAAGCAGCAGCATGGCATTCAAGGCTTTGCAAATGAAATGCACCAAATGTTAACATCAGCATATCCAACAGCGGTGTAGAGAGAGATTCAAACACAACTGTGCAGAAGCACAAATGTATACATTCTTCGCTAGAAAATCCACCAATCACAGTGAGGAACTAATGACCACCATCCATGGAAAGAATGAACAAGAAGCCTACACATTACGCATGCAAAGATTGGAGGAGACCCGCAAATAACAATACAGCATCTCAAAAGGTGAGTTAAATATTTAGAGCCTTGAAGGAGTGTTATTTGGTAGCCAAATCGACAACATTCTTTATATTAAATTTGCCCACATAATGAGATCCATTAGCGGTATTTATAACAAAAGGCTGCCAGAATTTGCAATATTGGATCAACTAGACGACATAAGGAAATAGTTCAGCAGAGACAATGCTGCCTTTATGGAAGAAGCTCAAGTCCCTAACCCATCCCAAAATCTATTAATATAGAGAACTGGGATAAAATATTCCTTGCTATGCTCTCGTGGCAATGTTAAATAGTTATCCACGTTAATCCAATATCACATTAATAGCTGCTCAGAAAATAGACGAATGCTCTTTAAGTGTCTCGATTATATTTGCGGTAAGTGACCTTTTAACTGTAGTGAAAATACAATTGGGAGAACATCTGGAGAAAATACAACATGAAAAACAGGAGTACTCAACTGGAATCACAGTCTCACTGTCACTGAACTGAGATGATTCCATTGCCTTGAAGCATTCACAAGTACTGTAAGGCATTGCTGAAATGTCTTATGGAAAATTCAAAGGTATGCAATAAATAATTGAATCCCACCTGCACCTCATTCCCAGTTACCACTTACACCTTTTGGTGTTACTAGGCTAATCTCGCACTGTTCATATTTTAGTATTTTATGAGGCTTGAAAAAAAATAGCTATTTGGACTGTTGGGATACTCATTTGCAGAAGACAAAATAGTTATAAGGCATCAGCAACATCATCTCTCCCAAGGAAATTTCTATGTTAATTGATAGACTCTCTTTAGGGAAATTCATAGTCTCAAGATTCCCAACTACCACTTACACCTTTTGGTGTTACTAGGCTAATCTTGCACTGTTCATATTTTAACATCTACATGGAAACAAATGCAAGATTCTAACCGCAGATAAGGTCTTAGCAATGTGCAGGGTAAACATTTCAACTGGAGGCTTGGAAAAAAAATAGCCATTTGGACTGTTGGGATACTCGTTCGCAGAAGATAAAACAGTTATGAGGCATCAGCAACATCATCTCTCCCAAGGAAATTTCTATGTTAATTGATAGACTCTCTTTAGGGAAATTCATAGTCTCAAGATTCCACTAGAGAAGATGGACTACCAAATAAAAAAGATACAACTTCAAGTTTCTTGAGTTTATCCAAGCTATCATCATGGCATGATTACTAGCTTCTGGGAACATTCAGGTGTTATTGTCTTAAACAGTGATGATTTGCAAAGTTCTTCTACTCTGTGTGCCAACAGACTTTGTCTATCTATTATCAGACAAATTACATATTTTTTCCAACTACCATTACGGTAAAGGACTTTTTTTGTCTAGGAGATTACATTTCACAATGCAATTCTAATTCAATGTCAGTTGCTGTGATAACCATGACATATCTGATTTACGTGTAACCTCTGTTTGAAGTGGTTTCTGCTTATAGTACATGGGGTTGACGGACCTCAGACCAGAAAAGAAAGGTTCGTCATTAATGACCATAGCCACAATTTCGGCAACAAGGGAAGGTTGGAGAAATCAAATGACGGATAAAGATATGAATGAAAGATTCCATGCCCATTCCAACTTCAATCAACCCATCTTCATTTATGTGAAACTTCCCACGAGTATAATATCATCTTTACATTTTTCATTTGCAATGTGGGAAAGCTGCTTGATCACTGAACTGCTAGACAGGTGCATGAGTGCAAATGGAGGGCATCATTCTTCCTTAAAACCAGTGTTACGCAGGGACGCGTTCCCCCCTGTTTTGACACATCCGGGACGTCCCGGACGTCCTGGGGATGCGGGGGAAACGTTTCCCCCACGTTTCCTTTTTTTTTTTTTTAGGAAACATCTTGGGGACGTCTGAAAACATTGGGAAACGTCCCGGGGACGGGGAAACGTAGGGGGGATGTCCAGACGTCCCCCATGAATTTATTTCCTTTTTTGGCATTTTTTTGCTTTTTGGTGAAAAAATCACAGGCATAGAAAAAAAATTGCCATTTTTGGAAAGGGTCCGGGAAGATGTAGTAGCAAAAACTTGCATGTGCCATAACTTTCATTCTGTGGCTCCGTTTCAGGTGTCATTTTCTCTAAAAGTGCATATTTTATTGAGCTCTATGCATTGATGGCAATAATTTTCTTATTTTCATAAAATCATTTTTTGCACCTTTTTGGACCAAGCAACTTCTTGCAAACTTCTGAAAGAATCATGAGTATTAAGGAATGTATTTGATGTTTATGAGTTCAAGTTTCACCTTATTTAAATCTCAAATGGTTTTATTTCAGCTTATTTATATAATTTAGTCACTATATCTTTATATTTTAAATATTTATATATTTTTTAATTAGCCATCCCCCCGCCATCCCCAAAATTTAGAAATTTTTTGCCGTCCCGGAAACCCCGTCCCCCCATCCCCCCGTCTCAGGTAACTATGCTTAAAACTCATTTCTCAGGAATATTATTTGCATCAGTACTCAGTTTAGGGGCTTATAATTCTCTCGAGACCTGAAACAAATTGACTTTTTATTTTTCTTTATTACCAAACTGAAAACATCAGGCACTAGATCTGAAATAAACCCCAAGTAACTGGAGATAGTGCATGTGTGTAGCCATTAAAAACATGATAATTCTCTATTATCCTTTCCATTCGTAGGACTCTCCATCTATCTATTCATTCTTGTTTTGATGATGACACAAAAGTGCACACAGCTGACAGAATATAGAAACTGCATGTGGGCTCTGAGTACTAACCCTTATCAGACAAAAAGATATTTCATCTTTCTGTTATTTTTCTCCCTTCTTTACAGCTTCAGCCCCCAGAGAATCCTTTGCAAATCTTAACCATGTTCTCCTTCTGCATCAGAGTACCACCTCTATTGACCGTCAAATCTGCTACTTTATAATCAAGGTTGCAGAGTAAGACACCCCTACTGCTAGGGTGCACGTATCCGTGTGCCGGATATGGATTGCGCAGCTTGGATATGGTTTAGATGTTGTACCCAGCCATATCCAGATGTGAACCCGTAACTGTACCATATCAGATACAGTCCAATACAATGTGCATGCCAACTATAACCATATCTCATTCAAAAGTTTAAAAAAGTTTAACAAAAAACATTTAAAAGTATATAAAGATGCTAAAAACTGCAAATGACCTTCTAAAATGCTTTTAGCAGCAATAATTGAGGACATGGAGGTGAGATTGTTGATCTACTCTTTTACTTCAAACTTTCCCATTGGCTCTGCTCAACCTTTCATTCTTTTGATCTGTTTCATTTGGCCTACACTGCTGCTTTTCTTTCATTTTGTCTATTCTCTGTTGACCTACACAACCTGCAATTTTTTTATGCATTGAATTCCGAACTTTCTACCCTTCCCATAGGCTGGGAATTTGTAGTTTGTGTATAGTTGTAATCTGATCTATAAATATGTTTATAATATAAAATTTGATTATTATAGTTAAAATAAATTTTAATTTACAACCTAGATCATTATAGTATTTTAAATACTGTACATACACATATATATATATGCTGTATCCATATCAGGGGAACTTAAAAACAAGCCACATCCATATCCATATCCATGCAACTCTACTTATAACCAAGCATCACTTCTACACATATTAATATAAATAAATATTTTATTTTTCCAAACCAAAAAATACAGCGAAGATAAACACAAAAGGCAACACTCCAATGTCATGTTTACTACATTAAATCATCTTAAAACTCGAATAAGATAAATTTTAGGTTATATTGAGGAGTACAGGCAAACAAATTATCTGAAATGCATTCCATAGCTAATAAAAAGAAACTATACACAGTAGCGGCTTTAGAAAAATATTTTTTGATTCTTAGATAAGAAGCTAGGGGTACAGTGAATTACCAGGCAAAAAGCAAAACCCATACAGATTGTATTTCAGGAGAGCAATTAGTAATGCCTGGTGTAAACTTAGTAACAAACACCAAGAAATGGCCTGGCAGAGTGTTTAAAACTTTGAAATAATGGAGATCAAATTTTTCTCCACCTGTTCTCTACCATTTCATTTAATTCTCAAATCTTCAACTCGTATACACAAAAAATGAACTAATGAGACCTAATATTAAGCTCAGTTCTTAAGCAGGGTCAAAAAAAAGTAGAGGATTCTGATGCACATATGCATTCATTAGAAATATGTAATTTAAATGTCAGTCTAGTGATAAAAAAAGAAAACAAAAAGGTAATCAAAATGCAAATGAAAAAGGAGCTCAGGAATGTTTTTCATCATTCTAACCAAATCACATTTGCACAATTAAGTTGGAGCATTTCAAGGCTTCCTCTACAAAAATTGTAAAGGTAATTTAAATTACGTTCCAAAATTAGGATTTAAACAAGCTAGCATTGACAAAATTGACCAATGTTTTGATATAACCTAATTTTTCTGGCCAAATGTATCTCTATTATCTTTTTAGAACAAGATTGGCTTCAGAATTAATTGGGCCCCTTATAGAGCTCATCCATCAAAGTCGTCTTCATGTTTCTTTTCTAGTGAGGAACTGAAAAATTGAAGGATTATCTTGCCAAAATCCATGTATCCTGGAAAGAAGAAGATGCAAACTGTTGTGATTTAATGGCAAGAAAATCTAGACATCAAATATATATGAGGCTAGGGGATAAATATTCACAAGAATTTGTATGTTTGAAAACTCAGCACCAGTCTTGGTAGGGTATATTGGTATCCATTATAGAGTTTGTATGATGACGATAGTTCATTAATTATAAATCAGCCAAATCCATATGCAAGTGAATTAGTGGAACTAATCAGATGATACACAAAAATTAATAGGGAAGTGGATAATTAGAAATTAGAAGTGTGTTGAAAACATTGAATGTCTTTGTAGTATTTCTAGCCTATAAACATAAGCTTCTCCTATGTAAGCATTCAATAAAGAATAGAATTCAAAAGAACTATCATGGTTGGTTTTTCCCCCTCCATTACAAAGAAGAGCTATATGCAAAATGGCTACATATTCACCAAAAATATGGCCTACATGTCCAACAACACATCAGGCACTTCAATTGCCTCCCTATTAAAGCTGGGCATATAGGCCATTATTGACTCTTGAGCTCCTTCTATCAAATTTGTCTCGGGGATGTTATTCCATCCACCAGTATTTGGACTCTTCACCATCACTTTTTTAGAGGATGCTTTCCAAATTTCTTTAAAGCTGCAAGCTAACCGACAAAAGGGACCACCAAAGCCAAATCATATCAGAGTATGCAATCCTCTCACTTCAGGATCTCATCCACATGCCATTACCACAATGAGCCAAAGCCACGCACATAACAAAATAACTCAAAAGCATACACAGTATAAGTCTCTCATTCATGAGCTATAAATACAAGAGAGTCCGAATATTAATAGCTGGGAAAGGTGGTTGTGAACAAAAAGAAAATAAGAGGATCGCCTAAATAACTGCACTCTTCCAATTTGTGCATGCACACAAAGGTAATCACTCCAACAATATAATAACCAGCTCCCTAAATCAAGCTTACCCCATATATGAATGTGAACAAAGCTTAAACTAAGCTGGCTAGGAAAAAAACTCTACGACCAGCCTAGTGTGAACACGAAGACACCAATAAATCAATCTTTTATTTTCTGAGAAGGATTTAACGTTCATATTTTGCCCTTGCCAACTGTTGAATATATAATGAACCTGTACGGTTCTAATTAGTTAGGAGGTTGTAAATCAGTTATAACTGAAGAAACTATAACTACTTCTCTTAATGATAAATACACCCTGCCCGAGTCATTCGAACCAGTGCAGTTTTTGCATCTCTATCTTCTTGCTCTATTTTCTTTATGCTTCTAGATCTAACATTGGTATCAGAGCTTAGGCATCGATGAAAGGAGGGGTCGACAGTGTGGTTGACGCAAGCAGAAGATAAGCACGTTTTTCTGAGTGTCTGAAAAACGTCCAGCGAAAAGGAGACTCGAAAGAGACTCGAAATCTGGTGTATTCGCATTTTTTCGAGGGCAGAGAAGACTATATTCGCTGTTGCTGCCGGAAAGTCCTTCGCTGTTGCTGCCGGAAATCGTGGGTTCCTATTCACGAGGGCAGAATCGTGGACGAAAAAGAAAAACGAACGTGGGTCACAGCAAATCCACAGAAAAGAAATACGTGGGTCACAATCGTGGAAAGCCAGCAATCGTCGTTGAAAAAAAAAAAGCTCAATTTCGAAAAATCATGGAAAGCCAGCAGTTGCTAGGGCAGGTGAATTAATATTATTTTTCACCAAAGGTATTCATACTATATGATGGAGTAATTCATTTAATATTAGTTGCTGGAAAAAGATACTTTATTAAGTGTGGGGCAAAATTTTTATTTTATTTTTTCCATTACTTTGGAATAGTAAAATGGCAAATATTTCAAACTGGTACAAACTGGTGAGCAATATTTTTTCCATTCCTTGTACAAACTGGGAAAATCTATAGACGTAATCGATGTCAAGAACAACTTAAATAAAATCGGGTCATTTTGAGTACAAGGAATGAAGGCTTCAACGGAGAAGGCCAACTTAATCTGAAGATTCTAAGAGTTCCCGGAGGAGTTGGGAGCTAAACAAATAGGCAATGCAAAGCTATTGGAATCCTCCACATGATCGATGCATCAATTTTTGTATAAGTCTTCAAGATCTTTTATGATAGCTCAAGTCACTGCTATTGTTCCTTCGTGCTAAAAGGTTGAATGGTGCCATAACTCCAATTTCAAGTTGAATCAAGTCTTGGGAATGGTCGGAATGAACTCAGTGGGTGATTTAGAATCAAAATCATATAAGATTTCACCTCTGAACTTCAACTTTCACTCCTGAGGCAAAAAAGGCAAGCTATATGTTCTAATTTCACGTTGGGATGATGACATCAACATCACTTAAAGGCTTGAGCACACTTTTCAAGGTGGTGTGTCCCCTTTCACTTGTCCCAAGGTACAAAGGGAAATGAGGAACACAAAAATGCACTCCCCCTATGCATGTTATGTTGTCATCACTTAAAACTTATGACTTGAGTGATTAGGTGAGAACAATGCAAAAATAGGCCCCTTCCTCGTGTTGTGGACCCCCTTGGTGCATTTTTCAAGGTCAATTGTCCCCTTACACTTCTCCCAACGTACAAAGGGGCATGAGGGACACAAAAGTGTGATCCCCTTCCATTTGTAGGTTTTTGTCACTTAAAAACATCAACTTCAAGTGTTATGAGTGTTAGGAGTGTGAACTTGAACACAACTTGAAATCAGTCCCCTTATGACAGGCTGACCCATGGCACATTTTTCAAGGTTGTGTGTCCCCTTGCACTTGTCCTAAGGTGCAAAGGGACATGAGGGACAAGAAAATGTGCTCCCCTCTCTTTCAGTTAGCTCCCAAACTCATGGAAAACCTTTGTTAAGCCCCAAATGCTAATTTCCAACCCCAAGCATCTCACTCTCATGTAACCACAAGCTGACACTTGTCATGATCTGATGCAAAGCGCATTTTGGAGCCCCTCTTGTCCCCTTTGTCCCCTATTTTATAATGTGCAACTCCACATCAGCCCTCATTCAACCCCAGTTAAACCTGTTTGAGTCAAACTTGAGTTCAGGTGTGCAAGTGAGAACAAAAAGCTTCATATTAAAAAACTTGGCCATTTTTAAGTTTCAAAGAAACTTGAGTCCAGATGTGCAAGTGAGAACAAAAAGCTTCAGATTCAAACACTTGGCCATTTTTAAGTTTCAAAGCTTCATTTTTCTCACCCAAGCTCACTACCCTTGTTATGTTGCTCAAAATATGCCAAAGACCTCATACATTAAAAATGGAAAGTCCCAAACACTTTGTCTGATCCCCATGAAATTTTAACAACAGTTCCTCCTCAAAAACGCATTTCAAATGATTTCAACCTTTCATCCAATGGGGGTCTACATAATTTTTAATGGCTAGACAAAGTTTCCCGTTATACAAACTCATTTTTCAGATTTAAGGAGTTTTGGCAATTAAAATCGTTTGAAAATTGGAGCAAGGCCTCCTTGTGAAATAACAAAACTTTTGAGACCATTCTCACTCCATTCCGACATCAGGAAGACCCGCTTCTAAAAATTGTAACACATCCAAAGCTTCATAATCTATAAATAGCACATTCTCTGAGTTGCCATTGCTCCTTACACGTCAAGAAAACCCATAAGTGTCAAATTGAGCAATTGGTAACTAAAAATAGATTTCCTATATTAAGGCTTACTAAAAATAGTAAGTTTCAAAACATTGGTCAAGAAACAAGGATGTTAAGTCACCTATGTTGATGAAAGAGCACCTGGATGTGATTGTGACAGTTGTGGAACATCACTGTAACGGGACACACTCAAGATTTCATAATATACACTTTCAGTTGAATGTGGGAGTAATTTCTCTATCTAGAGAAGAAGACCTCTTTGAATGCGTAACAGATGAGCATGAAGATGTTTGAGCATCCTGAGGTTGATTCCATTCAAAAAGGAAACATTTTTGTCACAGAGGTGAATTTTGAAGTCAGGAAGTAAGGTGATGATCTTCATATCCCAACTCTGACCTTGTGTTCACAGAGGATCATCATGTGTTCAAGACCAGGGAGTCATCTCAATGCAAATCTCATAGTAGCGTTTTTGAACACTTATTCAATGCCTCGGAGTGTGTCCACATCTCACAGAAGGAGGAAGTTGCAATTTGTGCTCCAATTCAACAGGTGATCAAGGGCAAGGAACTTCATTCAATGTCCATCAGAAGTAGGTTCTTCGTCAACAAGAGGCTTTCCCGTCTCCAGATTTTCAATTTTGTCTTCTTCTCTCTCCCCTCTCCCTCTAACATTCTATTTCTTTATTGGGAATGTATTTTTTCAATCTTATTCACTTAAGTGACATAATGTCGTATTGTAAAAGTCCCTTTTCAAAAATTAGAAAAGGACTTAATTTCATTCATAAGGAATGTGAAAGGTCACAAGTGGTGGTGAGATGAAAATTCACATGGAGGGACATGAAGAGATATTTTTGTAAGCTATAAATTGGGATGGCTTCTCCATTCCAAGGGGTTCACATTTGTTGGTTGTTAATTGTTGTTGGCTTTCACTACTAATACAAGCAATAAATTATTCTTCTATCTCCCTTCTTATGTTCTTCCATACTCTCGACTTTCCAACTTTGCCAGCATTGCAATATTGTACAACCAAGAAGGCACTCTTATGTTTTTGATTAATGAATCCATGAACTTTGTGTCTCTAATTTGTTAGTCTCAATATTGTTTGCATGGTTGATTTCTTCCTATTGAATGTGGACCTACTCTGGTTAATATTGGTGAGAATCTGCAAGTGCCTACTCACAATCTTAACCCCCTCTCTATTTTCCTACTTTTCTTGACCTCTTTCCAAGCAAATTCCTCCCTTGTACATTGTACAAGTACTTTGACACAGGTTTAGTGGAGTATTTTTGTGTGATCCCCGACCTAACAGCCACCCCACCGTTTTGTTTAGTCTTTGCACTCAATAAATGGGATCCTCCCCATACCCAAGAAGGAGAAGCCTAGCCCTGTGACCTTTGGTGAAAACCAATAATTTGCCTACGACAAATTATTTCACCAACAATACTATACGTCCTCTTGTTAGAACCCATGTGCTCAACATCCCAATGCACCCACATACACCACCATACCATAACATTGTAGTCTATCATGTAGAATTTATATAGATACACCACATAAAAATGATACAAAATAAAAATATGCTAAGGGTTATTAACAATTAGAAGCCATACAGTATTTACCAAATATGCCAACAGTTATTGTCTTTTGCTCACAAAGTCAAAACCAAACTATGCCCTCCAAACTTTAAAAACATTCTTTCTAAAACTCAAAATTATAGTAAAATCACCTACAAAATCAGTGTTAACTAATGGCATACATACATGTAGAAATGATCTTTGAAGCATGTATGTATGGAGAAATGATCTATGAAGCATATAAGGAATACAGCTCACCCTACAATACAATATAGGTGTTAATGTTGAAAGTACCATAAATCAGTAATGAACAAGTTAATGGTGAGTATACCTCATTAAAAAATTGTTTGTGCTTATTAATACTAAGACCATCCTTGTTTCTCTCAGTGAATATACCTCATTGAACACTTGTTTGTGTTTATCAAATACTAAGACCATCCTTGTTTCTCTCATTCACCATAAAGTACTACGATAAGCAAGCTTTTTAAGAGACAGTTATAAATTAATAACATTGATCCAAAAGATCTTTCCTTGACAAAATGTAGCAAAAAATGGAATACATTCAGGCAGACTTCCACCAGATACTATAAAAACTAAAACCAATACCCAATATTGTCTCCGTCAAAAAATATACAGAAGATAAAGATTATCAGACCTTACGCAAGAAGTCATGAAATGGTATATCAAACCCTTAAAACTTTGGATAGATACTAAAAAAAACAGTTTCTATAGGACAAATGACAGAATTTTTGCCTAAAAACACATAGCCTTATTTAAAAACCAAAACCTAAACTCCTTCACATAGTATTTGCAAAGACAATGTCGAAACAATATCGAGAATGAAATCATAACACTGCAAGATCCAGAATAACGAACAAATGACCTGACAAAAATATTGTAAAAGACAATCTATAATAGATTGAAATTCTATTTTGACTTAGAATTTTATGTAATTTTAATCTCATCTAGCCCTTGAAAGCTTCCAACAATTAGCTGAAATATCTCCTGGGTATAGATTAATATGATCGTTCAAACTTGAATACAACATTTGATTCAAGTATATAATTTTTTATTTTCGTAGTATTTTTAGATTTAAATAAATAGTGTATAAATCATTAATATGATTAACATTTGATTTATTGCAGAGTTTGCATTGACTGAAATGTACCCTCATTGTGTCATCACTATATGGAGTTTCAGGTGCTGTTATTCTCGTAATTTCACTGATGCAAGTGATAACTACAAGCCTCACATCTTTGTCTTGGTGTCTTAATAGCTCCGGCTTTACCAAAGAATTCTTTGCTGGACACACAGCAAGTTGCATTGTCTCAGAAGGTGACTGTTCTACCATTGATAAGCAATTCTCCACTTCCTGACATTCAACAGAATCAAAATACATTAGCAAAATGCATGGAATCTTTTAATGCATAAGAACAACAATAACCTAAGTTGCACCATTTCTCTGCCTGTTTACAACATGCAACTGTAGCCAAAAATGTACTATAATTGAGTAAATAGTTTGATTAGGATTCCCTGATACATCAGAAAATTATCAATATTGCATTTAGTAAGGGATTATTCTCCAGAATATCTTCAGTTAGAGCAAGTGGTTAGAGATTGATGCTTGTAATAGGCATTCAATCGTTTCTTTGCAATTTTTAAATTGCCTTAATTTTTTATGCATTATACAGAAGTACAACTGAAAAAATCTGCAAGCTTTATAGTTTTAAAGTTCTTAAAAATAACGAATCGCAGGTATCTTTCAAAAACAACACAAATACTTGATATGTTTAATAGTAAGCTGAAAAAGTAATTCCTAATTTAAAGTTATAAAAAAAAACCAAGTCCACTTATCATATAGCTTAATCCACTTATTAATTAGAGTGGAATAGTGATCCCTGAATGCAGTAATATATATAAATCTGAAAACAACAAAATAGATAAGTACAAGCAAATACCCTAAAAGAAAAGAGATTAGACATTATTGAAACAAAATTACATAGAAATAAGTTCCCCTCCATTAACATTTAGAAGGCCTAAGCATTAACACTGACAGGTTTCCTAAAACCAATTCAAAGCTCAGTGAAGTAAGTGATCTTGTAGGTCTAGAAGTAATAGTACACCTCAATCATGTAATGGATGGTTAGTAGAACCCCACATTTAAACAAATGATATTGAAATAGCAGAAGCCCAAACATTAGAGAAGGGATATTGAAAGTTGATATCCAAGGACAAAAAAATGCTTGCATGGATATAGTTTAACTGATTCAACTAACAATCATATACAAAAAGATTTCATCAACAATAAGAAGCAAAAATGTATCCAACTATTCTATTCAATTCTGTTTAGCCATTCTATTCAAATTTTCCGAAACAGCTTTAAAACTGGGAGGGACTTAGAAGGTGAAATACATAAAATTAGGACAAGATCTTGCAACTGCATAAAGTATCAAATTTATGAGTATGTGATACTCCATCTAGATTACGAATGGTCCTATACTTCCTAGTTATAATTACTTTCTTTGTGGGAAAGGACAAATGCACACACAAGACACAACAATATTTGGAAACTAGACACAACAATATTTGGAAACTAGACCATATATTTAGAGTATGAGTCTTAAGGAAGGTAGTGTACCTATGAAACAGAATAAATATTGGTTGAGATGCCAGCTCTTGACAAACCAAACCAGTAAAATAAAAATATGACATGAACTTCAAAAATCAAGCTTAAGCATCTGGTATTCCGACAATAGGGAAATCGCCCTTCTTTAGCCCTACGCATATTCCATCTGCAAGAAAGTTAGCCATAATTCAAAGCTAGCATTTTTCATCACTTATTTATCACTCTTTTTTATTCTATGGTTCTCCTACACTTGATTCATGCATGAAAAGGGACCACTAAGCACAGAACAAGACAATTTTTTATCCAAAGACGTCTTTCATCTTTTTGATCCCAAGATTTACAATTTTTAATGAAGAGCAAGCTCTTCCACTTTGGCAGTCTTCTGAGATCAGCTTTAATGCCCATAAACCATCTTGCCCAACTTTTCCACTCAAAGATTAACCGCTAAATTTGCCACCATACTTCCTGTCCTAATATGTAAGTATGAGATCTCAAAATTCTAAATTTATGTCTTAATTTCATTAATAATATTACACTACCCCTTTTTGATATTTTATTGATTCAATAATTAGCATAGTCCTATTCCACCAAAAATTTCTGCGATCTGTTTTCCTTAATCAGTCCTTTTCCTCCTAATATAGACATTGCTTTTGCTTTATTATTTGTATTTAGTACCTAGTGGAGTAAAAACATTAACGAAGGTTGCCCATCATCATCTCTAAAGATCCCTCCTCTACTGCTAATCTTGGATTTCCTTTTACAGCTCCAACCAAATTGAGCTTAACCCAATCTTTAGAAGGTTTTTTCCACTTATCTTTAGGCTTTTTCATTCTGACCAAAACCATTATCAGGTATCTTAATCAGCTTCTCCATCTTTTTAGAATCTCCTCTTCCTTTAGATGGTTTATTTGATTTGGATTGAAATATTGACCAATTATAATATTGAATTTCACTATATTCTCCACAATGAATTTCCCTTCTTCCTAAACACTTTTGAGTTTCTTTCCAACCATAGATTCCAAATTATAACGGCAGTACCCATCATTCAAAGAGCCTTCAAAATATCGTTCTACTAAGACCTTCTTAATCACACACCAATATTCACTCTCTTGCTGATTCCAGGCCATCCCATCCTACTTTAATTTTACCAAAGAATCTTCCCCAAATCTCCCATGCCACAATGCAGAAACAGATGATCCCGTTTTTTGAGTTGCTCTTGCATAATAGACATCTTTAAGGGCCATGCTATCATCCACGGGTAAGCACATCATATGCCAGTACCTTAACTGAAATCACTAGCCACTGACAGGAATTTTTCTTTTGGAGTCCATGCTTGAGATATACATTCTTGGCTGGCAAGTGCCTTCCTTCTCCATCAGCTTTTTGAAAGAAAGCATGCCTCCATAACTAAAATATCTCCTGACTTGGCCATGTCTCATATAAGCTAATCTCCACCTCTCGCAGTTTTTTGTTAGACACCTAGGAAGAAGGCCCACAAGGCAAAAATCAAATAAACAAACCAGCCAATGATAGCCAAAAGCTCATCATGAACTTAACTTAAGAAGCATATTATCATGCTGATAAACAGAAGCAACATTATGAACAATGAGAATCTGAAGATCATCGATGCCTGAACAGAGACCAATTCCATCAGCACCTAGGGGATCACCCTTACCCTTTTTGTATTTCCCGGTCCTCCACGATTTTACTTCTATTCCAAATATTGCCATCCAGGTACACAGATTAGTTGATAATGCAAAAGACTGGGAAACACATCCATCAAAAAGACTCGCCTCTCACATATCTAACAAATTGTATAAAATATAATTCAAAATACAGGCAGATGTCCGACTTGCCTCCCACATCTTCAATCCACTCGTGCACTGAGATTGTATACTTTTATGAAATATACCAATTCCTTCAACTCAACAATGCATCATTCACACTGTGTGTGTTTTGACCCTCTGCTCCAGACAGAGTGCACTTGTCCCCAACCAATTTCCTACAACTAGGATTCTCCTTATTTGGTCAACTAGTCCTATGGCCAGAAGATGGGGATCCAAAATGCCTTTTTGGCTAGCAGACACTTAAAACTCACTGCTTCACATCATCCTCAACAGAATTCAAAGAATGATACACCCAAGAGAAAAAATGCCTTAAAGTATTAGTAGAGTCACTCCCGCTTATGCAATCCGGTCATTATTTCCTCCCACAGGGATTAAACAGAGACATGCCAATGATGACAGTCCCTAACCTGCTGTCTCCTTTGATTAAAGCATGTGTAAGCTTCATTTACTGATTTTCATAAATACGTAAGTCTCGAGGATAGGAAAACAAGGGGAAAAATTTAAAATTCCTAAAGCCTTTCTTGTCTGCAATTTCATTCCCCTCTCTTGAAAAGGTGTAAGCTCATAGTCTCTACCTTACTTGAAACACATTAGGCTTTATCGACTATCTCCTTCAGGCACCAAAAGTACCTTTATCTTTATTCATTGCATTAATTGGAATCTATGAGTCATTTCTACTTTGATTGAGCCTCCCTCCCAACCTTACAAAACCATAGATTGAAGAACTTTTATAAATGATAAAGCTTCTTAATTGTTGTTGCAAGTCTCGAAGTCCAAAGAGTACATAATTTTTGGTTTGCCTTCCTCATTCTAAATACACAACCATGTGTATTTCCTTTTGCTGCCCCATTACAATTCAACTTCATATATTTAGTAGACAGTGGGGCCCATTCAACTATAGGGTTATTTTTTTTATCAAGACATGGCACTTATTTGGACACCCATTTAAAGGTCACATTATGCTTTATTGGTTTCATTTACTTTGATTACTTTTTTCTTCTTGTGCCAATGCCTCACCAATTCTGAGACAATTGCTTTAATCCTACCCAATACATGATGGGTCCAGAGGGATTTGTCTTTAAATATCATTGCATTTCTTTCCATCCATAAATTCAAATCTATTATAGTTGGGGCAGTCTTCCATCATCTCTTGAGGGGTGTGGACTTTGGATATATAACTAGCATAACTAACTTGGATAAATCTATGTAAAAGATACTAAGAGATCATTCTTGAGATGCCTATATTTGATTTGTGACATAAGTGGAATAGGCTTCTCCAAAATGATCTCTCTACATCTTTTACATCGATTTATCTAAGATAGGCATGCTAGTATATATCTACAAAGATATAGTAATATCCTACCCTTTACCTAACATATATTATCCTTTACTTAGGTTCACCTATCTTAGGTAAATATATGTAAAAGATACCGAGAGATATCATTCTCGAGGTGACTTTATTTGATTTGACACATAAGTGAAATAGGTGCCCTCCAAAATGATATCTCTCGGTATCTATTACATAGATTTATCTAAGATACAGTACTATCATACCCTTTACCTAACATATCTTATACTTTACTTAGGTTAGCCTATCTTAAATATATTTATGCAAGAGATGCCAAGAGATATCATTCTCAAGGTGTCTATATTTGATTTGAGATGCAAGTGGAATAGACACTCTCCAAAATGATATCTCTCAATAACTCTTACATAGATTTATTTAAGATAGGCATGCTAGTATCTATCTACAACTATATGGTAAGATCTTACCCTTTACCTAACATATATTACCCTTTACTTGCGTATAAGAGGCATAGGCGCTTCCACAATGATCTCTCGACATTGTTTACATAGATTTATCCAAGATAAGCATGCCAGTATCTATCTACAAATATATATTATCTTACCCTTTACCTAACATATCTTATACCTTACTTAGGTTCTCACCATGTAAAATATTTAATTATAATATGCATGTTAGATTTATGAATATAACGTGTAAATATCTATCACATATAACTATATTGACCTTTTACATATGAACTTAATACCTAAGAATTATTACCAATATTCATATATCTAAAAATATTCATATCATCATAATGATAATATATAATCATATATTTATAAATATATGATAAATAGCTACCCAAAATCCATGTTATATTTATGAATATAATGTGTAAATATCCATCCCATAGAATTATTATAGCAGTCATGTATGCAAATATTGAATTCTTATTGTTTCATAGCGTTAAATTTTTATATACTAATGCAATATATGTATACTTTAATATTAAGTTCTTATCATATGTAATATTTAACTACTTATATAAATATTATAGCAGTCATGTATGCAAATATTGAATTCTTATTGTTTCATAGCGTTAAATTTTTATATACTAATGCAATATATGTATACTTTAATATTAAGTTCTTATCATATGTAATATTTAACTACTTATATAAATATTATAGCAGTCATGTATGCAAATATTGAATTCTTATTGTTTCATAGCGTTAAATTTTTATATACTAATGCAATATATGTATACTTTAATATTAAGTTCTTATCATATGTAATATTTAACTACTTATATAAAAGTACTTCTTATTTATACATATTTAACAATGTTCCACAAAGTCTCGGAATGGGGGGGCAGGGGGACAAGTCTTGGCAACGGTGGGACCAAGGGCATAGGTTTGGGGACAGCGGCTAGGCGACAGGATGGTGGGGCAAATATATTTAGTACTTGAAAAAATAGTTATAAAAAAATGTGTAAGGAACAACAAATAGAAACTTTGAAATATTAAACACATTGCATTGAAAAGAGAAAATTTCAAATATCAATATATTAATATTTATATTCAAAATGATGATTACATTCAAAATTCATATACAATTGGACAGTGGCTCAATGCAATGAAGATTTGGCACTTGCTCTAACTCTTGTTGTTACTTATTGCTAATGGTGTCCTTCCTTTCTAAAGCTCTCACTCTTGCTTGCTAATGGCATTGTTCTCACTCTTGCTTGCTAATGCCATTGCTCTCACTCTTGCTTGCTAATGGCATTGTTGTCACTCTTGCTTGCTAATGGCATTGCTCTCACTCTTGCTTGCTAATGGTATTGCTCTCACTCTTGCTTGTCAATGCTCTCACCCTCTCACTCTTGCTTGTTAATGTTTTCACTCTTGCTTTGATTTCTTGATTGTGATTTGAAGCAAGGGTGTAACTCTTAGTTATAGTTTCCTTTGGAGTGCTCAAGGGGTGTGTGGGACCCATTAAGTGTTAGGGTTAGGGTTGGGGGTGTAAATGTTTAAAACAATTTTTTTTTAAAGATTAAAGCAGCCCTAGCAGCGAGGGATGCCTGGGAGTTTCCAGGACAGCCTGAGAGACTTCTAGACATCTCTAGGACTCCCAGGTGTCCCAAAAAAGTGGGGACGTCTCCGAAACATCCCTTATTTGGGGGGAAACGTTTCAAGGACATTTCCAATCGGCTGGTGGCGATGGCGAGACAGTGAGGGACATCCCCATGGCGTCTATGGGACGGTTGAATTTTGGGGGAGACGTGTCTTCATGGAACATTGATATTCAATCCTATTTATTTGGTAAAGCCTGAAGAAACATTTCAAGGTTTTAAATATTTATACTCACGTGCAAAAATATAATTATATTTATTTTTTACCTAACTTACCCTTAACATGTAAGAAGGGTAAGATACATTAAATTCAAGTAGGGTAAGATACAATAAAGTCTTAGCCGAATTTAATAAATAAAGTTATGCCCAATAATTACAACCCTTAATGGAAGATCACGCAAGTAAAAAATATATTTTATGTATGATGTCCTTTTAAAATATGAGCTCTTCATCAATCTTGCTTTTCCTCTTTAATTTTCGCTCTTTAGTGTTTTCACTTCTTTGATAATAAAATTTTACATATTAATGCATTATATATATACATATTTGTTTGGTTTGGTGACGTTAGCTTTAATGTTTTTATTTAAGATAAATGTAGGTCAATTACAAAACAATTAGTGTACGTGGTCACACCGTGATGAGTCGTGCCCCACTCCAACTCTAGAATGCCTCTCAACATAATGACCATTCCTCAATGAGGAGCATGAACGAGTTCAAAAAGAGCCTAACCGAGTATCTAAGAAAACCGAGCCAAGTTCCACTCTTGTAGAAAAATCTTCCCAATGACCTAGGCATAATGGCAACAAATGAATAGGCATTCATTTCTCACTTCAATTTCTCCACATAGTTTGCAAACGGTTGGGCCATGTGACCCTCATTTTATTGAATTACCATAGGTAGAAGCTTTTCCATCGACTGTCAACCAGATGAAAGTATTTGCTTCTAGAAGACCTTTAAGCCATATTTTATTGCAAAGCAATCCTCCTAAATTTTGATTTGTTAAGACAATTTCTATACATGCTCCTTTAACTAAAACAACCCCTAGGGGATTCCTCTCCTAAACTAATTTATCATCCCACTCATCATTTGACAGTGGGTGGCAACCGAAAAACCTTTTTAGGGCTTTACCTCTTCTTTCGAAATCTTCCTAAACTCATTAAAATGGTTCCAATGTCTACAACCATCCTTTTTCTGAAAGGTAGTGAATGACCATTGGTCTCCATTGTAACATGGCATAATGCTTAAGATTTTGAAAGAGCTCATTGACCCAAGGAATGGTTTTTTGGCCACAAATCTTCCAACAAATGCACCTAACAATCATTTGCAACTGCCCATCTTAGATTAGAAGTGATTAGACTTCTGCAAATCTTAATGAAGTTCCAAATAATAAATACTCTAAGGAGATTTTCTTGAGTGAAGACACAAAGAGAACTCTCTAGGTGTCAATATATTTGCCTTGTAGAATCTTGCTCCAAGGCCTCCTCTTTTTTGTGTGTGCTGTCCAAGTCAACTTCACTCCCAGAGCTTGATTCAAGTCTTTTGGTTTGTATGCCTTTCAGGCCCATTAGACTTATTTTAGTCTTATTTTCAGCCCCACTCCATGGGAAATCCTTTGGGATCATGGAGATGTTTTTTCCACCGAAAATTGGCATGCTAGAAAGTGACATCATGTATATCACCATTGCTTTAAGGGAAGATTTAGCCAATTGGCTTCTTCCTACCAATAAAATACACTTTACCTTTCCAAGAAGATCACATCTTCTAAATTCTATCCACTGCTAGCTTCCAAAATTCCAAAGATGCTTTCCCTTTCATTAGAGGTATTCCCAAACATGTGCTATGTAAATGTAAAATTTCAAAACCCAAAATTTTCTAGATCTATCTTTGCTTGTTTTTGGGTACTTTTATAAATAATATTTTGGATTTTTGCATATTAACATTCTAATTTGTTGCTTCCTCATATGTATCCAATGTTCTCTTAAACACCCTAGTTTCTTTTATAGAAAGTACTCCTGTAAAATTCCATCATAAATAACCTAAAGATGAGATATAAGCTCCACTCTTGTAGTTATATGTATTCCTTTCAACCTGTTTTTAGAGACCGGGTAATTAACTAACATACCAAGAGCTTGTGCCAACATAATACAGAGATAAATGAAAAAGGATCAACATGTCAAAGATCTGTTGTAGCCAAAAAGCATCTTAATAGGAGCTCATCAATCAAAATGGAGTAAGTTGGGGATGCAATACAATTGTATATTAGTTTTCTCCAGTCATCTAAGAACTTAAATCTCTCCAAAATCTTCAACAAGTTCCATTTAACTCTATCGTAGGCCTTATTCATGTCCAGTTTTACATTCGTTATCTTTTCATGTAGTTAGCGGAGTGGATAGTCTCATGAGCATTTATGATGTCATCACGGATATGCATTATAACCACAAGTCCACTTTGATATTCTCATATTATTTTTTCCAAGAACACCTTTAGCTTCAATCCCAGAACCCTGGTAACAAGCTTGTAGATTGCATTGTAAAGTGTAATAAGGCATGTAGCCATCATAGTAATTTGCCTCCTTTTTTGGAGTATTAAGGCCAAGGGGGTGGAATCCCACTTCTTAAGCAATAGCTTTTCTTCTCCAACATTGTTCAATTGCTTCCATCATGTCCTTCCCTACAATGTGCCATAAATTTTGTAAGAAGCTTACCAAGAAACAATCTAGTCATGAGTCGTTGTCTGCCTTCATCAAAAATACAGCCATCTTGGTTGTTGCTTCTTTTATTGGTGCCATAAGCTACTCATTGTCATTATCAGTGATAAGCTTTAGAATGTTTTGTAGACATTCCCTACTAAGCTTCTAAACTATTGTTGATATGAGGACTAAAAAACTCTTATATTCCTCTCATTTCTTAAGGTAATTGCTCAACTTCCCTTGCTGATGTCGCAATTTTATCTATCCTAGTCAGATTCCTTCTTACTACCATTGAGAGATGAAATAATTGTGTTCTATCTCCGCCCTAGAGCCATTTGACCCTTGATTCCTACATCTAATTAGTTTCTTTCATTTTGAGGGTCTGCCAAAAATCACAAATTAAACTTCTTTCGTCGAATAAAAGCTCGAGAGTTACCCTACTACAATCTTGCCTTGACCTTTCACAGTTGCCCTCTAATTCACCTTTTTATATGAAAGACGCTACCAAAATTATTTTTATTTCGAATCCCAATTTTTGTCTTGACATTTTTTCAATATCTTGGCTAGAATATCTCTTGGAGCCTATGCTACCAAGATTCGTTTAGTTCCAAATCCTAGCTTCTGTTTTGACATTTTCCAACATCTTGGCTAGAAGAAATCTTTTGGATCCCTTCTCTCTTTTCCATCAATTCTTTCTATCATCCCCAAAATTAGGAGATCTTAAAACCACATAAATTTCATTTTGAAAGGTATTCCTTCCAGCATCTTATCACCTTCAACCAATAATGTGATTGGTCAGTCCCGCACGGGTGGCGTAGCGGCTTGAGTCTTGGGTTTTCTCTCGAAGGTCTTGGGTTCGACTTTGGTGCTCGGGTTTATCCGATGCATGTGGCTTGCGGGCAGTTGTGTGCATCCCCAGGGGGCTAGTCTCGCCCCAGCTCACCCCTTCATGTCCCCAACTTAGCAACAAATGTAAGACCAAGGTAAGGTGGGTTTGGTCGCTGGGACACACTTGATAAATAAAAATAATAATGTGATTGGCCAATCATCAAATCCTTGAATGATAAACCTCGGCAAGATATTTTATGTTTTCAACTTCTCAATATCCCATTTAGAGCGGGATGTGAAACCTATCTAGACTCTCCGTTATTGCTTTGGTTGCCTCGTCTTTTGTTTGTCCAAGTAAAAATTCATGTTTGTGGTTTGATATCAAGCGGAGCACTATCAAAGGAAAAGGAATTAAAGTGAATATTGATTTGGGAAATGGCCACCGAACTACCCTTCTTTTCACTTGATCTCAAAATCACATTGAAGTCCCCTTCAGTACATCAAAGTTGGCCTAATGGTGAAAAAATTGTGCCCTTGAAAGGGAGGTCACAAGTTTGAATCTTGTAGGGATAGGGTATGCATGCCTCTTATTTAAAACACAATTAGATGCCTCAATCATTCTAGGAATACAAGGTGGTCTCATATGCTATAAACGTATAAGCAACCTTATAGACCCAAAATAGGCCACCTACCATCATGGACATTAGAAGGACCCATTCTTTCCAACTATCCACATCCAACCTTTCCATCCCTTGCTATCATCTAAAAACTTCCAACACTCTCTTCTCTTTGTCTAAATTAAGGTCATGCGTGTTACAATTAGATAGTACAAAACCCAAATTGTCCTTTAAATGCTTGAGCAAGATATTATAATAGTACTTGGGATCTTGCACTATTACTGCGCTCTTGAATAATTTAGGATTCCGCATTACAGCAACACCTCCACTAATTCCTTTTGCACTTTTTGTCAAGCAAGCCTCTCTATTCCAAGTACTACTAGTTTTTTAAGCTCATGTACTCCTATTTTGGTCTCTTGAAGTAGTAGAATATATGGCATGTTTTCTTATATGAGTCACTTTACCAGGGGCATTGATGCCCTTGACATTTTAACTTAGTAGTTTCATAGCCTTTAGGAGGAAGATTTTTTCTTTCCACCCCCACTAAAGTCAGTTCTATAACTTTTATGTCCTTTCTCATATTTGAAAGGGGGATTGTTTTTCAGCATTTTTTCTATATCAAAATGATAGGAAAGAAAGAAAGGAATTCTATTAATGTCCACAGGAGACCAAAAGTAGGTCAATGGGACTCGAGGATACAGCAATTGAAAATAGAAAGTTCTAGGAAGAAAGAATATTAGTAGCATAATTAAGGAATAAAAGTACAAGAGAATAAAATAGTGGGCCTCTAACATGTAGCAATGAAACCAATACAAATAGAAATGAAGGGCAAACAGGAGGCACAAAAGTGTGATGATAAAGACTAGAAGGAAATTTCATCAAAACTCTCAGTCTATGCCTAATGAGGAATCGCTTCAACCATAAACGATCATTGTGATAGATGATAGGACAATTCAAAATGCTTCCACTTTCTTCTTCCTCCTAAAATATATGTGATAGTTTCTACATAAGCCTTTAGATCGACAAACTCCTCATTTTGAGCCAATGGTGCTAACCATGTTCAAATACCCAAAACAAAATCTTGTCGCCCTTTCATTCATTCAATCTCTAGTCCTCTTTAATTAAGGGATTCACCTCCTCAAGAAATTCCATGCCTAAGAACCATGCCGAAGAGGCTCTAAAATGAATGTCCTTTCCACTACTCAAATGTCCAAATACTTCTCTTGACTTTAACCTCACTACTCCAAATCAGGTCCCTTTCTTTATATACCCTCCATACCACCTTTGCTCCCAAAACAAAATTCGATCATTTGTAGATTTCAAACCCAAACTCCAATATTGCTTTGGTTGGCATATTTCACCTGGGCTACTGAGAGAATTTTTCCAAAAAAAATTGTTTTGTAATCTTGTGACAGCTTCAACTATTTTATTTGGTAATAAAAATAAAGACTGTGTTTATTGGAACTACTTGTAGGCATTTTTTAGTTAATTAAATTCTTCCAGCTAAGGTAGGCCATTTTCCTTTCCAAGTAGACAACTTTGCCTCCATTAGGTCTACCCCTCCCTTCCAACACTCTTCCATCCTTCCCTCCACCATAGACATTACTAGGTAAATACTTGGTAGCTTATAACTTTCAAACTAAATAATTATGCATATTCTTCCATGCAGTTCCATGGGTACATTATAGACAAAAAGAAAAAATTGACATCTCCTTGGTAATTTCCTAACCTGCAGCAAATTCAAAAAATGTCCAATATTTTCATAAAGGTTTCGTCTCTTCTGTTCTTAAATTAATAAAGTATTGAAATATCTTTCAACTTTGTTTCTATTTCCTTAGACTTCTATCATCTTCTCATTCAGTATCTTTATCCTGTTTATTATGTTTGTGTTTCTTCTTACCATTGTTGATAGATTCAAGAGTTTAGTGTTTCAACCAATTTTTTTCTTGACTTCAGTTTTCAAAAATTGAAATCCATCCGTAATACCCTCTAGAGTTCCTCCATATTTTCATTCTCTTTATGCTGGAATGCCTCATTCATCCCCTCTTCCCTTACATTTTTCTAAACTACTTCAATTTATTTATTCGTCTCTTCCTTCTTTTAAAAGAGGTTGTCAATTGTTTATGTTCCATTCTCCAACAACCTTCTTCACATACTTCAGCTTCTATGTCAATTTATACTGTTTTGATCCTCTTACATCTAGTCTCCATCATTCTACAAGCTTATCTTCAAAATATGTGTCTTGGGTCCACATCATCACAAATTTTAAAGGGATGCCAATTGATTTTTCATTGTCTTGATTCCTTGAATCCTTAGACATATTGCCTAATGATCTAGTCCTGGTTTCATGAACAAATTTCGCTCTCATCTTCTTGCCCAATACTAACTGTTATGGACTTATTAGGAACCTATACCATCCAACCTTTCTACAATGAACTGGCCCTCATGTCTTCTATTGTTACAATTAAATTGCATATGACTCCATATATTGCAAAAAGAATTGAAATCTATCACAATTGTTCCAAAAAGGTTGTTCGCTCTTTTCTTCTCTTATGCATTCAGAATTGCATTAAAATAATCTCCTAAGTTATCAAGCAGTAATCTGAATTGAATCTTTATAAAAATTGGAAGTTATCAAGCAGTCCTTGAGGATTACATTCAGGAACAACTTAAACTAAAATTAGCTTGACTCCATTGAACTTGATAGGATTCAACAATGTGTCCAAACAGGAATCTGAATTGTATCTTTACACTTTTGTCAAATGTCTTCTAGTTCTTCCCAATACTTATTTTTCGCATTGCCTTGAAGTGGTTAATATACATTTGAAAACTAAAGTTGTCATTTTCCAAGAAAAACCTTGAAAAAAACAGGAACTGCTTACCTAAATCTGTATTTACCCCTTTAGTATTGTTAGAATTCCATGTGGCTAGACCTAAACTTATTCCAATATGCTGCAAGACATGCTCCTAACCCACTTGCCATCCATACTCAATTTTTATCTCTGCTCAGTTTTTCCACGCAAATCTTGGTTTTAAGAAAAAACAAAATAATTGGTCTCTCCTCTTCTATTAGCCACCTACAAAGGGCTCTTATCAAAGGGCACTGAGGCCCATGATATCCCAACTTATGATTTTCATGGCCAGTGCAGATGGTACTATTTCACTTTCTTTTGTCTTCCCTTGATGATTACCAATCATGCCTCTGTATTGCTTATTTCTGCATTGATTTTTCTTCCTCTACTTTCCTTTACCTAGTACTACTTTTTCTATTGTGTGTTGAACATGAATTTTATTCATGATATTTCATTGGTTTAATTCTTCTGCCTCTCTTTATCTGCATCCTCTTTGTTTCATTTTGGCTTTGCTTGTTCAGCCCTTTCTTCCAAACTTGCTCCCACCACATGGATATTGTATGGGTACCTTGACCACATTGATTTGGGCTTTACTGCTTTGGGTATTATATTGGTACCTTAACCGCATATATATAATATCTTTCTTTCTCTATTTTCTAGGGCGTGATTCTTTATCAATATTTATCTACTTTTGCTGGAAATTTGGTTTCCAAAACCACTTCTTCATTTTCCTTCTCTTTGTTTTGTTTTTCTTTTATCCTTTGTGATTGAGGCATCAAAATATCCCCTCCTTTTGTTATGAGGCCTATTACTGGTATATTTTGATCTTCATAAAGCTAATCTTTCCTTTCTTCAATTATTTTAATATCAGAGATCTCATGAACTTCTTCCTCTTGGTCCTCTATTTGCAATTTGGTCTGATTTTCTTAATAGCACTTAGCTTTGATGAACAATTCCTCTAGTGTATGATCATTCTTGTTCTTTCCCAACAAGTACTTAAGGCATTTGTCCTACTTTTTGTTATTTGCAAAAATACACTCCTTCAGTGCCCAAAAACTCATATGATTCCATTCATTAATTTTTCAAGCCATTTCTTTTGATAATTCATTATTGTTAAGGGGCCCATTACTTTGTGTTCTCCATCCATTGGTCATCCTATGTATAAGGTGCTCAGGCCACATTCAAAAGCCTATAAACCCAATCTAGTTTAGTCTGACAAGTTAGCCATCTCGAAAATGAATCGGATATCATTTTCCTCTAGCATTTTCCAATCCACAAAATAACATAGCTATAACTCAAACAGATTCATCAGCAGGAATGTAACCCACAGACAATATGGCACATACGGTTTAGTCCAAATACCGGGATAAATGTATAAAGTTATAAACAGAACAACTATGGCAAGCACCCACAATGCAGAAAATTTAGAACAATTTTCCAAATTATGATCATTTTCATAACTGGAATGTTAAGCACTCAACAGGAAACCATAAAATATTATCCCAAGTAAAATAAGCAGTGCTGCAGGTATTACTTCAAGAAAATCCCAATGAAAGCAATAAAAATAAAAATCTTTGGATTGTTGCCAAAGGATGGCCAAAACCTCCACATTACTTTTTCCCTTGAAAATCATTGGATATTTAATAGATTATGAAGGCCAGCTAACGTCCATTGCTAGATGGGGAAAAAATTCATTTTTGACGCCCTTTCAAAGTGCAAAAACATTGGAAAGGAAACTGACATACAGATGTTTCCTGTTTACAAATTTACAATGACTACGACTGTAAAGAATTCATTTACAATGACTACAAATTTACAATGACTGACAGTATGTGTGTGTTGAGATTTTTATTGAATAGAAGCAAACAAGTAAATCCATCAAAAACAACATGTATAACTCAGAAAAAAGTCTTCGAATATCTTAAATTGAGACCCTTTTGGCCAATGCAACTGCTTAAAAGCATCAATGGCTTGCCTACCATAAAGGCAGAACCACCAAGGTGCATAAAAACTGTAGAATTAAGAACCTAGCCATTTATTAATTGAAATAATTAACAATTTGTGCAAATCAGAAGTATGAGCAGCCTTGAAAATTAATGAGGGATTGTACCAAAGCAAATACATTTAACAGTTATAAATGATACATAAAAATATTCCATGAATTGTTGTCATGGAATATGTTTGAAGGTACATGGGTAAATGTTATATTCTTTGATATAGTTTTTGTTGGAATTTGTCAGACTGTAGGCAAAGCAAAATCTCTTCATCTTGCACGGACAGCATCCTTATAAACACCTCTATCCAAGAAAATGTAATCAGAAGACAATGCCAACACAAGGGACTCATATCAAGCAACTGACAAGTCACGAAAAATCATTACACTGCTCTTTGATTGTTTATTAATTATTATTCAATACTGTCACGAACCCTTTAACTGTGACTTCTAAGGAGTTGGTAAACGGAGAATTTTGTATTTGACATGGCATATTTACAATATGTGAGGATCCGAGTTCCGCACAAACAACACTTGGACTTTAGAATGTCATTGTGAACATATTTTTTCATCATTACGGATGCTATCTATCCATCAGGAAAACAGAGTTGAATCTCAGCTCGCAGGTACTCCAAACAACAGAAGTTGTGAAAAGTATTATTTTGAGGATAACCATTTCCTTTACACTACAAAAGAGGCAACAGTATCCTAAAAAATAGGCCACTGTATACTGCACAGAATAACTATCAATCTCAACACGTCTCAGCTCACAGATTTCTGTTTGAATTCTGAAACTCGGGGCAGATTGGAGTCCCAAAATAACCAACAAATTTCCCAAACTATAATCAGATGCAAGACAACTCCCTTACTGCCCGTTAATATATGAATGGAGCTTATTCATTTCAGCTCTTGGCATACTTTTCAAATAACAACCAGACAGGAAGACAAGGAAAGTAACTATAAATGAAGCAAAGTGAGCCTACCATAGTTTAAAGAAAACTTTCTATTTACATAGACTCCCTCAGATTGTGAATTGATAGAAAGGGCTATGTCACAACCTATGTCACCAGGTATGCCAAATTTTATTGAAAAAGCTCAAATTTTGCAGAACTTTATTCTTGTTGAACGTGAACTCAAACTTTATCCATTATTTTTGCATGGGAAGTTTTTGACATGTTTTTGCATTATTTTATAATTGTTTGCAAATATGCATATACTGTCTGAAAGCAGAGAACAGCAAACTCTCTTCAATCTGTCCCTCTGAAATATTTATGCATTTTTTCAGAAAATACAAATGGTAGAAAATATTATTTGTTTGAACTTAAAAGACATTTTTTCCTCGAACTTTATCCCTAGACAAACTTGAACAGAATTTTTTATCCTTGTTGAAGATGAACTCTAACTTGAACCTTAAGACTTAGGTCAAAACCAAAGGTGCGCAGCAACAGTCATCAGGGTGGTCACATGATGGCTAAATGCTGGCATGGCAGCAATGATGTAGCAGATGTGGCAATCAGTTTTACCAAAGAGTGACAACAAGTTGCACCCTGGAAAGATCACATAAATCTTGTAATCAGCAGAATTATAATGACATGGATCATGTCTGTTCTAAACAGGTCTAGAGCAACAAACAATGTGAATTGCTAAATCAAAGAAAATTCGGAAGATCTAATGTCAAGAGACATTACGCCATTACAGTATATGTCAGATGTAGACATGTTCTGACATAAAAATATAACGTAGCAAATGTCAAAATTATAGTTTTGAGACTACATGAGTCCGTGGCAGACATGCAGAGTCCCACACAGCCAGTAGCATCCGCAATTCTGACAGACTTGCAGAGTCCCACACAGCCAGTAGCATCCGCAATTCTGACAGACTTGCAGAGTCTTGTACAATTCCGCAATACTTGCAGAGCTCGCCCAAGACTATCGAGTCTCAGGCCTTCAGCCTCCAGCCCACTTTATTTTAATTATTAAAAAATTAAATAGAAAAATTTATTCAAAACCTTTGAAGTTACTGAAATATTTGAACGTTAGGACTTAAAAACCTGATTTTCTGCACTCATTGTGACCTTAATGTCATGGAATCATGTTCAAATTATTTAGTTCAGTAGCTACTATGCATAATATATTAATAAGTGAATAGTCATTTGAATTTGAAAGTTTGAAGCATGTCCCAGCATTCTGAGAGGAACTGCTGCTTTGAATCATATGTTATTCTACTTCATATGTTATTCTAATTTGGAATGCCTGGAAATCTCATTTATATTGAAATAAAGACCAAAATATACGGTTTTTTTAACAACATAATCATGCCAAGTTTTTGTCAAGCTTTATCCGCCAAGTCCAAGTCCAGGCCTAAAATGAGCCTGGCGATTCCTAGGCAAACCCATGTCAAAGCATGGTCAAAACAAGGCACTGAACCATAACACAAAAAGAAAAATCGTAAGCTGACCAGAAAAATATTCATCAACATTATTAGTCAGTGCTATTGGACATTTTGGGAGGCAGGCAACCATAGTAAGGACAAAACACTTCCATTGGGTGCCTATATCCACATGAATAGTTATCGCATATATTCTGCCTGAGAGGGCACGGGGGCAAGACAATCCATCAACCGCAACGCAAGCTCGAATTTTTAATGTATTTACTTGTGGTAGCTTATCTAGAGCCAGAAGGCCAAACTTAAACCACGTGTGCTATTCCCTTCTAAGTAACTGAACCAATCAAGCCAAGAATATATCTTTCTTAAAAGGTGTATAATAGATCTTGGCACCTATCTCTCAATAAGAAAGTCTCTGATTGGGTAAAAATATTAGGCAAAAAAAGTGTGTGAATGTGATGTGTCCTTTTTCTGTTAATCTGAAGCATTAAACCCACAAGTCAGATTACAACAGAGGTGGCAAATCAACAGTTAATTATTGCATGAGATGAATAGAAGCAGAAACCCCCTATCCAATCATCACTCTTTAGAAGACAATGTTGACAGGTCCTTGGGAGCATTCTGTGCCACCAGAAGAGAGGCTTTCCCAAAAAGATCAGCATTTTCATCCTAAATGGTCTTCATTCTTAACAGTCCATTATTGCATAAGGTAAATAGAAGCAGAATCGCCCTATCCATTGTCTTCACTCTTTAGAAGACAATGTTGACAGGTCCTTGGTAGCATTTTGTGCCTCCAGAAGCTCGGACTTTCCAAATAACTCAGCACTTTCATTCTTAACAGTCCCATTTTGTGCTTTAACCAATTGTGTTAAATGTAATTATAAGGCCCTTCATGCACTCCCCTGACGACTCATTATATATTTTGACAGAGAAACATGATCTACCTTCTGGTTACCTACAAGTATAAGTGGAACATCTTTCTAGAATAGCAAAATTACTAAGCAACAAAACGTGAAGTTCAACTCAAGTTCACTAAAATAACATCCCATGAGGCTGATTTACTTTAAGGAGTAGCACAGCGTGTAAAGCAGTGCAACGTTTAACCGAAGGATTTTTAAGAAGTTTCAATCGGCGAGGCTAAGAGTTCAAACATTAGCACACATGCTAGTTCGAATGCTCGAGACCAAGAGTATTCTCCTACAAGGAACATGCACAATACTATGAAGACGAGGCTGTCCAGATGACTTGGTGATTGCACCCAATAATAGAGAGAACCACCTTGGCCTTGCAAAGGCTAAAAGCTCAATAGTCTCACCTCTGTGTACCCAACAAGAGAGTTTTCCATACCCAAATGGGTGTCAGCTATTAGCACCACAGCCACTTTTATCTTTCCAATAATTGGTGCTATTTTAGGATTAAGAATGTTCCACAAAGTCTCGGAAAGGCCTCTAGGATTTGGGGACGATGGTACAAATATATATATATATATAATATATATATATATATAATATATATATAGTACTTGAAAATTTAGTTATAAAAAAACTGTATACGGAATAACAAATGAAACTTTGAAATTCTAAACGCATTGAATTGAACAATGAAAATAACGAATATCAATGTACTAATATTTACATCATATATTAATATTTATATTCAAAATGATGATTACATTCAAAATTCGACGACAGTTGGCCAATTGCCCAACGGTTCTCAGCTTGAGGGGTTCCAATTTGAGGAAAGTATTGGAGCTTGAACAGTTGATCAATGAAGACTTGGCACTTGCTCTTCCTCTTGTTGTTGCTCTCCCTCTTGCTAATGCTCTCAGCCTCTCACTCTTGCAGCCTTGCTTGCTTTCACTCTTACACTTGCAGCTTTGCTCGATGTTTTCAAGCTTTGATAGTTATTAGGAGTGAGGGGGTGAGGTTCATTTATAGTTTTTCAGCTTATAGTGTGGGTGGAGCCCATGAACTATTAGGACTAGGGCTGGGGACAAAAACATCCCAAAAAAGCTATGTTGCCAGGAAACAGAAACGCATACGAAACGCGGAAACGACAATTTTCAAAAAACCCTGGATACGAAACGTTACCGGAAACGTCCGTACAATATATATATGCATATTACTCATTTTATAATTGTAGACCATGAGAGATATTTGATAAAGCACTCAAATGATTCACATATACATGATAATAATCTAGATTCTAGAATATATCATCCAGATTTTCCTCATAATCATCTCCACGAAAACTGAATTTAGCAATAGAAAAATGAGAGTGTGATTTAGAATGGACCCAAAATGTCATTATATAGCTTTTAGGAAGTGTCTTTAGCTAGTCTAGGTAGGTAGATTGGGTTTAGGTTCATTAAATGCAGTTATTTTATATTTTTTTTTAAAATTTGATGCTTTAAAATTCAAAAAAAACGTTGGGAACGTGGCAGACGTTTTAGGAAAAGTGGCAGACGTTTCTGGAAACGTCTGCCACATTTCCCCACCGTTTCCCCCCACGTTTCCGTTTTCGAAACGTTTCTGGGGTGAAACGCCACCCTCCTAGGTGTTTCCTGGCATCACAGAAAAAAAGACTTTCTATTAAAAATTGCACTTTTTGTGACATTTTTGGTGCAGGGGACGGCTGTAGGTCTCCGGGACTGACGAGGGACTTCAAAAAGTTTCTTTGAGGTTTCAGGGATGTCCTGAAGCCGCCCAAAGGTCCACTCTTTAAAAGAAATGCACCCTCTTCATCAAAACATCCCAGGCACGTCCCCTGACTCATGGTGGTGTTGGTGGTACAGCGGGAGGACATTTCACAGGCATCCCCAAGTCTCCGGGACGTCCTCGTCCCAAAAAATGTCAAATATTAGGGGAGGAAGCATCCGTGAAACACTGGGGTTATGTAAAAATTGATGTATACTACATAGAGCCATTTTTTGGAAACAACTTCTACCTTTCCAGTATTCAGTGGATACCAATTTTAGGGTGAAGTATCATTTCAGTTATATCATGCAGAACAGATTTCGCTAAACACCCAAACTGGAAATACTTCCATCCTATTACCCATTAACAACCAAAACACAACCCTTTGATAGTCCACATTGAGAAATTGGAGCACTTACAGCTAAAATCAGTCAGGTTCAAACACTAGTGGGCATCATCCCCATCTAGATCTTACTATTGCATTCGGAATTCACACGAAATAGGTGGTTTGGATTTGATTAGCCTCGCCTCTCTGATATCTGAGAAGATAACTCCTTACTAATTTGCACCACTGCATCACAAGACAGCAGCTCAAAGGATCCACCAATGCAATAAGATAGTTGAAAACCAAGATACACCAAAAAAAAGAGGAACAACAATGACTGACGGAGGAAAACTTAGTCAAATTGGATAACTCATATTGCAAATCAACAGGGATTTTTCAGCCGACCATGAAATCCATATCCCAGAAATTCAGGCACAAGTGTTCAATTCAAATACCATAGCGTATCAGTTTGTAGCCTTGATGGGCAAAGCCAGGTACAAGCCTTGAGTGGATTTGACGACATAGATACCCCTAGGTCATAGAATATATTCCAAATCAATGTCCTGGGTGAATTTGAAATTTTCGGTACCCCTAGGCAGTAAAATACATGGCAGGGCAAGTCCTGGTTAAAGTTGATGAAATTCGTGCCCTTACGCCATAAAATATATGGCAAAGGCAAAGTCATAAGTAAATTTGATGTAATAGATACCACTAACTTGTGTAATATTAGCCAAAGATATGGTCCGCCCGTGGCTAAAACGGGACAATTTAACTACAAACTGAAGGAAAAAAACATTTAACGTCCCCGCACGGCATTTCGGAACAAACAAATGGCCTAATGACACAATTTCACAGAGTTGCACTGAAAGTAAACCCTATTTTTTTTTATCAAATTCAAAACCCTGCAACAAGAAACACCTCGCTCGCGTTAAACATTGTCGTCGTAATTCGAAAGATTGATCACAAATCACCATAACTATCCAATAGCCCGCAATTTGCGCACAAAACGCTCTCAAAAAAAAATGGGATTCACTTTTCCAGGAGGAAATCTTACCTCCAAAATGCTGAGCAGTTCATCCTTAGATTGAGGTGGATGTTCTAGTTTCTTTCCTGCTTCCGAAAGCCTCTTCTCCACGTCTTTTTCGCTGTTAACCGCCATGGCGCCCTTTAAACCCTAGGCTTAAACGGCAAGAATAGACAAATAAAAAACAGAGGCCGGAGGTTCGAGTCCAGCTACCAACAACTGTACCAGTACTCCACCCTCTTCATCGAAAGCAAAGCCCGCAAAAGCCAAGTATAATATTATTCACTCCCAGCTCTAACCCTCGCGGGCTTAAACCCTGCCTCTGCCTAAACCTGTGAAAATAGTTTGCTTGTAAAGCGAGGGCTTATGCCGTGAATCTGTGCTCTTCTTCTAACTTGCCGTTTTTGTTATCTGCGAATCCGCAAGCGCTGTGTCTCGGCCTCTTCCTTTCCTTTCCGTTTTTTTATCTCTTTCGTCTTTTACGTTACCAGGAAAAAAACGTAATGGCAAACCAATTGAAGCATTTTAAATGTGGACTACAGATCCGCGCGGACGCCAGCATTCGTGTTTAATTGTTATTTTGGGGGCCGTTTGAAGTCCGACCTCTTCTTATTCGGAATTTTTGGGGGATATTTTTGGCGCTGTGAGTTTTGGGTTTAATGAAGGTTTTAGGTGGGAAGATTATATTATATTATATATATTTAAGGATATTCCCGTAGCAATCAACAAGCAAACAAAAGAAAAACAATTTGAATGCTGGTGTTGCACTCTCAACGCCGACTGGTGGCCATTTGATAAAAGGGTTTTTGGTTTTAAATTTTTATGGTTAATTTCAAAAATCAACTTTAGTTGAGTGTAAGAGCCGGAGACACCTAATTTTTATGGTTGAGGTTAGGATCGTGCCTTAGATGATTTTGATGGCATGGATGTCCCTTACTCGTAGTTGTTTAAACTGAAGTTGATCACTAATTTAGTTGTATGCTTATTCGCAATTATAAATCCAGTATATGTTTCCTCGAAAATATGAGGACAATCTATGTAATCTAATGTCCAAATGACTGAACTACTTATCCAAAAAAAAATGTATATTAAGTTGATTTAAGTATTAAAAAAAATGAATATAAAAATAAATATATAGTAACATGATTGTGGTTATTTGGTAAAAGGTGATTTTATTTGTAAGTAACAATTACATTAAATTCTAAAGAAAATTTGAAGATTTTTGTTGCATATAAAATTTATTTAAATTATCCATCCACTCAAAAGTCAAATATCATTATATATTTATCACTCAAAGTCAAAGAGACTAAGTTTTGTTTGACTTGTTACATATGTCATTGACAAATATATTAGGTTTGGAATTATGGGATCTATTAAAGCTTTATGCTTTTTATTGTAAGAAGTTTAAGATCCTTGTTATTAAATAAGTTGTGCAAAATAATCCTCAAGGCAAAGAGAGGAAAAGAAAAAGAAGGATCAAAAATTGGTGGCATTTTATGTATAAATATTCTTTCAAAAATATTTTGAAAATGTAAGTGTAAGGGAAAAAGACGTACAAACAAAATTGAATCTTTTTTAATAGTTAGGTCTACATTTATGAATAGTTGCAAATCAATAATTTAAAAAATAGAAAAAGTTGGTTGGTTGGTTGACTATGCGAAAATAGTTAGTTAAAACTGAAAAACAATGTTCACCCAATGTTCAACTCATAGGTAGCCAAAAGGAACAAGGCCAAGGATCAAAAAATGGTGGCACTTTCACTATAAATATTATGTTAAAAAAAATGAAACTATAAGTGTAGAGGAAAAAAATATGTATAAACAAAATTGAGTCCTTTTTAATGGTCATTGCAAATCAATAATATAAACAATGTGAACAATTTGGTTCAATGACTAATATAAACTATATGGAACCTTTCCAATGAACTACCTCGCTCACCATCAAAGTTTCTAAGCATGTTATTCAAAAGATCAATCTTATAAAAGCTAATGCAAATGAATCGAAATTTATGGTCTATGTATGCTTTTGGTGAATATGTGATTTTGTTTTAAGGTATTGGATGCACTAACGAACATAAATGATCATTTTGATTTCTTAAAACACTTTCATTTTTACATCAATCATTATAACTTTTTTTATCTAATTTATATATTGAATGTTTATCATGTTTATCTTAAGGGATTATTACATTTCATTTCAATGTGAAAACTTTGCAACCACTACAACAAAATTCCTTTTGATTACATAAAATAATTTGTGAATAAAGGGGTGTTAAACAAAATTGCCCAAACATTGCCAAAACCATTCCACAACCAAATTAGGTGTTGTAGAACATCACATTTGACTTGGGCAGATCTTAACTGAACTAAACTAAATTACATTTTAAGTTATAACAAGTTTTTTAATAATGGTGAATGGAGAGACATTTTGCACAAAATTCCCAAATGCATATATGTGCCCAAAACTTTGAGTCGAATTCAGAGTTCTAAACCTTCTAAAATTTAATATCGTGGTCCCAAACTCTCAATGGTGACTGGTGGCCATTGGATAAAAGGGTTTTTTAATTTGCAATTAGATATTAAGAAAAAGGATTTTGAAAGTTGGTTTTAAGTTTAATAAAATGTTCAAAAGTTTTTTTAAAGGTTAATTTTAAGTTTAATCAATTTTACTAAAAAGGGTCTATTAAGGTTGATTTAAGTATTTAAAAAAAAGTTGAATATAAAAAATAAATATGTGGTAACATGGTTGCGGTTATTTGGTAAAAGATGATTTTATTTAAAACTAACGATCGCGCTAAATTTAAAATTGAAGATTTTTGTTGCATTTAAAATTTATTTAAATTGTCCATCCACTCAAAAGTCGAGTATCATTATTTATTTATCACTCCAATGAGTATATGCATAAGAGTGGATAGGAAATTGATAACAAGGTCAAAGAGACTAAGTTTCTTGATTTGTTTGGATGTGTCATTGACAAGTATATTAGGTTTGGCTTTATGGGATCTATTAAAACGTTAAGCTCTTTATTGTAAGAAGTTAAAGATCCTTGTTACCAAATAAGTTGTGTAAAATAATCGTCATGGGAAAAGAAGCCCAAGGATCAAAAATTGGTGGCACTTTCACTATGAATATTCTGTCAAAAATATTTTGAAAATGTAAATGTAGGGGAAAAAATGTACAAACAAAATTGAATCATTTTTAATAGTTCAATTTATATGCATGAATAGTTGTGAATTAGTAATTAAAAAAATAGAAAAAGTTGGTTAATTATGCCAAAATAGTTATTTAAAACTTAAAAACAATGTTGACCCAATGTTCAACACATTGGGCAGCCAAAAGGAGGAAGGCCAATGATCAAAAAAATGGTGGCACTTTCACTATAAATATTATGTCAAAAAAATGAAATTATAAGCGTAGAGGAAAAAAATATGTATAAACAAAATTGAATCATTTTTAATGGTTTTATAGTTGCAAATCAATAATATAAACAACAAAAAAAAAATTGGTTCAATATGCAAAAATAGTTAGTTAAAACTTACGTGTAATTTAGACCAAATGTTAATAATCTAATGTCAATATATTTAATTAATAGTAGTAATTTGAAAAAAGATTGGATGTCAAAGATAGCTCCGCCCTCTTCCCCGTCTCCTAACCCTAGCTTCGTTTTGTCTAGTTGTGGCAGAGGGGTGGTCGATAGTGGCTAGTCTTTTCTTCACTAGGTTAGCGAATTGGTTGATGGCTCTGGTTTTGGTGTGAATGGTTGTGGTTCAGGGAGCACCGCTATGGGTGGATCTAAATCCGGGGAGGAGGGCTCGGTTGGAATCTTTCCTCAACCCTCTCATTCTTTCCTACAAGTCGTGGCGTCATCCTCGTTGCCCTCTAAACCGATTTTTGCTGCTAAACTTTCCCCTTCAATTTCATTTGGGGAGTCTGTAATTCAAGCGGAAGATTTTTTTCTCTAGTCATGGGTTGATCTACTGCTTCGATGGCCTTTGGCATGGGTTACAACTATTGCATTCTTAGATCTTTTTGACCTAATGGCCCCTCTTAAAAGGCAGAGTGAACATCTACACCTCTGTTAGGGGCTTTTTTATCGTGGTTTTGGATATTGTTGATGAAAGAGACATTATCTTTTCCAAACTTTGGGAACTACAAAATCATCACTTACTGATGAAACCATGGTTCATGTCCTTCAACCCTCTCACTACAACTTTCAACATCAATCTTGTTTGGGTTTATTTACCTCATCTTTCACTTCAATTTGGGGGGAGCAAAGTTTGACTTCCATTGGTGACACTTTGGGCAAGTGTTTGTCCATCGATTCAAAAACTCAACTTTACCCTCACACGACCTATGCTTGCATTTTGATGGATTTGGATACCTCTCTTGACCTTCTCGCTTCCATTGAACTCAAAGTTTTGGATAGGATTTGGACTTAATCATTGGATATAAAGGCTTGCCCTTCATATGCAGGAAATGCTTTGCATTGGGTCACCTTGCTTCTGAGTGCGAGAAGGTGAAGTTGAAAGTGAAAGAAAAGATTTCTTGGTGGAAGGATTCCCAACCAAGCCTTTTGGTGGTTGGAAATGACTCAGATTCCTCTTTGGAAGATTCAATGGAAAATGTTCGGGAAGAGCCCGAATTTGATGAAGGGGTGAATCAACTTCCAGTTGAAACTCCCATTCGCCCTCCATTGGTGTTGACGTCCCCACCGGGTGCGGATTCTAGCTGCATTAAAAATGCATCATTGAAGGAGAAGCAAAATGTAAATAAAAAAATGAGGCATTTCGGCCTCCTATCCACTCAGTTGAAAACGTGAATCCTAACATAAGTGATGGTTGGACAGTAGTTAATAGAAAAAAAGAAAGGATCTCCTTTTACTAAAATGAGACTACGCTCACATGGTAAACTACCCTTGATGGCTTCTTGAGGATTGACATGTTTGCTTTTACAACTTCAGTTACCTCATTGTATTTTGTTTCATTCGTTTTGTGCCTTTGTGGCTTCTTTCCTTTCGTGGTTTGTGGGCTTTCTTTATTTCTTTGCTTCGTTGATTTATCTCGCCTTCAGAGCCTTTTGTAAAAGGATGCGGGTCCTTTCAAAACCCCCTATTTCCAAAAAAATAGTAGTAATTTGAAAAATATCTAATAGACTGAAACAAATGTTTGGAAAATAACTCTATGGAACCTTTCCATTGACCTATGTCACTCACCATCAAAGTTTCTAAGCACGTTATTCAAAAGACCAATCTTATAGATACTAATGCAAATGAAACGAAATTTATGGTCTATGTATACTTATGGTGAATATGTGATTTTGTTTTAAGGCATTGGATGCACTAACAAACATAAAAGATGTTTTTGATTTCCTCTAACACTTTCATTTATATATCAATTGTTATAACTTATTTTTTAATCTAATTTATATATTGAATATTTATCATGTTGATCTTAAGGAATTTTTACATTTCATTTCAATGTAAAAACTTTGCAACCACTACAACAAATTTCTTTTTGATTACATAAAACATATTTTTAATAAAGGGGTGTTAAACAAAATTGCCCAAACATTGCCAAAATCGTTCCACAACCAAATTGGGTGTTGTAGAACATCAAATTTGCCTTGGGCAGGACTAAGCTGAACTAAATTGAATTATATTTTAAGTTATAACAAGTTTTTTAATAATGGTGAAGGGAGAGACATTCTACACAAAATTCCCAAATGCATATATATGTGCCCAAAACTTTGAGTCGAATTCAGAGTTTAAACCTACCAAAGTTTAAGATCGTGGTCCCAAATGTTGGTGTTGCACTCTCAATGGTGATTGGTGGCCATTTGATAAAAGGGTTTTTTAATTTGCAATTAGGTATTAAGAAAAAGGGTTTTGAAAGTTGGTTTTAAGTTTAATAAAATGTTCACAAGATTTTTTAAGTTTGACCAATTGTATTAAATAGGGTGTACTAAGGTTGATTTAAGTATTTAAAAAAGAGTTGAATATAAAAAATAAATATGTGGTAACATGGTTGCGGTTATTTGGTAAAAGGTGAATTTATTTATAGCTAACAATTGCACTAAATTCTAAAGAAAATTTGAATATTTTTGTTGCATTTAAAATTTATTTAAATTGTTCATCCACTCAAAAGTCAAGTATCATTATCTATTTATCACTCAAATGACTATCTGCATAAGAGTGGATAGGAAATTGATAACAAGGTCAAAGAGACTAAGTTTCTTGATTTGTTTAGATATATCATTGACAAATATAAATTAGGTTTGGCTTTACGGGATCTATTAAAATGTTAAGCTTTTTATTGTAAACAGTTTAAGATCCTTGTTATTAAAGAAGTTGTGCAAAATAACTGTTAAGGTAAACATAGGAAAAGAAGAAGCCCAAGGATAAAAATTTGGTGGCACTTTCACTATGAATATTATGTCAAAAATATGTTGAAAATGTAAGTGTAGGGGAAAAAATGTACAAACAAAATTGAATCCTTTTTAATAGTTCAATCTATATGTATGAATAGTTGCGAATTAGTAATTTAAAAAATAGAAAAAGTTGGTTGACTATGCCAAAATAGTTAGTTAAAACTTAAACACAATGTTGACCCAATGTTCAACTCACAGGCAGCCAAAAGGAGGAATGCCAAGGATCTAAAAAATGGTGGCACTTTAACTATAAATATTATGTCAAAAAATGAAACTATAAGTGTAGAGGGAAAAAAAAGTACTATAAACAAAATTGAATCCTTTTAATAGTTTAATAGTTGCAAATCAATAATATAAACAATGGGACAAAGTGGTTCAATATGCAAAAAAGGTTAGTTAAACTTAAATAGTAATTTTGACTAAATGTTAATAATATACTATAGTATTATGAATAGGAGAAAATGTTAATATATTTAATTAATAGTAGTAATTTGGATAATATCCAATAGAATGAAATGAATGTTTGGAAAAAAATTATATGGAACCTTTCCAATGAACTACCTCACTCACCATTAAAGTTTCTAAGCACATTATTCAAAAGATCAATCTTATAAATACCAATGCAAATGAAATGAAATTTATGGTCTATGTATGCTTGTGGTGAATATGTGAAGCTAGTTGCATACATCTATGGTTGTATTGATATAGTCATTGCTTCCAAAGCAAAGGACAAAGACAAATTTTGACAAAAAAAAATTGAAGTGTCTTTTGTGATTCCCGATTGTACAGTGATATCCTCAATTGTATTTTTGAAATTGGTATTTTTTGGTCAAATGATAGTTTGACACCTTGCAATATAACAATTCGTGTAGTCAAATTTAAGTAAAAAGTGAAAAACATGTAACAAATACACCTTTAGATATTGTTTAAGGATGCACTAACAAACATAAATGATGCTTTTGATTTCATAAAACACTTTCATTTGTACATCAATTTTTATAACTATTTTTTTTATCTAATTTATATATTGAATATTTATCATGTTGATTTAAGGAATTATAACATTTCATTTTAATGTAAAGAACTTTATAACCACTACAACAAAATTATTTTTGATTATATAAAATAATTTGTGAACAAAGGGGTGTTAAACAAAATTACCTAAACAATGTTAAAATCATTCCGCAACTAAATTGGGTGTTGTAGAACATCAAATTTGACTTGGGCAGGACTAAGCTGAGCTCAACTAAATTACATTTAAAGTTATAGATTTTTTTTTAATAATGGTGAATAGAGAGGCATTTTGCACAAAATTCCCAAATGCATATGTATGCCCAAAACTTTGAGTTGAATTCATATTTCTAAACCTGCTAAAGTTTAAGATCATGTCCCTTTTAATGGTGTCAAAATAAGGATCCAATGACCTTTGATTAGGACATACATTTGTACAAAGTGGCTAAACATGATTTAAAAAAATCATAAATCAACAAACGCTTAAACCATGTGTAGGGCTAAAGTTTTGACACATCAAATATGCCTTGTGGATTTGGATTACAAACTTTATCATCTTCAACTTGGAAACTAAACCTTGTATTCAAAAGTTATCATCCTCTAATGCATAGGCATTTACTTCATGTGGAGAACCCATTTGCTAATAAAGCTTGGCTACATTTTCATGGCTTCCCCAATCCCTCTAGGTCAATTATGCCCTGTATCGCTCACTTGCTTTTCAACCTCCATTATGTTATTTATATGTTGCCTCATCGTAACCTTGTTTGAAAGTAAATCCCTAGAATCCCCTTGTACCCATTCCCAACTAATAACATAAAAATAAACTCACAAACAATGGAACGAGATTCCATGCCTATCTAGCATTTTTGTCTTAGGATGTGCTGGAGTTCTACAACTTTTTGTGCTTTTACGACTGACTAGATTGTGCATTTTCATAAGATCTTAGGTCTCATAAATGTGTGAAACCCTATATAATCACCTAAAATGACCTCAAACCCTAAACATAGGTAAAACCCATTAAAAATGTTAGTGTTTGGATTGGAGTGCATTTCGTACACGACCTACGTTGGCACTACTCCAAAGAGGCCTAAAATTATACATAGTTACCCACCCAAAAATGTGATATCTATATGGATGCAACTATATTTGATAACTCATTCACTTGATAATATTCTATAGTGGTTTGTTTGGTTTGTTCTTGGCTTGGATTTTGTGGTCTTTGGAATGGGAAGCTTAACTCTATAACCTAGTTTTGAGTGCTTCAAGCTTATATGGTGTTACACCCTTAACCTATTGTGTGTATTAGGATATGAGTAGCCTACTTGTGGCTTGCCATATCATTTTACTATATCATTTATACCTTCTCATGATTATTAGGTTGGCCTTGGTGATGTCCATAACATATGAATAGTATATACAGGGGATTGTAGGTAGTAGTTCATCATCATTCGAGCATTTGAGTCTTATTGTATGGTTTGGAGGTTGCCCTCTCGAAGTAGTGAATCTATTTTAATTGCATATTGAGATAATTTATCTGTAATATTATGTTCTTTGGTGTTTTATTTGTGCTCATAATCTGAATTATACAAGTTATTTCATTACAAGTGGTATCAGAGCTATGATCTAGGCCAAAATTAGGGCAAAAACCCTAATTTTTTGTTTCCAATATATCTTGTGAACCAGAGAGAATTTGTTAGAGATTTTTTTATCAGAGTTGTGAATAATTCCAAGTACAATTCCCTAAAAAAATTAGAATTTTTTGATTTGTTTGCAAAAGTTATTGCAAATTTAGGTTTTTTCATAAAATCACTCCCTAGGTTGAAATTTGTGGAATTTTTCCAAATTCTTCACATTTTCAGAAAGCCCTCAAAAAAATATTGGTAGTATCTTGTTTTTGTTTTTTCCTATTTGGCAAAATATTTATCAAAACCTTAAACCCTAGGGTTTGACATCATGGCAGGGCCTTCCACAAGAGCCAAAAGGAATCTGGTCACTCCAGGTAAAACCCCAGATAAAAATGGGGTAGTGATAGAAGAGTTGGAGTTGGAAGGGGTAAATACAGATTCCTTAGCACTAGGGTTTAGCTTAGTTGATCAAGGTGAGCCAACTCGAGTATGAACTACGAAATGTACAATCTGAGATGGCATGTAAAGGAGACATAGACCAAATCAATCAGCGATTGGATGATATCATGCAACATATAAAGGGTAAATAGTATGTTCCAAATCAGTCCCAACTCAACCAAGGAGGATCTTTAATTCAGAATAATGGGAAAAATAACCATGTTGGATCACTTTTCCAGCCCAATCAAAATCCAACTTATTTGCAACCACGAAACATGATGCCGAAAGTGGAGATGCACAAATTTGATGGGAAGGATCCACTGAATTGGATAAATAAAATGGATAACTTATTTGAGTTACATCAAACCCCATTAGGACAAAATGTGACCTTGGCATCCCTGTATCTTGAACCAGACCAATTCGTCTGGTATCGATGGTTATGTGCTCAGAGGTAGAAGAGTGGTCTCAATGTCACTTGGACCTTTTTTACTGAGGAATTTTAATTGCACTATAGTTCCAGTGTTTCAACTGACTACTTTAGTCAATTGGAAAAGTTAAGACAAATATGATTAGTCAAAGATTATGTGCGTCAATTCAAGAACATATCCTTAAGGGTGGATAATATTACAAAAGAGAACCTGAATGACCTATTTCTTGGGGGTCTTAAGGACCACATTGAGCATGAGGTACATATGTTTAATCCACTCAAGTTTTCTGATTCTATTATCATGGCACGTAGAGCAGAGGAAAAAATTATTTGCAGTAGGAGGCAACCTTTCACTAACACCAGAGACTGTAGTACCCCTTCCCCATCATTCACTCGGCCAATTAGACTGACTCCTCAACAAATGGAAAAAAAAAGAGCAAAAGGATTAGGTTTTAACTGTGACAAAAAATATGGACCAGGACACAAATGTGCTGAGAAGAAGTTGTTCTATATTGAAGGAGGAAATGAGGATGAAGAGGAAGCTGAAATTATAGGAGAAGCTAAGGAACTAGTAGAAGATGAAGTAGAGGATCACCAACCTACAATTTCTTGCCATGCGTTGTCAGGTATTAGTACTCCTCAAACACTCAAGGTTATTGGCTATCTCAAAAAATAGAAGGTGACGGTGTTGATTGACTCAGGGAGTACTCATAACTTCATAAATAGTAAGTTAGTTTCCTGCCTCAATTGTTTTATTTACCTAGCTCCAGAAATGCAAGTTATGATTGCGGATGGTGGGACAATCAAGTGCACAGGAAAGTGCCATAGTATCAATATTTCCATGGGAGACTACATGTTAGACTCACCTATGTTTGTTATTTCTATGGGAGGGGAAGATATTGTTTTGGGTGTCCAATGGCTCACAACCTTGGGTACTATAGAAATGAATTTCCAAGAATTGTTCATGTGATTTCATTTAGAAGGAAGGAAAATACAATTGAAAGGGGTGGTAGCTAAGTCTTTGTAGATTATTAGCTCTCACCAGATGCAGAAGGTTCTCTAAAAAGGAGTAGATGGATTTGTAGCAAAGTTATTTTCCATAGAGGTACAAAATACAGAGTCTTCAATGCCACCCGATCTTCAGAAGATTGTTGATGCTCACTCGTCTGTTTTTATGCAATTCCAAAGGGACTACCACCAGTTAGGGATCATGATCATGCCATTCGGTTGATTCTAGGGAGCCAACCACCTAACATTAGACCATACAAATACAAAAAAGTGAGATCAAGAAAATGGTGTAGGAAATGTTGAAGGTAGGTATCATCAAGCATAGCCAGAGCACATATTCTTCACCAGTGGTCATGGTACGTAAGAAGGATGAAACATGGAGGATGTGTCTAGATTACTGAGAACTCAACAAGTACAACATCAAAGATAAGTTTCCTATTCCAGTAATTGATGATTTACTTGATGAATTACATGGTGTTATTTATTTCACAAAATTGGATCTTTGTTCAGGGTACCATCAAATTAGAATAAGAGGGGAAGATGTTCATAAAACAACTTTCAGGACTCACGAGGGCCATTATGAGTTTTTTGGTAATGCCTTTTGGTCTTACAAATGCTCCCTCAACATTTCAAAGCTTGATGAACACTATTTTTAGGCCATTTTAAAGGAAATTTGTATTAGTTTTCTTTGATGACATATTGATTTATAGTAAGACATGGGAATAACACTTGTAACATGTAAATAAAGTGTTGGAAGTTTTTGAGAAACATAAGCTCTATGAAAATCCATCCAAATGTTCTTTTGGTGTATAAGAGGTAGAGTACTTGGGTCACATTGTATCCCATGAAGGTGTCAAAGTTGATCCTCAACAGATCAAAGCTATGGTGGAATGTCCAAGGCCCAAAACTCTCAAAAATCTCTGAGGGTTCATAGGACTAACAGGGTACTACAGAAGATTTTTTAGGGGATATGGTAGAATCATGGCTCCACTCACTACATCGCTAAAGAAGGATGCCTTCAATTGGATAGACGCAACCACTAAATCCTTTGAGTAGTTTAAGGAAGCCATATGCACCTCTCCAGTTTTGGCTACTCCCAACTTCTCAAAAACCTTCATTGTTGAATGTGATGCTTCAGGATCAGGATTGGGAGCAGTTCTAATGTAGGAAGGAAGACCAATTGCATTTGAGAGTCACCAATTCAAAGGAAAATATCTGCTCAAACCTGTCTATGAGAAAGAAATGATGGTTATTCTTCATGTAGTCAAGCAATGGAGGCCCTATCTAATGGGTAGACACTTCAAGGTAAAAACTGATCATGATAGTCTCAAATAATTTTTGGAGAAAAGGTTATCATCTTAGGAACAACAAAAGTGGGTAACAAAAATGTTGGGTTATGATTTTGAAATCATATACAAAAAGGGTAAAGAAAATGTAGTAGCCGATGCGCTATCTAGAAGGGATACATCTGCAAATGCCTTACTATGTGCAATGTCCATATTGAAGGCCGATTGGGTGGATGAAGCAAGATTGGAATGGGAGCATGACAAGGATACACAATCTCTAATACAAAATATCAAGCAAGGCTCTATAACATCTAACAAATTTGAGTGGAAAGGTAATGCCGTATGGTACAAGGACATGTTATTCTTGTGTAAAGATTCTGAGTTGAAGCATAAGATTCTTGCAGAGCTACATGCATCACCTATTGGAGGACACTCTGGGTTTTTGAAGACATATCATAGAATAAAAAGAGAATTATTTTGGGAAGGACTTAAGGGGGATGTACAAAAATTTGTATCAGAATGTTTGGTGTGCCAACAGAATAAAGGTGAAACCATTAAGACACCGGGTCTATTGCAACCATTACCAATTCCTAGACAAAGATGGGAGGAGGTCTCCATGGATTTCATCACGAGATTGCCTTGTTCAGAGGGTAAGAATGTTATTTTGGTGATTGTGGATAGGCTCACAAAATATGCCCATTTTTGTGCCCTGTCACATCCATTTGCAGCCAATACAGTCGCAACTATTTTTTGGAGACAATTCAAAGGCTACATGGAACCCTAAAGATAATTGTAAGTGATCATGATCCTATTTTCACAAGTAATTTTTAGACAAAATTATTTACATGTTTGGGTACTCAGCTAGCTCACAGTTCATCTTACCATCCTCAAACTGATGGGAAAATGGAAGTGGTCAAAAAATTCTTAGAGGGGTATCTACGTTGTTTTGTATCAGATAAGCAGGGATGGTGGGTTAAATGGATACCACTTGCAGAATGGTGGTATAACACATCTTTTCATACCTCTTCTCAAATGACCCCATTTTTAGAATTATATGGTTACCATCCACCATCTATCACTTCTTCCTTGAGGGTGCAAACTAAGGTCAGAGATGTTGAGGAACACATTCAACATCAACAACACGTTTTGGCTGGTTTGAAGGAGAATTTGGCATTGACAGAAAACAAGATGAAACAACAAGCAAATCAACTCCGTCATGAAAGACATTTTGAAATCGGTGACTGGGTTTTTGTACGTCTACAACCTTATAAGCAGATGTCCCTGAAGCGACAGAAAAAGGACAACAAACTTGCTCCTAAATATTATGGTCATTATCAGGCTTTACAAAAAATTGGAAGTGTTGCTTATAAACTAGAGTTGCCTCAATCTTCACGCATACACCCAATATTCCATGTTTCCTTCCTAAAGAAGGTTATTGGACATAAATTTGCAGCCTAGACAGAGCTACTAGAACTTGATGAGGAAGGAAGAATCATTTTGGAGCTAGAGAAGATTCTGCAAACACGTACTAAGAGGTTGAGAACTAGAGACATTAAAGAATATCTGATCAAGTGGAAGAATGTGAGCATAGAAGATGCGACCTGGGAGTATGAAGGTTTTCTACAGTAACATCCAAGATTATTCAACGTTGAGGACAATGTTGGTTTGAAGGGGAAGGGCATGTTACGCCCTTAACCTATTGCTTGTATTAGGATATGAGTAGCCGACTTGTGGCTTACCATATCATTTAACTATATCATTTATACCTTCTCATGCTTAGTAGGTTGGCCTCAGTGATGGCCATAACATATGAATAATATATATAGGGGATTGTAGGTAGTAGTTCATCATCATTTGAGCATTTGAGTCTTATTGTATGGATTAGAGGTTGCCCCCTCAAAGTGGAGAAGTTATTTTAATTGCATATTGAAATAATTTATCTGCAATATTGTGTTCTTTGGTGTTTTATTTATGCTCATAATATGAATTATACAAGTAATTTCATTACATGTGGGGGTTTCTCCTAATGAATGTTGTATCTTTAAAGAAATTTAGAAGAGCTTTGTATGCATGTTGAGAGATAATTTATAGTGGAGAGCTTGAAAGTGTTAGGTAATTACCCACTGAGTAAATGAGTGCATTTAACTTGCTTGTATAGGGCTTCGTAAGTATGATTTTGCAATTAAGACCGATCTATAGGGAAAGTATCAACCCATAAAAAGATATCTAATTGAGAAAATGATTGTTGGGTGGTTTGGGACAAAACTACTAGTTTCATACCAAAATGTTTAATAGTTTGGTCCCTATTTAGTAGTTCTGTCCAAAAAGGGAGAATTGTGCTATAAAATTTTGTGCATGAAAAATAGGAGTAATAGATTGTGGCTGATTTATGCAAACATTTTTGTGAGTGACTAAGGCACTCAACGAGGAAAATAAGTCTACGGAGCTCTTAAAAGGAATATAAAGCTCTCTTGAATTTCCTTAAAACAACAATAAACATTAGGAGCAACCCCCACATATGTTTAAAGCACTCCAAACTAGGTTCAAGAGTCAAGATTCCCAAGCCAAAGGTCCTCAAAGAAAGTTCAAGCACAAAAATACTAATCCATTATAAATCATTATCAAGTCATCAGATTATTAAAATGGTTTTTTCTATACAATTTTATATCTCTAGATGGAGAACTACATGTAGTTCAAGGCATCTTAAGAATAATGCCAATGTAGGAGTTGTACAGGTTTCACTTCAACGTAAATAATAAATTTATTTAGGTTTTTCCATGTGGTTAGGGTTTTGAGCCATTTCAGTTGGTTACAAAGGGTTTCACACTTATGTGAGACCTAATATCTTACATTGAAGCACATTCTAGTCATGTGCACAACCATAAAAAGTTATAGAGATCCATTATCTTCTTACACATAGCTAGTAGATAAGGGCATAACAACCTGATGATTTAGTCCATTATTTATGGTTTCATACCATTGCTACATTAGGTAAACCCAAAAACAAAGATAAAGCATCTACAAGACATTTTCACCCATTTTATCACTCTTTCACACCTAAATCAACTTCCAGAATAGATAAATAACTAAGTGCACTCATTTTCTCATGTTTTTCTCTATTTGGCACATGTTGTAATATATTTATCTTCCAATTTCTATATATGTATATTCTACTATGAATGTTAATGTTGAATTAATTATTTGTATATACATCATGATGCCAACCCTAACCTGAAATTTAATTAAGTAAGAAAAGAACCTTATCCCACACTTATTTATTTATTTTTGGTTAAATCACTTTGTACTCTTGAAGATATTTCACTTATTTTATATATACATTCAATTTAGACCTAATTGTATTGAATCTAATCATGTATAAAATCATTTTCTAGCCTCTGTTATGTTATACCTTAATTTATATGATATTGTGCACAATTTAGAAAGAATGGCCAAATATGGGATTTCATACAAGTCCTTACACAAGCACAAACTAAGAAAACTTATTTTTCAATGTAGTGAGGTAGATGAAATAAAATAATTACATGGTGTGGGCAAAATTTGGGAACATCAAGTTAACATTGCTTTGGCTTTGATAAAAGTACTCAAACGTAAACATGTTTATTGCCACACCAAATTTAAAATTCAACATGTATTATTCGATTACTGAGATTCGATATAATTTTTATAACCAATAAACCTTATAGGGGTGGACGCATAATATTCTTCAACCCAAAATTCTTCTTCATCTCACAATACACTAAATTGTCTACAACGACCACTATCAATAATGACCTTCCAGCATGTACATCCATATTTATGCATGATTATAAAAAGTTTCTTTCTTTCACTCACTTGTTATCCTCCTTGGTTGGTTTCAATGGAACTCTCTTTATTACAGGAGCTTCTCCATGTTTGGTTCTTTTTTGTGAATGAACTAAACAACATTCTCCTCATCCCCTTGTGCAATATTGATTGAAAGTATCATTTCTTATATTATCATCTTGTTGTACTTGTGTGCACCCAAAGGATCTATGCCTAACATCTCCACACCTAGAACATGTATCCATTAATCATATACATTTTCCTCTTCCAAAGTGGCCTCTTCCTCTGGAAGGATACCTTTTTCCTCTCGGGTTTTGATTGAAATTATTGTTGAGAGAAGAAAATTTTTCTTCTTCATGAACATGTTGTCCTCTTGATATTTTCTCAACCTCTTCCATGTGACAATCTTCCTCTATTGATGTGTTATGTTATATCATATACAATTTCACTTCCACCTTTGAAGCATATTGATATGCTTCTTCCATTGACCTCAACCTTATCATCCTAGACCCATCTTATATATAAATATGAAGACCATTTATATGCCTTGAGATCTTCTTATTTCCATCATCAACATGACCAGCCCAAATGGTGATCTTATAGAAATCCTTCATGTAATCCTTTACATTCAACTCCTTTTTACTCAAGTTTTTCAATCTCTTAAAAAGATTTAATTGGTAATTTAAGGGAAAGAACTTACCCTTCTACTTTGTAGCCATCTTATCCCAAGACTATATTATTTCTTATTTTTTCACCATTTCCATTTACACATGGTCCAACCACAAATATGCATAGTCCTTATACTTTTTGAAATCAAACTTTACTCTATTAGTATCCTCTGCGAACTCATAGTTGAAAAATAGTTCTCCAATCAAGTGATCCAATTAATGAGATGTTTGAGACACGGACTACCCAAAATGGCCTTTAAGAACCCATCTTTTGGTTCATCTAACATCTCTTTGAGTTGAGCTTCACATACTTCCTCTTTATATTCACTAGTATATAATACAATTCCTCTTTTGCTAATAGTTTCCATGACATCCAATCAAGCTCAAATTCCTCTCATCATTTATTTGAGGTCTAAAAATCTTGGTGGTTTTCATCCTCTTCAATGAATAACTCCTCTATGTGGCATTTTTTCTTCTCATAACTCTCTATGGTTGCAAGACACATTTCACACCTCTAATAAATTCACTCAAGCCTCACAAGACTCAACCCAATAAGGTGAGACTTACTTTTATGTCAAAGGATGCATATGGGAATTTGGGAAATAAATGAATGGTTGCCTTACTCCCCAACCTAGACACACTAGACCTACATGACACACATTATTAGGTGTACAAAACACAAGAATGAAAGAAAAAAATGTACTCTTTATTAAAAGTGTTTGGCTTGTTATAGATATTTACACTCACACACATACATACTTTATTGAATTAATAACATTGAGATGAATATACAATAATCCTCGTTGATGGACTTTATTATTACTCTACAATACTATAGTCAGAAAACCTTCCCATATCTTGGAAGATCTCTCCTCAAAACTATATTTCCCTTACTTTTTTTACCATCCCTAAATTACAAACCCCTTTCCTAATTGAAAATATCAACTCTTAATCATGATATATCCCTTTAAAATCACCTGACAACCCTAATACCACTGCACTTCCCATGATTCTTGGGAATACTTGAAAATAGAAAATTCTTATAACTTTAAGTAGTTAATCTGATCATGCAAAGGCCATGGTGGAAGTTGTCACTTCTTATATTTTGGTAATTGTGTAACCACCATAAAATGTAAATGGATTGTTTCATAATTGACCCATGCAAAAACCACCAATTTCACCATGTTCCTTAAAAAAGGTCCCCGTGACCTGGGCAAATGGCTAAAACCTTTTTCTTAGGAGATTTTGGAGGTGTTTCAATCTCAAGCGTTGTTTTTTTCCCCTAATGATCATATTCAACATGCCAAAAATGTCAACAAGATGAAAAATTAACTCATGAAAACACACAAATCATATTTTATTTTTGGGTGGGTAGATACCAAAATATGGGTTTTGACACTTTACAACACCAATTTTGGCACACTTGGAAAATTAACATATACTTGAATCTCAAACACACTTTCCTTCCATTACCTATCCATTATATTTCTCACCTTGATCTTCCATCCATACTAACTCATGATCAACTCAACCTGTATAAATATACCTTAGAAATCCTAGAGATACATTAATCCAATTGTCATATCCTTATTTCCATCCTTTGGAGGATGTTTCTAGCCCCAAACAATGATCTCTAATTTCAATGTCCCTCTCTACCAACAATGTTTAGGAGCCCCTAGTGGAGACTATTCAAATTTGGTCAATTCAATTAGGTCAATATAAACATTTTACATGGGTCGACTATGGCATAAATTAAGGAATAATCACCTACATATACAAATGACCCTTATGATAATTCTTTTGCCTCTTATATTTCTCGAAGAAACTTCATCAACATGGACACCTAAATGTGGTAATTTATCACAAGACAATGATAGTATTGGCTTTATCCCCTTTTCATGTCTTGTGTCCACATTTTAACCTTAATTAATAAATCCTAGCCTTTTCTTAGACATATTGTAAGACTTTGTATTCTCATTACATTGCTTGTTCACTCAAAAAAATTATCACATCAATCAAAACTAGTTTATCACTCCCAGTTATCATGCATGAAACTTTATAATCTTGCACTTCCCTCTTGGACCAAATTTTCCAAATGATCCAAACCATCCAACATTTTAGTCCAAGAATAATGATTTCCTCTAGAGCCAACCAATGGTAATTTTATCATTTTTATGTCTTTAATGGATTGGTAATTTCCCTATAGGTGAATCTTAATGAAAAATATACCTATAAACACTATATATAAGCAAGTCAAATGCACTCATATACTCACTCGACATGCACTTGGCACTTACTAGAAAATATCACTCAAAAGGCATACAAAACCCTCCCAAATTTCCCTAAAGCAATATGAAAAATTAGGATCATCCCCCCACATGTTTGAAGCACTCTAAACTAGGTTCAAGAGTCAAGCTTCCCAAATTATCAGCCCTCAAATCTAAGTCAAGCATAAACAAGCCAAGCCATTACAAAACATTATCAAGTAATTGAGTCATCAAATGTAGTCATATTCATATAATATTATATCTATAAGTGGATAACTAAGTGTGGTGTGAGGCCTCTTAGGATTAGTTCCAATGAAAGTAGTGTACAAATTACACTTCAACCTAGACAATAACCTTTTTACAGGGGTTTTACCCTTGGTTAGGATTTTGGGTCATTTTGGTTCATTACACATGGTTTCTCATACTTGTGAGACCTTTTTATATTACAATGAGGCACATTTTAGTCATTCACAGAGGAACAAAAAGTTTTAGAGATTCATTATCATCCCAAATGAAAATGGTAGATAAGGATGGAACCGCCAAACAGTCTCGTCCAAAAATAATGGTTTTATCCCGACAGACTATGCACTTCTAGAATCATATATGAAGCATTTGCTAGACATTTTCAAGTATTTTATCTATTTGTAACACCCATATAAATCTCTAGACCATTCTATAGAAACTAAAATAATCCATAGTTTATCTATTTTGTAATGCCAAGTTTTACCATTATCCATTACTAAGATAATGCTCACATTTAAAATCTAATAAATATATCTCTCGAGCTCTTTTGTGACTTGTTTATCTTTACACTCCGTTTTATTATAAATTCAAGAAATAATATTAAATCAAAGTAGTAAACAATCCTTGTGCATCATGACACTGTGTTTTACACCACAATCCTCTTGTCTAGGATTATACACTTTGGTCGGGATGTGGGGTATACAGTCGTACTCCTTTTCATTCTCTGACTCTATTTTTGGTGTGATCTTTAATGCATCATTTCATCTTCCTATGGTGAACCTTATTAGAATATTTCATTTAGGAAAGGATATATAAATAATTCAATGCCACTTTGTAACTCACCTGACACTCTTAAAATCTCTTGTGGAAAATACAACTCCAAAAGCACTCAAGGGTGTCCTAAATCTGCTTAAATCAATAGTACATCAATTAGAGCAATCCCTACTATAATTTTAAAGGTCAAAAAGTCTAACTTCAACCATTTACAAACATGAAAAGATCGTAAATCCATGTATTAATAAAGAACAAATTCACTTCAAGCATTATCAAATGGTTTTAAGGAATAAAGGGTTAGGTCAGTAGTTGAGGCACACCAAAACACACTACTACCATGTAGGTGCATTCTATACTATATAGTCGGTTGACTATTTTTGTGTTAAGATACATGAGGGCACCTATAGGGGGTTGGCTAGATCCCACTCACACTTGCATAAATACTTAGAAGAACTACACAAGGCTTGATCTCGCAGGAGGGCATGTAATGCAACACTTGGATTGGCTCAACATTTGGGGTTGTCCACTAAGGGTAGTTGAGCCTCACTAAACACACATGATATATAATTTTGGTTTGATAATGCTTTGATGAAGGGTATTGCAGGATTTTAGGTTTTCCACTTTGCTGTAAGTTATTATAGGTCATCACGAGGTTGCATGAGCAAGAGAAACATTCAACGAAAGTCATTTCCAAGAAAGTGAAGTACATAGGAAGTTTCAGATCCCAACTAACGAAGGATCTAAGACCATACATCTCTTGATCAAGGCCATACAATTCCAGTATGAGTCATACAATAGTTATACGGTCCCCTACTCAGTTTCCAACTCTATAACGCATAACATAACATCTTTAAGTTCTGGTCTACCCTTTCCACCTATTTACACATCTAGATCTTATCTGTTCAAACATGTGCAACTAAGTATTCTTCTCCCCTTGTGTAATTGAGCTATTGTTTGTCATTTTATAAATTGTTGTAATTATTAATGTGTTATTATGGTTATGAATGGTTAATGGTGAATTAATTAGATCATAATAATAACCTATTATAAACCCTTACATCCTCATTATTATTGTGTATTTTCCATAACATAGATTTAATTAGGGTGCAAACACATTTAAATAGCTAAGTGTACTTATCTTCTTATGTTTTACCTTATTTAGCACACTTTTTAATTGATCCATCTTGTAATTGTTATATATGTATCTATAAAATTGAATATTAATGTTTGATTTATACATTTGAATATACATCTTGTTTCTAAACTTAATCTAGAATCAGGGAAGGGAATTCCTTGTTAGAGTATTACACTCTCTCTCACTAGGATCACCCTAACATGTAACACATTACCACATCAATGAAAATTCGTGCATGATAAAACATTGCACATGATAGGAAAATATTACAAACAAAATAGGATCAAAATGTCATACTCATGTTTACAAATCTCAAATGAATTTTACAAGGAGGGAATGCCTATTAAATAGGTTCAAGATGTGGCTACACAATAACTAATGGATTGTTTTGATCACCTCAAGAATAGGAGAATCCCCTAAGAATGTGCATTCAATAATTTTCATATATATGTGAGGGATTATATCTAACAATATTAAACAAACTACCAATTATGCTTAAGACATGAGTTAGTGAAAGCACACATAATCCTAGGCTACATATAGATACACGAGACTAATGAGAACACACAACTCTAACACCCTCATTTATGCATACAATGGGAGTGATAAATGAGAAAATATTGGATACAAATCCAAATATAGGCCCTAACAAATAGGCCTGATTAGGTACCCATTTAAAAATAACTAGAAAAAAAGAGTTACCATAGATGAAAAGGTGTCACCGCAAGGTAACTAAAAACTAGTAAAAAAAAGTGGAGAGAGCATTATCCTCATGCAAGGTGTCCCAAGAAGCATAACTCAAGAAGATGTTTGGTTTGTACTATGGTTTACATCCACTTCTCGCTCACAAATCTCAAACAACTAACATTGTAATACGACAAAATAGCTACACTTTAGAAAGAGGGTAAACTCAACTACTAAATATGCAAGACTATCAAAAGTGGTGATGATAATGCAAACAATCACTAAACTTAATTTGATCTACTACCAAAACATGGTGTGCCAAAAACTACAAACAATTCCCAAGATAAGGATATTAGACCCGAAAGTAGTATCCACACCACACACTCCATACTACTAAATGGATGGAATGCCACAACAAATTTGTATGAGTGGACATAAGCAACAATTACAACATTGACAAACTAACATTTGGCTTCACTAGACTATCTGCACTATAAAAGAGATTGTCAACATGTCATTTTAAAAAATATATATAGATGGAATATACCTCTCAAGAAGTTGCCCCTAACAGTTATGGGAAAACCATGAAATTGAAGGAGATAAAATTGGTCACAATAGAGAACAAATGAATGAAAAAAATCCATGGATTTAAAAAAATAGAGTGAATACAAAAAGTCACATAAAAATACTTAACCAAGTGATGCATAAATATCTAAAATGATGTCAATATTTAAGGAACACCATCTAAAACAAGAGAGTTGCTCTACAACTATCAGGGAAAATAGCTCAAACAATAAGGAGCATTATAATTCAAGATGAACGATGAATGGATCAAGAAATTGAATGGTGGAGATGTTACACCAAGAGTACCTCTCAATGAATGCTTATGTTGCTACGAAAAGTGACATAAGATCCATCCTAGATGAACACAGATGGTTGAGGAGGATGCCTCTATATGATTATATGTAAGGTGTAACTAAAGCATGCAATAAAATATTTGAATGTGTGTCAGGCTGATCATGTATAACAACTAAGATCTCATGGTTCTCATACTTGAGTGAAGGTGCATCAATCATGATCCTTGTGAAGAGTCGAGCGAACAAAAATATGAGCTTTGTCAATAGGTGATCCCAATGCAGTACTTTTTTCGAAACCAATGTCATGTCAAAAATTCCATTTAATAAGATGGATTATAGTAACAATGCCTTAAATATGTCTACCAACACCTCTGAAAAGATATCCCATGGAATGAAGGGTTCAAAATCCAAAAACAATAGAAGTGGGATTAGGAGAATTTGTAGTAGTATAAATTAGTTGTATAAGCAGAAGGTACAATAACAAGAGTAATAGGCACAATTGTAGAAACTACAATAAGAGCATTAAGAGTAGGATAAAAAAGGATTAGAGACTGAAAAATCAAGGTCATTGGGTGTGGGATAAATAACTACATGTGGACTAGGATTCCACATTATGAGGGGGATTATTAGGAATAACAAGTTTCCACAACAAGCCATGTATGAAGTTATCCATATTGTGTAGGATGGAGCGAAGAATGGAGTTTTTCCTCTTGTTTTTTTATTCTCTTCCAAAATTTTTACTATGTCCTCTTAAATGACACAAACTCCAGAGAACAACATCTCATTCTAGGACTATAGAACAAACATGTCAAGACATGAATCCATGATAAAAATGTAAACAAAGGGAGGTATAAAAAATTACTTATGAGGGGGTTCAACCATCTTCCAGATCAAACTTGACCCTACGGTCTTCGACATATGAAAGAATAAACCACCAAGTAGAGAGGGCAACCCGAAAGTATTGAAAAATGAACTAAGATGTGGGGGTACAAGGGAAACAACCTCTAGCAAGGTCCAAGGGTAGTACCCCAAGTGTGTTCCTTGTCATGATATATGGCAGGAGGGGTAGTTCATTCGATGCCAAACATAATTTACCCCTCGATGTGACCTTTAAAAAGGCCAAAAAATCATTGTTCACGAGAGTATTTTCTCCCTTTTTACAAACAAATATGCTACATTCTTTTACAAATATTTTTTCCTCTTTTATAATTTTACAAATAATTTTCCCATATTTATAAATATATTTTTTCTTTTAAAATAATTTTCTTCAACATAAAAATATTCCTCCTTTTAAAAATACACCCTAAAACAAATTACCCACTTATTTGTTTTCATATGAAAAATAAAGGAAAATTTGGATTAAAATTTGTATGGGGTGTGTATGGGGAATCAACCCCTTGACCTCCCCTACTTTTAATTCCTCTACAAAGTATTTTAAACCAACATGACAACATCCTTTTGGTGTTTTAATTATTCCATTGATCACAGCATATGATATTGTCTGACAACCTATGCTATTGGTTGATAACATATGCTACCGACAGATAATTGTTACTAACCAATAGTTATTATCCACTGACATCATTGTCAAATAATTTGCTAGCTATGCGAAATCCATTTCCTTCTAATTTTCCATAATTTTGAAAGTCATTTTCACACATTCACCAAGTAACATCTATGCATTTTTTTTTGGGGGGGGTTTAAATTTTTCCCTGATGAAAACTCATGCATAGTAAAACATTGCACACGAAAAGAAAAATTTGCAAGCAAAATAGGATCAAAATGTCTTACTCATATTTGCAAATATCAAATGAATTTTATAAGGAGGGAGTGCCTATTAAACATGCCTAAGAGGTGATTACACAACTACTAATGGGTTGTTGTGACCACCTCAAGAATAGGAGAATCCCATAAGCATGTTCATTTAATATTTTACACATATACTTAAGGGATTATCTTGAATAATAATAAACAAATCCCTAAATAAGCTTAACTCATGATTTAGTGTGAACACACACAATCCTAGGCTGAATATAAAATATCTAGATACACAAGCCTAATGTGAACACACAACTCCAAAATTCCTCCCCTTTCCGTGCACTTATTTATTTTTTTGTGGTAAATCATTTGGTGAACCCACTTATTGATCTTGCACAACCTTCCCTCGCCATATGGTTTTATATTTCTCATCTTATAGGTTTTGCATTCAGATTTAATTATGATTCCTATTTATTTCATGACCAAAATATAATTTTTGAAAATTTCCCCACCATTTCGTGTTGGGTACTCATATTAGGGCCTCATCATAAGGTTCTCTATAGGCAAAATTTCATGTTGATGTGTGTGTGTGTGCATACACACATATTACATCAGTAATTAATACCCCCTTATGTACTTGTCACGTGTGAACCACTATATAGGCTATCAATCCCTTTCTATACAAGTCACCCCCTAGTTCAAGTACACATCTATCTCTACAACCTACTAGGGCATGAAATAATCTCATCAACTAACTAATCATGTGCAATACCTTGACTCTATCCACAGTCTACCATGTACCCCTAACAATCATGTGAAGCTACTTTAGGACAATCTGCCCCACTTTACATATCACAACCTATAAGTACTCTTCATTCACACCCTCCCATCAGAAGATCCATTCAACAAACAACAATGGACAACACTCAATCAAATAAATCACACAATTCAGGTAAGCATAGCTCTCGTAACTGTCTCATACCAGTTATGGGAGTAATGATTACAATATTTCTAAACTATGTTTACTCGTTATTCAACATTCAAATTGGGAGCAAAATTCAAGCAATAATGATATTCATAAACGTCCCATATTGGTTACAAGTTATACCATTACAAGGATATTAAACCCCATTTTTTTCATTACAAAACAAAAGCAACCAGGAGCAAAACACCAATAATTGTAATCCTCATAGATGTTCCATACCATCTACGAGTATTGTCGTTTCATGGATCCTATACCAAGTTCATCAACACAACATGTGGAATCTTTACCATCCCATAATTAATCTTAGTTAGTTTAAAATGGTTTTAATAATTCACATTTGCATTAACCCAAACTAGGAGTAACACTATAGCAATAACAATTAACGTAATTGTCCCATACCAGTTACGAAAATCATTATTTCCAGAATCATAAACTCGGTTTGTTACAATAGTCCTCAAAGAGTTATGCATGTGAATTAGTTAGTAGACTTATTATGCTAAGCGTTACGATGCCCAAATACAACCATAAGCACTAGAAATAAAAAAAGACAAAGAACAATTATCTAATAGGACAAAAATGACAAAAGAACAACATGTTTATAGCATAATAACAACAAAAGACAACCCAACAAAAAAAAATGTCTAGTTAGACATTCCAATTTTCCCCATGGTAATTTCCACAACGAATCTTTTTTTTTCTCCAATTTATTCAAAACAAATTAACAATACATATGTCAACTAATGGAATTGTGTCCCTCACAACCATAACTATTAGCTTCAACATAGCCAATATATCCATGTAACTCACCCAAAGGTAATACTTAACTCCACTTATACCATCTATCCACAAAGCACATGACATGAAAACATAATTTTCAAAATTTAGCGAACACAAAAAGTTGTAGCATTGAACCTACCACTTTAATGCTTAATTGTAACGACCCATCTTCCAGTTCCCAGAAAATGCAATTGAATTTTTTTTCCTATCGAAAGAGAAATGCTACTTCATCCTTCCATGCTTTCAACTATTATCACCTCATAACTTTGTTATAGGCTTGATGTACATAAACCATTAACCACTCCTAAATCTGCTAACATTCATATCTCATTAGAAAAAGGTTGAAGTGAAGTCTTGAGAGATCGAGACCTACTTCATAACGCGACGTAACTTTGATCGTACTACTTAAACAACAACCAAATGAGTATGTGACTTCATTAACACAATGTACATTTAATGAAATAATTGCACTAGATACAATAATATCATAACATTGATCATAATAATACAACATTGATTTCTTTTCATATTTATTCAGTTCATTCTTCATAGTCGTGCATCTTGCTAGTTCCATACTAGTGAGATAGTCAAACAAATATATAAAAATATTTCATGTCCTTGGCAAAAATTACCCATCTTAGCCATCACTATGAATATCTATATTCACAAGATTACTTAATCCATTCATAATCATCATAACTAAAGTAAACCATTATGATGTCCTATAGATAATGAAACAACTGTATGGTTGCACTTCTTGTCATGAAGGAGTTACTATTTCCTCACAAGACTTTTCATACTCTTTTGTTTTCCTTTATTATTACTCCTTTTAAAACAAGAAGATGTCATTTCATTTTATCTAACTCAAGTCTTTATTCCTAACCACAAACCTGAGTGGCTACTTAATAATATTTCATATTAAAAACCATATTTTCTTTTATTACCCAAAGTAGTTTGTACGGTATTCCACTATATAGGTACTTTTGAACATTTTTAAATTAAAACTAATCTCATGGAAACACCTTTTTACTTGAGACATATGTGAAGATCTTCAAGTCCTTAGAATTTCCATTCAAGGAGCTGTATTATCCATTATAAGTCCTTTCTTTCTCCATAGCAATATATTCATATAAATAAAGATAAGAACCACCTTTCTTATCATACTCACATGTCTTATCAAATATGGAATTCAAAAACAAAATGTAAAATTCATACACCTGATAAGGAGGTTTATTTATGTATCCACAAGGATACCATGTCCTGTGATGGTTGTTTACGAGCCAGCCAGAGGTCTTGATTACTTACTCATTCAAGTACATAGACTTATAATCATAAAGTGACTATCATCCATAAAACTTATAATGACACAATACAAATTTAACAATATTATCTTTACACCAAGCTCTTTTTCCTTCGTGAAGTTTTAAAGAATAATTACCATTTAGTCTTATTGTACTTCCTTGTTTTTATGTACTATCTATATTCAAAATAGGATTTTATCCTTTCTATGCCAATGAGAAAACTACTCCATAGAGAATGTGTTTTAAATTTTTTTCTTAATAAAGTATCTGTTCAATTCACTTTAGATACTAAACTTGATGGCTTTCATCATGTCCAAGTTAAAAATTTATTTTTTAGCCATTGAATATATTAAGATGCACCCATGCACACCTAGTCTCTATCAACAATAAGAGATCACGACTAATGTCATTCTAGTAATTTCTGATAAGTCAACAATAAAATTTACTCATTGTTGGAGAAATTTTAGTGCACTAAAGACATATCCACATTAGAGTGGCAAGATATGCATTAAGGACACCAAATTGGTTCAAAAAAATAGAAGTTTTACTATGATAGTTTTTGCTTATGATCATCAATTTTGAACATAACATTGAATAGAGATAGGTTGATATGATAATGGGAGCTATCAATATCAATATTATATTATGATTTGAGCCAACCCAAAATAGGTTTGATGTCATCATTTGATAAACTTAGGGTATATCAAAACCCCAAAATAAAATATTTTTGAAACATTCATACATTCAAAAACTATACTTCTTAGTTTTCCCATAATGGGATCATCCATATACATCATAACAAATTAATGCCAAATTGTTCTAAAAGAATTCAATGCAATTCACAACAACATATGATTCTTAATATATTCTTTCCATGCAACAAGTTCAACCAATAATATTTTTCATGATTATCTTTCCTCAAGCCTTTATTTTATTACAACAAGAACACTTCAATGATATAATAATAAACTTCCTTATTTATATCTTTCCTGTAAGTACCATCAACACAATTTGGGTTAGCTCAAATATGAATTGACATGATTTCAGTTCCCTTCCATTAAATATTTGCCATTAATAAATCATGCATAAACATGTTTCCTTCAAGAAAATAAAAGAGGAGAACAATTATTTCCCCATTTCATCATTTTCTAGCCAAGAGTTTAGGGTTATAAATACAAGAGTTTATTTCCTTCAACCAAGAGTGCCATCTTTAAAGTTAAGAGAGAGAAGAATCAAAATCTTTTCCCATATTTCAACATAGTTCCTTCATGGCCAATTTTTACTAGATTTCTAGTTTTAAGGAGAGAAATCAAAAATATTTTCCAAATAATCAACACAATGCCTTCATTGCCAATACAACGTTCATCATAGAAAAACCTCCACTTCACACCATAAGGAATTATTGTCCTTAAATTCAAAACATAAAAGATAATTAATTAAGGAGGCTTACCCATATCTACGAAGGTATACACAAATGCATATAATGGTGTGTTTAGGAAGCATATATTCAAAAAATATCCAGTCCATAACCATAAGTAAAAAACACATATGTATATGTGTATGTTATCAAGCAAAGAAAAACCCATGCATAAAATATTATTAACTTTTGCTTGGTGTATGGCTGAGGGTTAATAACAGAATAACTTCAATCTTTGTGGAGAATTTGCTGGTTATTCACCCTTTGAAGTATGAAGCAATAAAAATAGTGTTTTATTGGTTGAAGCCCTCCTTCTATGGAAACCTAGTGGCTCAAGTGGTATACTGCAATATGGCGTGCTAGTTGGTTGGTGATGTTGAGAGTGATTCTCAAACGGTAGCAGCCGGTGCCTTCAAGGAGACGGAGAAAAGGTTTACTGAGTTAATGGAATTTTTTGAGAAGCTGGTCACCTTGGCCCGGGATCATAATTCTGGTCATGCTTGGATCAAACTTCCTAATTTGAAGACTCTAAATTTGCCTCTGGAGCCTTTTTCGAGTTGGTGGGAGTTGTTTCTTGTCTCAGCTGGAGGCACTTATGACTATCTATGGAGGGGCTAGGTTAAAGCCAACACTGTGGATGTGGATTCTAACATGGAAGTTGTGGATTAGGGGTCTCCAACAGCTAGTATCTCTGTCTCCATGGAATGAGGGGAATAATTCCTTGTTTATAAGGTTATATAGTATGTTATAGATATTATGTTTAGTGGTTTTGTCTACTAGGTCAGACAATTTTTTTATCTGGGTTTTCAAGCTTATATGAGGTTCGGCCTCTTGCTATGTAAATAGGGAATGGGTCCCTTCAACCTGATTTATCTATAAAAAAAAACTTTTGCTTGGTGTAAGGAAAAGAAACCATGCCTGAAATGCACAGATAGAACTCAACACCTCTCTTAAGCTCCAACTTCTACATTCAACCTTCCTTTTGTGGGTATTTCCCCCCGTGAATAATTTATTTTGGATCTACCTGTAAAGGGATTTTATAAGCTTTTAACTCCTAGTTTTCTAAGACGTATATCTGATAACATCCAGTGTTTCCTCCTAGCTAAACAACCATGTAAATATGGAGTAAAAGGCTATTTTAACAACCCCTCAAGACCAATTCAACAACCCCTCAAGACAAGTTTGATAGGCCCTTACATAGCTGCCTATAAACAAACCAGCTAGGGTTTTTAGATATTTTCCAGAACTCACCCATGTAAGATAGCAATGGGCACTCCGAAAAGCCAATAAACCCTTTTTAAATGGATTTAAAACATTCCAATTTCCATTCAGGTCCATGACCCCTTTCAATTTCATTGGAGGTGTTTAAATAAAACTATGATTAAATTAAACAATCAAATGCCAATAATGATGTTCTAATGTCAACTAAACAATTAACAACTTAAGCCTTCAATCACTCATATCCCACGCGTCCTATCCTTTAAACTAATCAAATACAAATTTGTAAATAATCCTTAATAATTTTTTTTTCAAAATTAAAAATATAATCATAATGCTTTACAAATTCCATCCAAGTAATTATGACTTAATCACCCGTAACCCACAAAGGGTGAAATAAACAATAATGCATGCCTATGTTATATGATTATTATTTTTAATTAATATCTCATCACAATTATTATTAAATAATCATATCAATAAGATTAGACCAAGGTTCATACAACCTCTTATATGCCAATGATAATGAACAAACAACATAATTATTATTACAACCAAGATGTAATACCTAACATGTAAAGCAATAGTCAATGTTGACTTAACACACAATTCATATAACATGTCAATATTAATGATACTATTGCTTCACACCTAGGCCACATATGCTTAAATATCATAAAGTAACGTTCACCGTGTTATTGCATGTAAACAAATGCTAATAGTCACGGGGACCATTTATTGTTCATGATGAATTGAACAATATAAAAAAATATTACACATTATATCACATTACCTTACCATTTTATTAAATGCCAAGGTGGTCTAACATTAGTGCGAGTTAAGACTCATGATGGTTAATAAATCTAATTAACACAAAGATTACACCAGTCTTTATTCAATTTACTACTAGAAATTATCTTTAGTAATTTAATCCACCAGGTGTTGACAAATTATGTAGACGTCAAGTTTGGGGATCCCAAAGCGGGATGTGACATCTTTGCCCACATTGATTAAACATCATCTTGATGCATCATTGAAGCTTCTTACGAGACACATGTTCTAACATGATTAAGTATCTTATTTTAAAATCGATAACTAAGTTTACAATTCTTAAATCAACCATTTTAACACAATTAAGCCTTACCTACTAGAATTTATTCCAAAAAAATTCCCCTGATAAATGCTTAAAACAAAAATTTCAAAAGAAAATTTGTTTAAGTTTTATTTCTAGCTTAAGTTTTAAGAGTTAGCATCTGAAAGAAATAATTAGTTCGTTAACATGCAACTACATTCTAACATCACGAGTCATAAAAATAAATCTAAAACAACAACGTGATGTTTACTCTAATGTAATTAAAGGAACACTCCAATCGCAAATTTCCATTTTCAACATATATAGTGTTGGATTGTTTCCTAGATTGAGGAAAACTAACATAATTCTAATAAGTTCATTAACTCATATCAATCAAAAACTTCTACACCTTTCAAACTTAACTAATAGTAAGTCAAGTAAATCATATAGTCACTACATAACAACAATGCATTGTCAAAACTGAAATCAATAATTTTGATAACTTCCACCAATACTTACAACTCAGTCTACCCCAACCGGGATTTGGCAAAAAAAATCAGTTTTCTTTCAAAATTAGTTCCACTTCAAAAGAAAAAGATACATTCCCAACAATTCAAGATTAGAGAATATATGAAACTTATAATCATAGGTCCAACAAACCATATCTACCTCAATGAGGTAGTTTTATTTGCAACATGTTATAAAGCAAAGTTATGTTGATTTCAGAGTCACATGTTCAAAAAAGAAGAGGAAACCTTCATTCTATAATCCATTTCTTCCATACAGAGTAAAACATCTCCAATGTAACCATGATTTTGTTTCTAGCTAAAGTTTATGTTTGCATCAAGGTCCTTTTGGTATTTACAACTAAGAAAAATGAGAAAAAAATACAAGAATTCAAACGTAAGAGATAAATTCCATGTGTAATATTGTCACCCAATCAACTGGTAGACTTGAGAATAGGGTAGGAATAATATACATCCTAAGATCACAATATAATGATCTTGATAATGGCAATTAGTCTTAGGATAACATAAGGTAACAACCTAATCCTTGAAATCCGACAAACTACCAAAGCACAAAATATCCATAAACGAGTGGGTAATCCCACAGTATGAAATAATCTTATCAATTGACCAATCACAAGGGAATACCTTTAGTCTATCCGTAGTTAATCCTCAATCATCCCTTATCTAATTGTCACTTGTGAACCACTATATAGGCTATCAATCCCTTTGCATACAATTCACCCCTAGTTCAAGTACACATCTCTCTCTCTAACCTACTAGGACATAAAATAATCTCATCAACTGACTAATTACGAGGGATACCTTGAGTCTATTTGTAGTCTACCCCATACTACCTAGCAATTGTTTGAAACTACTTCGGGACAACCTACCCAAATTTACATATCACTACATATAAGTAATCTCCATTTAAAACCTACGATCAGAAGATCCCTTTAGAATTAACAATTGGCAACGTCTAGTCAAACAAAGAATAAAATTCAAGTAATGATAGTTCGCAATTGTCCCATACCAGTTACTATTAGAGAAACTACGGGAAGATATAATTAACAAATTATGAACTGTCGAAGATTATAGATTACGACGTGTAATTAAATTTATCATAGAATTATCTTATTATAGATAACATATTACAAAATGTAATAACAAAAACATAAAGAAAATAACATGAAAATAAAATAAGATAGAAGACACCAGATTTATAGTGGGAAACCCAAAGGAAAAAACCCACTGAATAAAACACTATTTGTATTAAGAATTTGATGCAGCCTAGAATCCACCACGAACAACCCAGGCACGTTGGCACATCACTCAGCCTGAGCTGAGCACTCACCTGAAGCACACAAAGGTACCAGGCCCCTCTTTAGAGTTGCTTGTGCAGGATGTTAACGTGTTGAAGATAGAGCATATTCAAGAACCATAATAAGCACAAACATTCCACATAACACATTCCAGATCTAGATCTTAAAGAATCATGAATTAAACAATAATCATAATGAAATCAACCATACAAGAACCAATTACAGTCATGTTTAACACCTTTATCCAGCCAATATACTCCATTATATTAAACACTGTAAAACATAGAAGCTTCTTACATCATATAACATTACCATAAGTTTATGCACACATCAGATCCAACAACATAACTCTACAATAACTCATACACAGTGTCTCGGTGTCTATCTCTCTACAAACTAATACATACTTATAGGGGTGGGGACTTTCCCTTCACCACTTACACACTTCCCAAAATAGGTCGCATGCTGAAAATAGCCATGCACCTTTACAATAATATGCACACATGCAAGTGTGCTAATAATAGATCTCCTACAGTTAACTGGTAGTAGTAATCCTATTATTATCCCAAACTCATGCATGGCACTTAGTAGATGTTCATCCCCAAAATAGCATTTGTGTGTCACTGTGTTGTAAAAGTCTCCATCCCATTGTGTGCTCCACACGCTATCTCCAAAAATAACTCGTAACCATGAAAATGGCTAAGTCCCAAATCAGCTTGTCCTGGCACGTTTCCTTTCCTATCCTTCTGCACCTTCAAATGCACCTTGTTCCTACATGTGAATCTTCTTGTGTCTCCTTAGTGTCATACTTGTCTACTCAACATTACCCCACACTAAACTACATTGCCACCCCAAAATGGGGTTTCTTTCTGATGTTCCCAAACAATAAAGAATAAGAATGGAAAGAATGTAAAGAATCACTGTACAAAGAATAGAATTCTATTCTACAGCACCCTCCACTTCAACTGGGAGGATCAACTCTGGATATTCTATTTTAATCTTAGCCTCCAATGTTTTCCAGTCATCCAACACAGTTCTTGTCTTCTCTGGAACATCTGTGGCGATGGCTTCCAACTCATCCTGGGTTATCTCTTCCTTTTCATTCTGTAGTACTAGGACAACATTGGCCATAACAGACATCCTTCCCTCCAGAAGATCCATCTTTTGCGCTATGAGCTTTCCAATCTCATCTAGCCTCTCCTTATGTGGGTTTTGTGCTGCTGCAAGGGCTTCACACTTTTGTTTTACTAATGCCAATATTTCTGCATGCCCTAAAGTCTCATCCTTCATTGCCTTCAGAACTTCATTATCTTCTATTATAGTCCTGATCCTGATCACTACTTCTGGTGTTGCACATATGTTCAGAGCTTGATCTGCTTTCTTCAGCTCATCTTGTAAAGTTTGGAGTAATGCCTCGTAAGATGAAATATTCCTAACCACAGAGGCCCTTGCTCTCTCTCTGCTTCCTATTTAGGATCCTTTGGTGCTGGCATTCAATCAGTCCATCTTCAAGCACCAAATCAACTAATGTGCGCACATAATGCATAGCCAAAGGAAACTTCTCAGGTACCTTAGACTCCAGATGCAGTCTTGCTTTCAGGACATAGTCACCAATTTCTTCTGCCATGCTGATGAAGGCCTCATTCTTTTTCTTCTCTAGATCCTTCTCTCCTTTCAGACACATTATTTCTATAGTTTTTTCCTTGTTATCTTCAAGTAGTGCTCTAATAGTGGCAGCCTTATCGATATTCCTCCACGCCACCTCTGTAGATACCTTAACCAAGGCATTTCTCACCTACTCATCAGACATGAGAGTGGGATTTATAGTCATGTGCCTGCTCTGAGGTGCCTTCTTCACTCTTCTTGACACACAAGACTCCTCGCATACATCAAAATCTGGCTCGTCCATGTGAGTCTGCATGGACCAAGACAATTGTTTCCTTGCGCACGTAGTGGCCATGTCTGGGTCCATCAGCTCCCACCCATATAACTCCTTCAGGTCCACTATGCTTTGAAAATGGGCACAGATGATTTTTCTTGTGTCCTCAACATAGCCCATACTCAGCACAACATATTCTCCACTTGTTCTCCTTGTTCTTGGCCCCTTAGGAACCTGAGCACCAAGGTTTGGAGTTGGCCCTTCGACGTCCTGAGTAGTATCATGCACGTGAGGTTGCTCATGCTTCTGATTCTTCTACCTCCTTCACACCTTCCTCTTCATCCTTCATGTCCTCATCTCTGGGCTCCTCCATATCTTCTGGCTGCACTGGGGTCCCAGGCACGCTCTCTGTAGACTCCTCCACCTCCTCATTCAGCTTTAGCTTTCTCCTCTTCTTCTCAGTTGCCTCTTTCTGAGGGGAGAGTCATGGTGATCTTCTTACAGGCTGTGGAGTTCCCATGCCTTGGGTCCTTGTTCTTCTGAATACCCTCTTAAAGTGGTGCTCTTCATGGACTGCTTCCATGTCCAAGTCCTCATCTCCTTCTTGCGCCTGAGGTGGAGTATCCACGTGCTCAGTCTCCACTCTATCTGTGGGCTGCCTCCAGCCTCTATGATCCAAGCCTCCACTATCTTCATGTTCTTCTTCCTCCTCATCTACCTCTATAGTCACTGCAGGCTTTGGAGCTGACACATTCTCCACTGTATGTTTTCCCTTAGGCAGACCTGGGAGCATGAACTCATTCTCCACATACTTGTTATTCTCTAGCTTAGGCTTAAGCTGAAGGTATACGAGCACGGCTCCACTATCCCCAATAGCCAAGCTTACTGGCTTCATACTTATGACATCTGAAATGAGCCTCTCAATGTAGGCAGTCTAGGCCTGGATACACATATGTCTTCCTGAGGGTGTGGTAGTCATAGTCTACCTTGTCTGCGTTGAAGTTCAGATGACATGCATCAGTAAATATGTGAACTGAGGCTTGGAAGTAGCATGTTGTGAAGGCATAGGGAAGTTTGCACCATGGGCTCCATGTCCCATCCCTCATAGAAAACCACATGATGCAGAAGTGTTGGTACACCGCAAACTGTACTGCCTTTCCTACTACCAAAGGTAGCTCCTTGGGAATGCACCACTCCTCAAACACCACGTGAAGTTATTCATACCACATTTCTACCCTCTACTTAAATGGCCCACTCATTGATCCTTCACATAAATATTTTTCAAACCTCTCCACGAGGGACTTATTTTCCAAGGGGTACTCCCAGATCTTGTTCTTTGGCCCATCAGGCACTCCAATTTCTAAAAACACAAGAGAAAGTAGGATAGTGCCAAAACTTATCTTTTCTCATGTGTGCACTTCCTCAACAATGGTGTCTGCAATATAGCCTGCTAAGTTGTATACTACTCCCTGAGACATTTTCTTTGCAATATGAAGCCACATGGTGTTTACCTGTGACCATCTCTCTTGGTCATTCAACTTGGTTAGCAGATGCACGGCTGCCTGCACCACAGGAAACTTCTTCAGTTTATCAATGTCCATTCCATGCAGACCCTTGGTATACCCCAACTCCTTTCTTATTTCTATGACCACTGCTTTATCAGTCAGATCACTAACAAGGTCTACCCCTGTGCCCTTCAATCCTGTTAGTGTCAAAACTAGGGCTGTTGTGATCCTAACCCTTCATCTGGTGAAATAAAAGAAGTCCTCATGGACTCGGCTCATCAGCCATTGGTATAAGGGTTCATATTTTCCAAAATATGGGAGCTCATACAACTGATAAACTCCTACCTGCTTCAGTAATTTTTCCCCAGCATCGTCATACACTGGCATATCCTCCACCGTGCACTTGTTGGTCTTCTTATTCAGCAAAGCATCCAACTCTCCCTTGTTGTCAGTGGTACGGTGGTTGTAGTCACTTATTTTGCATCTGCGGATGTGGGAATCCCACTCTTGTCTGACTATTACTCCTTCTGGGTACTGCATCTCTGAAAAATTACTCTCAGGAGCAATTTCAACTTCAACTTCTACCTTCTTCTTTCCTTTCGTGCCTGCTGCAGGTGCTTTCTTTGGTGCCATCATAAAAATCCCACCTTTTGTTGTCTGTAATGAGTAAACTCAAACCCTAGCTCAAATCTGCATGCCCTAGCTTGAAACTGCATGCCCTAGCTCCTTCTCAATGCTTCTACTTCACTCAAACCCTTCACCAATGGGGACACAAGCCTCTTCTACGTAATAGTCTACTCTCCACATCTGGTTTCACAATGCTCTGCACCTCAACACGATTCACTCAGCTCGGTCACACTTAGCTCACTCAAATACTTGTGATCGCAAAGGTAAAAATGAACCCACATCACATCCTTATATAGATTTTCAAAAATTTAGTGCATTTATTGCTCCTTCACCTACCAACAATCCTCTCATTAATTGACCATTTTCACAATCTCCACACGACACATCTTCACACCCCAGCTATAACCTTCTAGCATGATGTTGCCTTCCTACCTTTCAGGCTACAGACTTCTCTTCAGTGCACTTCCATGCACCTGAGTACCTCACCACTGCACCTTCCCCTGGTAGTCTCCATGGTCCACTACTTACCTCACATTATATTGTTCCCTCATTTATCTTCATCTATGGTCATCTTTTTAGAGCAATCTCCTTTCTAACAGCTCCTTTCCACACTTAACTAGCACCTGTAACAGTTTTGTTCTCATGTGTACCCAGTTGTGAATAACCACCCCACACCAATGGTATGTGTAGTCCTCTGCACATAAAAATACTTCAGATGGTAATTAGCTTCCAACGCGCAAACACGCTTATTACACAAAACACCAAACTAAATTGACAAAGCATAGCGACGAAGAAGGAAATACATTAAGGAAATACATAAATGAAAACCTATTCTAAATGGCAACACTACCTTATTACAAACACCAAGAAGACTTATTTATAGTAGGGCTTCAGCCTACTCCCATTGAAGTAACCGGGTAACCGTATTCCATCAAGCATCTCTAACTAGAAAGTGCCTGATTCAAGTATATGAGTGATAATATATGGTCCCAACCAATGCACTTTAAGCTTGCCTGGATGGCAGAAAACTTAGAATCATAAAGAAGCACCATTTGTCCCATCTCAAGCTTTTTGTCCCTGATGTGCCTATCATGCCATGCCTTCTACCTGGCCTTTTCCTGCTTCTGACTCCAACGTGCTATGGTGCACCTCTCATCCAACTGTATCAATTTATCAATTCTTTCTTCTAATGCTTGCTCATCAGCTAGACCTCTAGTGCGCAAATACACAAAGAAGGTAACATGAATTCCATAGGAAGAACTGCTTCTGTGCCAAACACCAACTGAAAGGGTGTGGCCTTGTTCAACCTCTTGTATGTTGTTCTATACACCCAAAGCACGACAAAAAAATTTATCATCCCAATCTTTCCTTCCAACATCACAAATTTTTGTCAATGTCTGGCTCAAAATCTTGTTGAAGGCCTCAATAGTCCCATTTTCCTGAGGATGATAGGGTGTAGTCTTATGGTGCACAATCATAAATTCATCCAATAGTATCTTGATTGTCTCATTCAAAAAATGTGTACCCCTATCACTTGTCAAGCTTAGCGGGCATCCATACCTTGTAAGAACATTTTCCCATAAGAACTTGGCTGTTGTAGCTGTTGTACAATCCTTGGTAGGTGTTGCTTCTGCCCACCTTGTAAGATAATCTGTGCAAGTGATGATGTAGCACGATCCAGTTCTACGCACAGCTGGTGAAATAGGACCCACAAAGTCTATAGCCCATTTCTCAAATGGCTCTGCACTAGGAATAGGTCTTAAAGGCATTTCATCTCTTTTCCCAGGTTTACCAAGGCATTGACAGTGATCACACACCTTACAATATGCTTTACAATCTTTGTAGAGGGTCTCCCACCATAATCCAGTGAGTAGAATCTTGCACGTAGTGGCATCACCTGCATAGTGCCCACCTGCAATACCACCATGAGCCTCTTCCATGATATCCATGCACTCGTGCTCTAGTACACACCGACGCAATACTTCATCTCGGCCTAACTTGTATAGGTCACCACTGATCAACATAAAAGGTGTCGTGTGAATTGCAAGTTGTTTCTTCTCTAAGGATTTCATTCCTTCTGGCGCCATACCTGTACGTAAAAAGACAACAATATCCTCCAATTCTGAAGGCACGCATTGTAACCTGTACAACTGTGCATCTGACATTGTATCATCAATTGTTTGCATGTCCTCCCCTGACTGAATTCTTGATAAATGGTCTGGGCCAGAATTACTTTTACCTGGTTTTACCACAACTGTGAAATCAAATTCTTGGAATAAGAGCACCCATCGACATATGTGCCCCTATAAAATGGGCTTGTTTACCAAGTATTTCAATGCCATGTGATCGGTATAAAATACAAATGGTGTTGCTAGTAGGTATTGTCTGAATTTATGCAGTGCATAGATCATTGACAAGGCTTCACGCTCAGTAGTTGTATAATTCTGCTCTGTAGGAGTCAACTTTCTACTAGCAAAACAGATAGGATGATCTATAATACCTTCTCTAGGCTGAGCTAACACTGTGCCAATGGTCATGCCAGAGGCATCCACATGTACATGAAACAGTTGGTTCCATGAGGGAAAACATAGAATAGGCGTTGTAGTAAGTCTCTCCTTTAATGCCTCAAATGCGCACTGTTGCGGTTCTCCCCAATAGAATGTCCCTTTTCCCTTTAGTAACTCTTCCAAGGGTGTGGAAATCTTAGCATATCCTTTGATAAATTTTCTATAATACCCAGTGTGACCCAAGAATCCGCACACCTCACTCTGACTGGTAGGCTCTTCCAGGCCTACAATAACTGCAACCTTAGCTGGATCCACTAACAAACCTTCCTTGCAGATGATGTGCCCTAACAAAGTGCCAAAAGGTGTAGCAAACACACACTTCTTGATGTTTAAAGAGATGCTTAATTGTCTACATATTTCAAACATTAAGCGTAAATTGTCACAATGATCCTTAACAAGTCCATACACCATCCAATCATCCAAGTAAACCTGTAAGAAGTTGTGAATAAAATCCTGGAATGCTTGAACAACTATGCGTGAAAATACAGCAGGCACATTTTTCAGACCAAAGGGCATCACAGTATATGCAAAACTTCCCCATTCAGTGGTGAAAGTGTTTTTCTCTTGATCCTCCTGTGCAATCCTGACCTGATGATACCTAGAGAATCCATCTGTTAAAGAATATATTTCACGTCCTGCAACACCTTCTAATATCTCCTCTGTGAAAGGTGTAGGAAAGGGATCAATCACACATGCAACTTTTAGTTCCCTGTAATCCACACAAATCCTAATCCGACCATCTTTCTTTATACTAATGACCATGGGGCTAACCCACTCTGATTCTTCTAGGGGCTTGATGATGCCAGATTTCAACATCTTGTCAATTTCTTCCTTAACTTTTATGCGCAGGTTAGGGTTCATTCTGTAGGGTCTTTTCCTGACTGGGCGTGCACCTTCCTTAAGCTTAATCTTCATCTCTCCTAATGATTCATGCACTCCTTTTAATTCATGGTAGCCCCTAGGAAATAAGTCCTGAAAATCACGTAGTAACTCAATGATTTTTTCCACTTCAGAGTCAGACCAATAATCCCCAATTATTGCCTCCTTAGGTTCAACATCCGTACCAATATTCACTTTTTTTGTCTTCATGGGTTCATGATAGGCACGCACATTTTTATCCACACTGTCTAACACCTCATGCATACCCACTGAATGATCTATATCCAGATCTTCTACTTCCTCATCATCCACTATGTAGACCATCTTTCCTTTTCTTTCTCAAAGCAAGTGTGCTTAAGTAGCGTGGCATCTGTCTCTTCTTCTTTATCAAAGCACGCTCCTGAGTCTGTCTCACCAAATAACTCCTGAATGAGTTCTTCCACCTTTGCACTGTCTCCCATAGTTAAGCACTTTATAACCCTTAATGCCTCTTCCACTGGAGGTTTAGTAGAGAAGTAGTCAAAAGTCTGGACCATTCCTGCAATCAAATCCTACCAATTTCTAGTCTCTCTATGTAGCTCCACATATACATACCAAGCACGTGCACAACCTTGTAAAGTGGAATAAAGTTTGTGCACCCATAGCGAAGGTGGTAAAGCTTCCTACCCCTCTGTCCAGAGCCTCTCACACTACTGAACGTGGTGTTGAACAGGTTGATTACCATGATATGTGCAAATTTGAGTAGGTGCATTGCTCCTAGAAAACCGAGTTGTTAGAGCAATCCTGACTTCATTCCATTCTACAAGATTATCCCTGTGAACCACCCACCAGCACTGTTGTCCCATATAGGGTATATGCTAACATATTTCTTCTTTCAAATTGGTATGTCCACTGTTCCTCCATGGGCACAGGAATACCGTAGGGTCTCCTTCTCTAGTGTACCAAGGTACAAAGTTGTTACCTATCCTCCTAATACAACGAGGTTTGCTTCTCCATGAAAATGTTCTCCTTACTTCACGCCCAACCATCTCATAAGTGCCATGAGCCCAATTATCACAAGAATACTTGTGGTATCACTAATAGAATGTGCATCTTCCCACTGGAGGATTCCTTCCTTAGATGGCTCGAGTACTTCTGGGTCCCGAATGGCACGTACATAAATCCTGTTCAGATCTTCTTCACTCAAAGGCTCAACATAAGGCACAGATTTCCCATCCGTTAAAGGGATAATAACTCTTTCCTCCTTGTTCTCAAAACTTATATATCCCTTGTTGAACCATAGATCAACATTATTTGCGTAGCACCAAGGGCACCCAAGCAGAGCTGGGAAACTGTCTGCTTCTGCAAGTGCTAAAACCTCAAAGTCCCCAGTGAACTTGGCCCCTTGTATAGTAATGGATGCATCTTTTAAAACTCTGATGGGAGTGGCCTTAGTTTGATTAGCCATAAACAATACATTAGAAGATGGCTGCAATGGAGGTCTCCCCATCTGTACCCATGCATCTAAAGTAAGCACATTTACCTCCATGCCTGTGTCAATCAATATATTACTCAAGAGCCATCCATCCACAACAACATTCAGAGTGATCTCCTTGTCGTAATCTAAGCTATGAGGGGGAATATTTGCATGCAGGATCTGACATCCATTCTCAATACCTCACGCATGGAGTGTTTCCCTTTAGCCAATTCCCTAGTAATGGAATGATATTCTCCTGGCACAACATTTTGCATACCTCCTTCAAGTCATCAATATCTGACTAGACCATCTCTGTTGCCTTCTTTTGTTCCATCTTCCGTGATTGCTCCTTTAAACATTGTATTTCCCCTGAAGGTTTCTGAGTACCTCCATGGTCTCCTGATAAACCTCCTTTTGGTGCACAGGATCTAGATACCTTATATACAAAACATCCTCCTTAGTGATGGTAGGCTTCTATCTGTAATTATTCTCTGGCACACGCAACTTCAACGCATGTAGTAATCTTCACAGGTAATACCTCAGGTTCTGGTGCCAACTTTGGCATCCACTGATTTTCCACAGCGCATTGTATTCTAACCATCCCTGTGCCCTTGTTTTCCTGTTTATGTTGCTTGCTAAGATGCTCATATAGGTCTGGCATTCCTCATAGCTATGACTCTTCCCACAAAAAGAACAAGTAATATTCTGAGGACATTCACACCTGTAGTGGTCAGGAGATCCACATGTAAATCACATTCCATGAGGAAACTCACCTCATCCACCACCACGGCCTCGACCCCCAAATCCACCATGGTATCCTCGACCTCTACCATGTCCTCCTTCATAGCACCCCTCATTCCAATCATAGCATGCTTGATTGTGATCCTGATCCTGGTGCTCACCTTTACCCTTAGAGTTATCTGATACTCCTGTCTATCACACACCAATATCTATAGCATCATGGATCTGACCAATCAACCTACAGTCTTCTGTATCATGAGTCGTGGACCAAAAAATTTTACAATAGCAAGATACATTCTTCCTTATCACACATTTTAATAATGGGTAGTGGCTGGCATCATGGTTCAGATGACATATCTCATAGTCTAGCAATAATGAACACACTGACCTATGGGGACAACTATCCTTGGTGTGCCCTTCCACTTCACAGTCTGTACACCAAATCCCAGTGCACGTCTCATGTGTTGAATTTTCTGATAGTTTCTCCAACTGCTTTTCCATAGCTGTAATCTGTGCTTCCAGGAATGGGCTGACTCTAGTGTCTATACTTCCAACTGCCTCAGTGCACAAAGCTACTTCAAGTGCTTCGCATGGATCAGTGTGTCTTATGTGATAGTGCCCTTCTAAAAGGTGTGATCAGTCCTCCAACGAACCATTGTGCATGTTGGCTTGCATGAATATCATAAGAAATCTTAGACAAAAGTGTTTTGAAATGGGCATCATACTCCCAGACACTCTCAGTAGTGCCCTGCTTAATATCCTTGAGCACGCTTATACTCTTCTGCTCAAATTCAGGGATATAGAACTCTTTAAGGAAAGCATCTTTTAATGTTGCATAATCTACGCAAGTTTGATCAGGGTCAAACTTCCTGTACCAACTGTGTGTGTGTCCCTGTAATGTAGTTACAAATTGACTTTCCTTGCACTCAGAAGTTGTGATCCCTTTTGCACGCCACAGTATCTCACACATGTGCACGTGTTCAGCAACATCTTCTATGCCCCTATACTCTGGAAGATGGAGAGACATCTCCATGTAAATATTTTGGGGTTGGTGCAGACCCTGCCCACCTGATCCAGAACCTCCTGTGTTACCTCTGCCTCTAGAACCACTAGATCCACCAGAACTAGAGCCACCTATACCCCTTGATCCTCCACCTGTAGCCAGAAGTGGACCAGAAGATGTACTTCCCTGTGTCCCAATAGTAGTACTGAACTGAACTCCTATAGTCTGTGTGGTGGTACTACTCCCAGAAGTGAGTCCAAAATTCTACGCACTCAAATTTTGTGCTGATGATGTGCCTGAAAAGGTACCTCCAAACAACAACGAAGATGTTTTCCCTGCCATGGATGTACTTGCTATGTGACTTACTCCCTGCTTCCCTACTGCCCAAATTAGCTTGCTGACTATTGGATGTACTAGATACTGGAAAACCAAGCACAAGGGCTAGGTTTCTAGGTAGATTCAGATGTGTGCCCATGGCCCAGGTCATCTCTGCTGGCATGCTCCCTTGTGAGGCCAAGGAGGGTTCCCTGTCATGCTTTCCCAAATGGGGGAGTTCCAGATGCTCTGGCTCCATGCCTTCTACATGAGCTCCAAATCCTTCACGAGCCATCTCTCTCCTCAACGCCATCCACTCTGCAATATCCCATTGCTTTTCCATCTCCCTTTTGCATGCCTCATTATACTTAAGCCACCTTTCTTCTCTCTACCTTTCTACTGCTAGGTCCACCATCTTTCACCAAACCTGCTCCTACCCCCACGCATGGTGGGGTTTAGCTAGCCATCGGTTTTTCTTCCAAGTTCAGGGTCACCATCAAGATCTTGATCACCAGTGGAATGCCTTGCAAGTAAGTTCCCCTGGGATAACGTAAAAATTGGAACTCAGCTACCTCCGGGAAAGAATAAGTGGAAATTGAGTACTCCAGAATATAGTTGTTCAAAACACCATGGAACCAAGTATCCACAACGTGTCCAAATCAGATCAGCATCATATAGGGCCTGAAATTCTTCCTGCATCCAGACAAGTGTGCGATACCTCCAATTCCATTTAGATGCATAAGCAACCAACCACTCATACAATTCTACCAGGAAGATAACAAAGAAGCTCTCATACAAATAGTCATACAGATTCTGTTCCACCCACGTGCGTGTGTCAAACTCAGATCCAGTGTTGAACCTCCATGCGTACTCTTCTTCTAGATATTTTATCCACTCCTCAACACTTGCTAGGGTCAACCGGTACATCTTCATCATGAACCATCCTGAAAAAAACTGAAAAAGAGGTCCTGACAATGGAACCAATGATGCAGCCTAGAATCCACCATGAACAACCCAGGCACACTGGCACATCACTCAGCCTGAGATGAGTGCTCACCCGAAGCGCGCAAAGGTACCAAGCCCCTCTTTAGAGTTTCTTGTGCAGGATGTTAACATGTTGAAGATAGAGCATATTCAGAACCATAGTAAGCACAAACATTCCATTCAATAGTGCATAACCAGATCTAGATCTTAAAGAATCATGAATTAAACAATAACTATGACAAGATTGACCATACAAGAACCAATTACAGTCATGTTAACACCTTATCCATCCAATATACTCCATTATATTAAACACTGTAAAACATAGAAGCTTCTTACATCATATAACATTACCATAAGTTTATGCGCGCATCAGATCCAACAACATAACTCTACAATAACTCATACATAGTGTCTCAATGTCTCTCTCTAACTACACAGACTAATACATACTTATAGGGGTGGGGAATTTCCCTTCACCACTTACGCACTTCCCAAAATAGGTCACATGCTGAAAATAGCCATGCACCTTTACAATAATATGCACACATGCAAGTGCGCTAATAATAGATCTCCTACAGTTAACTGGCAGTAGTAATCCTATTATTATCCTAAACTCATGCATGGCACTTAGTAGATGCTCATCCGCAAAATAGCATTTGCATGTCGCACAAGTCTCCATCCCGTTGTGTGCTCCGCATGCTATCTCCAAAAATAGCCGTAACCATGAAAAATGGCTAAGTCTCAAATCAATTTGTCCTGGCACACGTTTCCTTCCCTATACTTCCCCGCCTTCAAATGTGCCTTGTTCCCATGTGCAAATCTTCTGTGTGTAACTTATTACATATTGCAGGTCAAAGAGCTTATATCTCATCTGAAAGTAAATGAAAGCCAATGAGATAGATAACGATATTTTTATTGGGAAATCTGACCACTGATAAAGCTTTCTGTATTAAGAATTAATAGGGTTAACCCAACACTTCCACTTTTCTCCTCGATCTTCTCGATCTCACAGCTAATCCATACCAATTTCTCATAGTTTCACTCACATATATAAAATAGATTGAATATATTTGTAATGATATGAGGGATCATCTTATATAGTGGAAGATATCATAATAAAGTTTGATGAGAAAAAGTTTAATATAATATTTTTAACGGGTTTGTACTGTAGTGGTAGATATCACACTTGACATTATACCCCAACACTCCCCCTTAATGTTAAGTGGGAGAAACAAAAAAAAAAGACATGCCAAACTTACCTTTTTCTACAAAAGGATTTACAGATCTAAGAATCAATAGTAGTGACTCTGGGTAGCATGCAGACAAGAGAAATCATACAAATTTTCCCATACATAAATTATTAAGACTAGTGCTTTAAATTTGAAGACTTATATTAGATTATGGAGCCTTTTATAAACAAGGCATTTCCTGTAACTAAAGCTTCCTTGGATTTACAATTAACTTCACATAGAGTGACACATTTACTTATTACAAAATGGAGGAAGTATTGGAATTTTACAACAATCATTAAGAGGTGACGTTGTCATGCAAACTCCCCCTCAATGGAACTCTGATAGGCTCAACAAGGAATGAAACTTGTAAAACTTCACAGAACACAGAGAATTTGTGAAATATATCTACAACTTGATCTTCAGTTGAACAAAACTTAAGATCAATATCACCATTCAGGAATTTCTCTCGAATAAAGTGCATATGAACTTCAATGTGTTTGACCCTTTGATGTTGAACTGGATTCTTTGCAAGAGAAATGTAACTATGGTTGTCACATAAAAGAGTATTTCTTCCTTTGACACCCATGTGCAGTTCATCCAACAGTATTTTTAAGCCACATAACTTCCTTTGCAGCTTCCATAGAAACTTCTATACTCTGCTTCAGTAGAAGATATAGGCACTGTTGGTTGCTTCTTGCTACTCCAAGTGATGGCACCTGTAACCAACTTGAAAATGTATCCAGAAGTAGACTTTATATTTACAATATCACCAACATGATCAAAATCACAATAGCCAAATAATTGTGCATCATTACAAGAAGAATAAAATAGACCATAATTAATTGTTCCTTTAATATATTTCAAAATTCTTTTTTCCATTTTCCAATGATCCTCATAAGGTTCTTGCATAAATATTGAAACAAATCCTACTGCATAAGAAATATCAAGTCTAGTAATAGTCAAATAAATTAGACTGCCAACTAGCTGTCTATATAAAGTAGGATCAAATTTAGCACAAGCTGGTTTAGGATCTAATTTAACACCAAATTTAATAGGAATGAAAATAGGGTTATAGTTAATTCATGTTAAATATTCATAAGAAAATTCACATCATACTGAGATTGAGATGTAATAATAGACTTATGATCTTGAAATATAACCATGCCAAGAAAATGATTTAGTAAACCTAAATCAATCATTTCAAAATGTTGTTTTAACCTTTCTTTAATTCTAACAATTAAATTCTGATCACTATAATTAAAATATCATTAACATACAATACAATAATGATAATATGATTATTTTCAAAATTAAAAAATAAATTATTATTAGAACAATAATTAGAAAGACCAAGCTCCTGAAAGAAACTATTAATTTTAGCATACCAAGCTCTAGGAGCTTGTTTAAGACCATACAAAGAATTTTCAACTTACAAACATATAGTTCCTTACCAGGTTCTTCAAAACCTTTAGGTTGTCTTCATGTAGATTTCTTATTTTAAGTCACCATTAAGAAAATAATTTTTAACATCCATTTGGTGAATTTCCCAACCATATTGGGAAGCCAATGCAAGAAGAATTCTAACAGTGCTCATTTTTTCTATAGGATAAAAATTCTCAACATAGTCAAGACCACGTTTTTGAATGAAACCACGAGCTACCAACCTTTCATTAAATTTTTCAATTTCTTCTATAGGGTTATATTTGATCTTATACAAGCACCTAGATCCTACAATGATTCTCTTAGAAGGAGGAGGGACTAGTTCCCAAGTGTTATTTTTAATCAAAGTGTTATATTCATCTTTCATAGCCTTAATCCATCTATCATCTTGATAGGATTATTCAAAATATTGTGGTTCAACCTCATAGAGGGTCATCAAGGCATGATAATAATGTTGACTATGAGTAATTTTTCTAAGATTAGCATAGGCTCAGAGTCTTGAAAATACTTTGAGCCCATTTAGGAACCTTGTGATGCAAAAATTTTGAGATGACTCCCCCTCAATCTCCATCATATCTAGATCAGGTTAATCATCCTCTTGAACTTTTTTTTCCATATTATTAGGAGAATTATTATCAGTCTCTATCTTAGGAGAAACAGAGGAGGGTTCATGAGAAGCATCACAGAATGTCTTTTCTAAGACATTGAACATTTTTGTTTTCTACTATGTCATTTGAAAGGATCATAAACTCTTAATCCTTTATGTTATACAACCATAGCTATACAAAAATACAAGATTTAAGAGGTTGGATCAAGCTTCTTCCTCTTAAATTTTGGAATAAAGATAGAAGCGAGACTACTGAATATTCTTAAGTGAGAGATATTTGGTTTTTGTTTTATCCATACTTCATGAGGTGTAGCTTGATGAAGAGATTTAATAGGCACTCTATTAATAATATAGACAACATTATTCATAGCTTCATCCCATAGAAACTTAGGCACATTAGAAGCATGAATCATAGTCCTAGCCATTTCTAAGACAATCTTATTCTTTCTTTCTGCAATGCCATTTTTCTGAGGGGAATAGGGAGTAGTCAACTCTCTTTGAATCCCACATGACACACATAACTCATCAAACTATTTGCTGACATATTCACCTCCATTATCAGTCCTAATTCTTTTTATTTTTAAGATTAGAAGCATTTTCAACAAATATTTAAATTCTTGAAACTTAGACAAGACATCAAACTTTTTCTTAATAAAATAAGACCAAGTCATTCTAGATAATTCATCAATAAACCAAACAACATACAAAGCACCACTGAGAGAAGGAACCTTCAAGTGGACCTCTCACATCACTATGAATCAATTCTAATAATTGAGAAGAATTTGGATCACAATGTTTGTGAAATGGTATAACATGCTACTTACCACACAAGCAACTTTCACATGTTTCATGATCAAATTTCATCTTAGGGAGACCAATAAAAATATTCAGTCTAGACATTTCATACAAGCTTTTAAAATTTACATAACCTAATATTTCATGCCAAAGTTGAATATCATTCTTGGAAGAGGAAGAAAAGTAAGATTCAGACACAAAACCATCAAAGATATATAAGCCATTTTTCTAAATACCAGAAGTAATAACATTACTGAACTTATCTTTTACATACCACTTATCTTGCAATAAAACAACTTTACAATTTTCTTTAGTTAGTTGAGAGTAAGACAAAAAAATATTTTTCAGTTGAGGAACACACAAGACATTCCTATTTACTCCATTTTAAATCTTAACATTTCCACAACCTTCAGATCTAATGATGGAATTATCACGTAGATAGATATTTTCCTCACATTTAACAACATTTGAGAGGATACCAGGAGTGCAAGTTATGTGCATAGAGGCACCACTATCAAGAATTCATTCATTGTCATTTGAAGTTGAAAGGGTAGTATACATGGCAATAGATTGTTCAACAATATTTACATGATTTTACTTCTGATATTTCTTTTGACTATTAGGCTTGTATTTTTTGGCATTATTAGTAGATTTATTAGTTTTTAATCTACAATCAGATTGTTTATGTTCAAATTTACCACACTTGTTGTAAGTTCCATTAAATTTGACTTTAAAATTCTGACTGTTTTTAGCAGAATTAGACTTAGGATTAGATTTGAATCTTAGTTTGATATTAGAATTTTGAATAGGATTGTTAATATTCATTTTATGAGTAGACCTATGATTTTGAGAGAACAATGCTTGAGAAGCAATCTCTTTTGAATCAAAATTTTCCATTACACGTTCCTCTTGAATTAACAAAGAAGACAGAGTGTCTAAATCAGGAAGATCATTCTCATTCTGATATTTGGAATTAAGAATTGAGATATAATTTTTGAATTTTTCATGAATATTTATTTGAATAATGAAATACATAAGCTTGTCTTGAAGCAATTCACAATTGCAACCATCTAATTGAGCTTTAATGTTCAAAAATTTGGCTAAATAATTGACTATTTTCTCATCCCCTTTCATGGGTGTTGTAAAGAAATATAAAATTAGCTTAATTATCTTTGACAGGTGATTGCCTTCATGCATAGTCTCTAATTGTTTCTAGGCATCAACAAGCGAGTTCATATGACCTATATGCATATAAAATTCATCTTTTATGCTTTGTAAAAGGATGGACATAGCTTCCTTTGATCTCTGAGAGAAGGAGCTAAGGTTTTCAGGTGTTGTTTGTTTACCAGTGGGTCATTTTTTCACACTAGTTACAAGATCTCATAGCTTCCTTACCGTAAAAAATATTGTTAAACGAATTATCCAAATACTATAAGTTGTTCTATTTAACAACTAAGACTTATCCAACGAAAAACTAGTAGAGCTAGCTATTTTTAATGCTCAGACGACATTGGCAACAAATTCAGCTAAAATTTTGAATTAAAGAAGCCAAATAGAGATAAAGAAACAAACTACAGATGTTCTTATAAGCTATACAAAAGCAACCAACTAGAGATTAAAAAAAAAAACTTGCTTTAATCGAGTTAAAAGACAAGGTAATCAAGCTTGGATGGAGACGAGCTATAGTCCTTCTTAAAAGAAAATTATTTTAAAAATAAATTAGAAAATATAAATTAATTAACTAAAAAACAAGCAAGGAATTAACAGTAGCCACTTGACATGAATCTAACGGCTAATAGAGACACACGTCACAAATCTGACGTTCTCCCAACTTGATTTCCCTAGCAGATTTGAGATACCGGAAGAAACCAAATTCAATGAACTTATGGATCCAGAGTGGGGGTCAGGAAAAAAATTTAGCTTGGCGAGATATTTTGCAACTTGGCAGGGGCGAGCTCATAAGCAAGATAATTAAGCTTAAACCAAACCACTTGACAAATAAAAACATATTAGAGAAAAACCAATGCAGAAGGTGACACATGGCATGGATCAACAATACCAAGAGGGGCATGTGTTAACTTTCCAAAAAAATCCAAACAGATCCCTTGGGTGGACTTGAAGTCCCCAGAATTAATTAAAACAAATAAACTAGCGGGTCCGCAACATAGTTAAAAAATGTGATGAAAAACAAGTCAAACAATGCCACTTGTCTACAATCTAATGATAGACAAGAGACACACGACAAAAGATATTAAAAAATAGATGCCACGAAAAAATACATGTGTCACTTTTCTATTAGCTCGTACTTCGCAAAGTAGCTCATAAGTAAGAAGAAAATTAATAGAAAATAACAGACAATAAAACCATACACATGTGTCGTTAATTTATTGGATCACTTATTCACACTCTGACAAACTGTAAATAGTATGCAAAAGCAAATACTTAGTTAAAGAATGCCACTCATCGAAAATCTAACGCTAAAGAATAGACACTTGGTGGATTTCTGCTAAACTTTATATAGATTTATTTTGGCAGACTTAAAGTCCCCAGAATAAGCCAAACTTTAAAATAAATTCCGGGTCCGAAATCAAACGACAGGTGTCACAATATTAGTGGCTAAGATAAAGCAAAGACTGACACCCTGAAAGATAGAGGCTGGCACTAGAAAAAATTAGAAGAAACATGTAGCCTTTCTATTAGACCGCACTTCACACTCTGACAAAGAACAAACAAAATGTGAATGAAAGTGGACATGTTCTATTGGTTCGTAACTGACAAATATGGACAAATGCAAAAAGATTAAAGAAAGCACATGGAGCCTTCTTAATGATTCACTTTTTACAAATATGACAAACGTGAAAAACATGGCAAGCCCTTATTGGTTCACGTTTCATGACTGATAATCAGATAAACAATAAGTCTGACAATGCGAAGCAAGATGGAGCCTTCTGATTGGCTTGGGCTTCGTAAAGATAGATAGATCTATAACAAGACTGACAAATGCAAAGCCACTTGACACTTAATGACTGGCCTAAGCTTCACAAAGAGAGAACTTCATGGAAAAAATGATTTTTTTTTATAAAAGACTGACAAATGTGAAGCCATTTGGCACTTAAATATTGGATTAGGGTTTGGAAAGACATATTTAGCAAAAAATAAAGATTTAATAAGTCAGGGCAGATTTAAATGCTTCACACTAACATAATATAGAGGGATATTTTAGATCCACAGTCAAAAACAACCCTAACGGCTATAAACGATGCGAAAAAACATAAAACAAGCTTGTAAACGATAAATTTAAACCGAAAACGACTGAAACAAGATGCAGAAACACATATCTAAGCATACAATTTCTCAAACATGATCTAAACAATCATTTAATCTATATTTCAAAAATAATTGGACGGGAATTGAAATTTTAAACTTGGTTAGCTTAAAGACGACTGCTGAACAATTAGGGCTTCAAAGATCCGTAAATAAACTTCAAGCTTCTTTTCTTTAGCCAATTAAAATCTTGTAGGTGATCCAACACACACATACTCACCAAATCTGATACCATGTTACAGAAACTATGGGAAGATATAATTAAAAAATTATAAATCCACAGATTAACTACCAAAGATTATAGATTACAGTGTGTAGTTAAATTTATCATAGATTTAGCTTATTATAGATAACAACTTACATAATGTAATAACAACAACAAAAAGCAAATAACAGGAAAATAAAATGAGAGATAAGACATCAAATTTATAGTGGGAAACCCGAAGGAAAAAACCCACTGATTAAAGCACTGTCTGTATTAAGAATTCACAAGACTTTAACCCAACACTTCCACTTTACTCCTTGGTATCACAAAACAATTGCAGAGTTATATCTCATGAAGGTTCAATACAATACAATGATAATTTATGATCTTGACAATCAGATTTATCTTTCTAGATATCAATATGGTACTAATGTATACGTTGCTAATAGCTAATCCCGAGCGGGATCGCCCTCATTAATATATGGGGGGGTAATCAATCGAGCCGCTTCACTCTTAAATGTGGAAGACCATCATAATAAATTTTGATGGAAAAAATTTAAAGTAATATGCGGTGTACAACAGTGGTAGATATCCCACTTGACATTACTGCCCCAATAGTTATGAGAGTAATGATTACAAGCTTTCTAAACTAGGTTTGCTCATCAACATTCAAATTGGGGGCATAATTCAAGCAATAGTGCTACTCATAATCTTCCCATATCAGTTACGAGTATTAATATTTTAAGGATACTAAAACCCAATTTGTCATTACAAAAAAACACAACTAGGAACATGACCCAACAATTGTAATCCTCGTAGATGTCCCATACGATCTACGAGCATTGTCACTTCAAGAATCCTATACCAAGTTCATCAACACAACATGAGGAATCTTTACCATCTTATAATTAATGTTAGGTAGTTGAAAATAGTTTTAATAATTCACATATGTATTAACACAAAATAGGAGTAACACTCTATTAATAACAATTGACGTAACTGTCCCATGTCAGTTACAAAAATCATGATTACCAGAATCTTAAACTTAGTTTGTCATGATCATATTCAAAGAGTTATGCATGTGAAACAATTAGTATAATTATTAGGCCAAGTGCTATAATGCTCAGATATAACCATAAATACAACAAATGAAAAAATATAAAGAAAAATTGTCTAGCAACATACAAATGACAAAAGAACAACATGTTTTCAACATTATAATATAAAAAAGATAACCCAACAAAAGGAAATGTATAGTTAGACATTCTAGTTTTCCCCATGATAATTTCCGCAACCAATCTTATTGTTTTTCTAGTTTATTCAAAAAAATTGACAATACATATGTCAATTAATAGAATTGTGCCCCTCACAGCTATAACTCCTGGCTTCAACATAGCCAATTTGTCTTAAACATCTTATAGGAGATTAAAAGAATACGTTATTCAACAGGAATTATTAAAACATGATATATTTCAACAAATCAACTGATTAATAGAATCACATCAAATCATAATACACACAAAGAGAGAGAGAGAGTAAGGGATCAATGAAATTCCATCTACAAATAAATTAACCACTTAAATTAGTGCAAGTCTATCTGTGACTAAGTTAACCACTTCAATTAGTGCAAGTCTATTTGTGACTAAGTTAACCACTTTAATCAGTGCAAGTCTATCTGAGACTAAGTTAACCACTTCAATTAGTGCAAGTCTATCTACATCAAAGTTAACCGCTTCAATTAGTATAATTCTATTTGCATCTAACTTAACCTACTTGTGCTAATTTATCTCTATCTGTCCTCGCCTATGGTTTGTTAAATGTTGGACCTCAGAGATTGACAAAGGATAGCCATTGTGTTTACAGTAAATTGGACTCTTCTTCAGTGTACATCTTTCAAAATGCTTTCATGAGCCATTATTTCATCTCTTCATCATCAGATGGAGGCATTCTCTTGGGTCGTGTTATATACCATTTGGGATTTAGAGAATAGGAAGCATATGAAGTAGGGTGTTCATTGTGTTCCACTGTCGTATCATAATTGGCTTGTTATGCTCCTCATAAAATCCCAAAGTAGGATCCCCACTACAAATGGTTTGCTTCATCTTCCCAAGCATGGTGTCAAATGTCTCATAAATCTATATAAGACTAAGAGAGTTTGTATTAACATATATTATGACACCCACTATAGGTGAGATGATGGAACAAATGTATCTGCAAATAAGTTACAAAATAATTCAGAAAATATTAAGAATTTAAGACACAAAGAGTGAATCAAAATGCTATAAAAAAGAATGAAAATCTAAAATAACTTACAATTCAGAAACATGGATAAAAATATTAAAAATTAAAAAACTAAAATGTAAATATTAAATATATAAAATCAACAATTTCTTACCTCACTGTGGACCACCAATCATCGTTGAGGATCTTTTGTTTCACACTTTTTCCTTCAGTAGTGTTTGCCTCTATCCATCTACCCCACTCTTGATTAACTGTCATTAATTGTAGAGCCTTTTGTACCTCAAGTATCCTCTCTAACAAAATGAAATAGCTAGCTTATCTAGTGTCCATGGGCTTGAGGAATTCCTTCTTAAAATAAAACTTGAGTAGAGCAAGTGAGGCGTGATGGTTGCAAATGAACGCTTGTATGTGTGTAGCCTCTACCACCACTATCTTCACCCAATCTATCTTTCTAATGTCTTTTAATGTGTTGTTCAACACATGAATACAACATGGAGTCTAGAAAATGTGCTTATAAGCACCCTCAACCATCAGGCCAACTAACTTACATACGGGGGATGAATCAGTCACCACTTGTACAACATTTGAGGGTCGAATCTCCTCTATAACATCCTTCAAATTTGAAACTATAAGGTTGTATGCTACCTCTTCCTTGTACAATCAATAGTTCTAAGAAAATAAGAGCTAACAGGACATGTGACAATGATATTGATGAGTGGTCGATGCCTAATATCAGTCTACCCATCCATGATGATAGATGCTACAACACATGTGACACCCAGTGTGACCTTCATTTCCTCCATCACCACACACATTAGAATATTGGAATAGTCTTCTATCAGGGGAAGATTGTCTGTCCTCAATGTTATGTCTCCAGGAGGCACATAACTGAAAAACAAGTGGTAATTACATCTTTGAACATTTTTTTGAAGTAAGGGGAATGTGACATGTGAAATGGTATTACATTAGCAAAGAAGAATTTGGTAATAAAAGAGTTAGCTACTTCTCATGATTGCACATTGAACATCCCCACAATAGTAGTAGAATTTCTCTTTCCATTGGTAGAATCCACTCCCCTTTGATTTTCAACATCCACATATTAGGTAGGAAATTGTGCACCATACATAGTCTCCAATGGCATCCTTTTTTTTTCTTTCCTCACCCTCCACATGTAGCATAGTCACTTTGGCCTTCTTAGCTAATGTTATTTATTTACAACCTTTTACCCTTTTTCCATTTATACCTAAAATATGACTATAAACCCTTCTGTAGTTTCCCCTAAAATATTTGTTGCAAATATGACACAACCACACTCTACTCCCCCTTGAGTTTTTTTGTCAATGGTGTAAACTATGAAAGAGATTTTTTAGGATTGAATGGTCCCTTTGCGTATATTTTGAGTAGTTGAGAAGGGTATTCAAATGGATTATTTGAACCCATAGTTGCTACAACACTCTCACTCCCTGAAGAAACCCTATTTATACCTCTATGTTGCATTTAAATCTCTTTACCCTTACTACCCCCACTGTTGCTCATTGTTTTTATTAAAAATATAACACCCAACTGAAACTGTAAGTGCAAATAATAAACAACCAAAAAAACTCCCTAGGTATTTAAAGTTTGAATCCTTGAAAAAAATAAAAACAAATGAAAAATAATTTGTGTAAATTTGTAAAATGAACAAAGGATATGAAACATACCTTATATGTTGTAGAGTACTGCTCTCTTATCATTTTCTCACTATTGTTCTTTTTTCTTCTCTATGTTGTTTTATTTCTTTATCATCTCCTTCATAAGATGGGAAATGAGAAAATGAGTTTCTTCTTTTTGTTTTAGTTGTAAGAGAGGTTGTTTTTAGGTTTAAGTTAGTTAGGAATGAGTGTGGGAGTCCTTGTGGCCCCCCACGTTCCTTTTTATTAACTATGAGTTTTTTAAAATCCTACAGACTATAAACATGATTACATTGTGAATGTAGATACAAATGCTAAAAAACAACCCCTAAAAAATGGAAATAGAATCTAAATTTAAAAGTCCCCTAGGGACTTTAACAAGTACATTTGCAAGCAAATAAAATTATAAATACCTCTTGCATTGCTCTTAGCTCTTGCTCAGATCACGTCATGCTCTTCCTCTTACTCTCACTCTTGCTCTTCCTAGGGGACGTTGCCCTTGCCCGTTGCCCTTGCTTGGTGTGAATATGGAATGAGCCCATACTGTCATTTTATAGGGGCATAGAATGACACTTTTAGGGTTAGGTATGTTTCTTTTTTGAACATAGATTATATTTCATTGAAAAAAATCATGGGTAAAGTGGATGGGTAGAATGTGTTTAGATTTAAATAGAAAAAGGACGCAACAGTCGCAGGGGACGTTTGGACGTCCCCCGGTGTACGTACTTCAACCGTCTTAATGGACGTCCAAAGTCCCCCGAATTGACCCCTGGATGTCCCACATGTCCCCCCGAACATCCTCCACCTTGCTCAAACGGCCGCGATAACGTTTCTATAGAGCACCCTTGCTCTATTTGGCATAAAGTGGGGGAAATCCTATTTCCCCCATAGATTGTACATACAAACAAGGATGTATTATGAGACTAGTCCCCTGACTTGTGTCTTAAAAACTTGGGGAAGGACGTGTCCCTTGCGTATAAAGCACTAATATGTTTAATACATGTTTATTGAGACATTCATCATTGTTTCATGGATGATACTTAAATTGAATAGAGTAGATGTACTTGAATTTGTAAGTAGTCAAGTGTCTCTGGCTCATTTTATCGAAACAACTCTAGAAAGAAGAAAGTGGGGGGTCCTTGTGGATGCAAAGAATTTTGCTCTTTATTAGTGTGTTCCAGGAAGATTATATTGAATTTCAAGCAATTGAATTTATTTGCTGAAGACATCTGAGTATGATTCCAAATGTGGTTGTTGATCTCAACTTTCTAGTGCACGAGTGATTTATGTTTATGCAGATTTCACACGAATTGTGTAAATGAGCTAATATAACTATATTGGATGGAAATTTTATGCACTCGAAGATCTGCTATATATGTCTGAGTAAGTATAGGAGTTGTCCAAGAGCTTTGTTTTAAGTAAATTGGATGATATCATTAAGGACCTATATAGTTAAATTCCTTTTTTTGGACATAGATTACTTTGGGTAATTCCTTAATTAAGCAAATTTAGTTTAGTATCATTTACTTGTTGAATCAAGCACGTCAAGATTTAGTTTTAGGAATTTATTCAACAAACATTTAGATTTTAGCATCTAAAGTTTATGTTTACATTTCCTATCATTATTATTTTCTTTGCAAATTTTATATAATCATCAAAACCACATGAGTAATTGACACCAAGTAAAATACTGAGGTAAAGACACCTAGCATCCTGCCAAGAGATCAAAAGCTGGGTCAACCATATTGCTTTGTTACGATCTATATAGGATAACATAATGGTTTAATTTGAGTTTTGATCAATTGCTGTATGGGTTTGACTATTCCATTTCTCTAATGATAGATCCCTTTGTCCATTGTACGCCTTAGACTTTTTAATCTTTGTTATGGTTTCTAAAATGTTTTTATACCTTTGGGGGACTATCTCACCTGTTAGTCTCTTGCAACCTTGCTAAATGACATGGCTACATGTTAAAGCTTGTAATTAAATATGGGTATGAAAACTAGATCGATAAGGTCTTAAATCAATGTATACCTAACACTATCAATAGCATTATGACATTATAATATACTCTAATGCAATTTAGTACATTAAATCTACATAGTCTCAATGAAGTCACATACTAGTTTGGTTGTTATTCATAGCTAATATGACTAGTGTTGCAATGTCAAAATTAAGTGGGTCCCAATCTCCCAAGACTTAAGATGAACATTATTGTGATGTTTAGATACTAATGATTCAACAATTAGGTAAATGAGCATTTAATAAGAGTAAATACATTAGTCCTATAATCAAAGTGATGAGGCGACAATAACTGATCAAACATGGGATCTGCAAGCTATAGTAACACTGATACTTCCGATAGGGAAACATAAATTAAAAAATTTAGTTGTATTTTCTAGGAACTAGAAGATGGGTTGCTATATTTTGGTATTAGAGTGGTATGTTTTATGCTACGACCTTTTCTGTTCACTATGTTTTGAAAACTAGTTCACATTTCATGTACCGATTTGGATATATGTGCTTTGAAGTGAAGGAATTGCTTGAGCCAGATAGGTGAGTTGCATAAGATGATTGACATCACTCTTTAGTAAGCCGATTGGTTCCTCTACGTGACATTACTTGATAATAAAACTACAAATTTCCTGATCACATAAGGATGCAAAAACTGCCCTTGGATCTGGAATTTGTGATAAAAGACATATGGTGATTAAAGGCTTCCGTAAGGCTGACAAATGGCTTCTTCATGGGAAATTATTGCAAACAAAGAGCTCTATTGCTTTGTGACCTAGAGGTAGGGGATAACGGATTAGTTTATAATAGCTTGATTGTACCTCAGGACAATCCCTTGATCTACCGAGCATTGTACTACACTAGTACATATTCACTTAGATGAAGGACCTCAAGACATGTGTAGCTCTCCCTCTTGAAGTGGTTAACTTAGATGTAGATAGACTTGCACTAATTAAAGAAGAAGGCTTTTGACAAGACCCTAATAGAGGCCTCCGAAAGAGTCTTGGTAATGATCTTTGACATCAATTGTATGACACGAGAGCGATCTAGGGCATGCCCAGTAGAGATGTACTTCAGACTTGTAGCATGTTGTAGTGCTCAAAAGAGTTCCTCATCTATTCCCCCCACTAAGCTTAGGTGGGATCCATAGTGATCCTAAGCAGGGGAGGTGTGATGACTTTACTTCATCAGAAACAGCTCAGCGCTGAAGAAGGAAAAATGAAGACACGGAGGTTTTGTCTTTTTAGTTAATAGGACCGCCCAACTCTAGGTTGCAGAGCAGTGGTTACAGAACCGCCGCCCAACTAGGGCGATGCAGTCCTCTGAACCACCGGTCTGCATTGGGCAGCGTAGTCCTGGCTCTTTCGGATAGAAAACATAAAATACGCAACGAACAGTCCCATAATTTGGAAAGGTTGTTCGTGGCTCTTCTCCTCCATGACTTTTTCCATCCTCCAGTGCACGGGAGGATATGAGAAAGGTCTATAAATACATGTTTGTAGAAGAGAATAGGATCATCGAAGCATGAAAGCAAGTGAGCAAGAAGTTCTTAGTGTTGGAATTGTGTTTTGTAGAAGAAAGGAGTGTTGAGGCAAAGCAAGCAAGTATTTGGGAGGAAGTGTGAGACATTATCTACTTCTCTTTCATACTTATTGTAAATTCTGTACTTGTTATTTTGAATTGGCCAATAAAAAGTGGGAAGAAAGAACATTTTCCCTTCTCAACTGGTTTTTCCTCCTCTGGAGGTTTCCAGGATAAAAATTGTTGGTGTTCATGGGTTTATATTCTTTCCTTTCTTACAATTGTTGATTCTAAGAATAAGAAAAAATCATTCACTAGCTATCTCTGTCATTTTCTAATTGAAAGTAGCACAACAACATTTAATTGTGATTTAGTGAACAATTCTAAAGTAGAGAGTTTACAGATCAAACAGTCCCATTAATCATGCTAGAACTATTGGAGCTCAAAATTACACATGTACCTGATTCAATAAACTCTATGGGTTTTGAGGAAACATGGGACTGTCTCCAAGTCGTGGGACTTGCTACTGGAAATAGACCTCAAGAGAAGGCTGACTTCCTCTACCTATTCCTAATACTAAACTACTCCTAAAAATGCAAATGAAACTATCTAATCCTAATATAACAATCTAAGGGATCGGGTTTAGAAGGAAATGCATGAAAGGGAAATCCTAAACTAAGGGGAGGTGATAACATTAAGAAAATAGATGAAAGAAACTGTCAATGAGGGAAAGATAGGAGGAAATAATGATGAAGAGGGTAGAATTGAGTGCCATAGATGAAAACAACATTTAAAATTCCATTTTCACACAATGCACAACAAAGATAAATCCTACAAGGTGAAAAAACATACACAATATACCTGTAATGAATGAAGAGGAAAGAGAATGCAATAGAACACAATTTGGGGATGAAAACAACCACAAAACATGAATTTATTTCCTTGTAACGATGCATAGTGTAAACACCAAATTTGGGTCACACTCCCCTTAGTCCCCTTTAATTAATTAACGTAACGTATTCACCTAACCATGACCCCTTACCTCACATTCATATTAATTTAATTACTTACAATTGAATTAATGTTCATCCTCACATTATTAATTAACTTAATTACTTTAATTAAGTTAATTTACACCTCACCTAGCCACATCACCTAGACACCTCACCATGGACTTATTCCTAGCCTATTAATTAACTAAGATTGAGTCTCTACTTATCTTAAACAATTGGAACTCTTTCAAACCCTAAAATTAAAGTCCTATTCCTTCTCCAAAAACACTCCCACTTATCTAAGTGCCAAACCTCACTTGACACCCAGACCCTGATTAGCAATCAAGATCACGCTAAACATAGTAAAGATCATGATATTTTTGGTAACTTTGACTAATTCACCCTAACTGACGTTGGTTTATCCTCAGCCGATGTCGGTCACCTAAACCGCCATAAGTTCCTTTATATACAATTTTACAACTCTTTACATGGGTTGGTCATTCAGTTTTGGGAATTCTATTACAATCAAGCGTGAGTCTCAAAGCCATTTTTTAATCCAAATGACAACGACACACCACCAGAGTGCATCACAAGCAACAATTTCTCTTCTAGAGCGTTGGAGTATCCATGGGAACACATAGGTTGCACTGCCACGACACTGAACCAGCCATCACCTCGCCTATCAACCACCAGCCACCTTCGTTCATGAGATCTTCATAGCAACAAGTAAGTAACATGGTTTTCATCATCTGTACTTACTTTACCATAGATCTTTTACTTCTTTCAGTATTTCCATTTCTGCTATTACCCGGATATCTCCATCTTCCCACCAATCCACCTACCCAACCATTTCAAGTCTTTCCACCTTTCTTAACCTCTTCCTCTACATTCCTGAGTCTTCTTAGCCATATTACGAGCCTAACCACACCTTCCTCACTCTATGTGCAATCACAGATGAGCTAAAAATCTATTTTTATTAATTTATCACCCATTTCCCCTACCGACGTTGTTTACCTTACTACCATCGGTTTCATCCCTATACCGGCATCGGTCACCCGATCGATACCGGTCTCTGTGTTATTTTACACCCTCAGACCAACAAGCCTTCTATTCAACCAAAACCAACCCAGACTCACCTAATCAGTCCCAGACCTTTACCAGACCTCTGAACAAACCTGCCTAGCCCGAAACAAACCTTTGGTTTCATTAGATTTAGTGATACATTTCATATTTAACATTAAATCTAGCATATTGTTTTGTATTGAGAAACCTAAATCATTGCATTACAATAGGACATTTTTATTGCAGTTTCTTATTTACGTTAAATTAAACAGTGGATTGACAACCTCTCTAGGAAGCATCACGCTTCCTAGATCTAGCATACGCTAGGCAGTCCACTGTCATATGCTATTTAATGCTCTTTTGTGGTCTTGTTTTGTATTTACAGGTAGTCCTTCCCAGACAAAAAGGAGTTCTCTACGATCAACTTGGATAACGTCAACAACACGTGCATTCTACCTTCCACCTTCACTTCACAAGTATTCCTCCTTAACCACTTACCTTCTATCTGTTTCATCCTAGAAAGCTTGAACTTATTGGTGAAACATTTTGGCATGCCCGGTGGGACCCATTTGGGTTCTTTGCATTGTTCATTCTTAGGGAATCATTGTGTGTTTATTTCTTTTTGAAAGAGAGTTCACATTAAATATTCTCCCTTGGAAACATTCTTCTTCTCCTACTTGTCTCAGTGAAACTTGTAGTTTGGATTAAAAAGAACACTTATTTTTATTCTGTATTGCATTAGTGAAAGACATACTCTTGCCTATTCATTATTTCTCTCATCAAATTTCATTGTGGATTTTGGTTTAAAATATTTGCATCTCATTTCTGTATGCTGCATTATAGCTCATTTAAATTATGGGCAACTATATGCTGGAAGTCATGACCAACTGATGGTTGAAAAATTGAACCATATCTCACATTTTGCAACACTCTCTCTCTATACCAAACCACTAAAAACAAACTACACATTTCTTAAACAACGTCTTTCCCAAAAGAAGCTATCGACAATCACACGATCAAAGGATTGATAGTGGGCTCTAGCTAGTTTTCTAGCCAGTCATCATATCAAAGTAGGGCCTCGTGTACTGCAAATTATATATTGGGGACACCACGCCAAAATTTACTTGAAACCAACCATAGTTTTTAGTTTTCGTAGGGCACCTTCGGTAACCAAAAATCTATTCTATTCACAAGTCAGTCCTAAATGGCATAAGCCACAACATAAAATCTACAACATAGGATTTCATGTTTGCTAGCTTTTGCTTGATTTTTGTTTTGAGGTGTGAGTTTATTTTCTCCATTTTTCTCTACCTACATACTCCACAATCATAGTTGGTGTATTCTAACTATTTCTGAGTTTGTTAGGATTAATCATTTTCATGGATTGGGATTAATCATTGCATACTCATAGATTTCTTCTGAGTTGGTCCTTTTATTTGATCTAAATCACCAAAATCAACTTTTTCCATCTTTTCAAATATTTCGCAATAACCATACCTATCGGTCTAGCAACCGCCATCGGTTATATCATCATACCACCATTGGTTTACTGACCGTTGTCGGTTCAGAGTTATTTTGGTCATTTTCCCAAACAATTTTTCACTCACACCTATCACCTTCTGTGACTTCCTCTGTCACTTCAATATAATTCTGAGTCTTTGATATCACCTTCAGAATCCAGTTTCACTTCATTTTCATCATTTATTACTAGATTTGCAAACCTTTCATTTCTCCCCAGTAACCAGCATCGGTCTAGCGACCAATGAAGATTACCCTTTCATACTAAAATCGGTTACCGAACCAATGTCAGTCTCTGTGTTATTATTTTTCAATCAAAACAATGATCAAATCCCACCTTCTAGATCCATTTTTTCCACTTTTCTATGTTTCTGCATCATCAGCAGAGCTCAGATCACTAGTTCTATTGTCAGTCACATGGTTTTGACTTGTAGACAAGCCAATGCTCTCATGTTTCATGCTAGCCACCAGCCTCTTCCACCTAGCCCATCACCCCCTTCCATCTCATCACCTATGGACCCCAATCAGTCTCTTACCATACCCACTGGTGATGAGGAGTTTGCAAGACTCCTTGATCAAAACCTCATCACTCAAAAGTATTACCTTGCTCATTCATCTACCAACTATTCATCAGGGAAGCTTGTATACGACATGCTTGTGTCCATTCCTCCTACTCTCGCACCCACTTCTACATCAGCTACTACCAGCGTAGCCTTAGCCTCTTCCACCTTACCACCTGTGGTTTCCCAACTTGACCCTACATCATTGATATCTGCTGCACCTATGACATCTATCATGCCTTTGACATCTATAGCCCCTACGACGTCCACCATGCCTTCATCATCCACCCTTAGTATAAGTCTATTTGCGTCCTCCACTTTTCATATGCCTATTGCATCTTAGCTACCACTAGTGTCGAAAACCCATACTCCCTTCCAAAACCTTTTCCTCTCCATCCCGCAGTCTCTTCCTCCAATTTCTACGAGAGTCTTTACGTCCACCCCACCTACCTACACCTATCACCAACAACCCCCTATTTCATCTACCGCTTACCCAGGGTACTTTCCCTCCACATCTATTCCATCCTATGTTCCTTCATCACAATTTTCGTACTCGGCACCACCACATACTGGAGTGCCATCCACATCATACCCATCTTATCTCCCTCCTTATACTACAGGGGGTGCTCCATCATCACAACCCACAAATGATCTTATCAAAATGATGATGGACAAGATGCAGACATTAGAAGCATCTGTCTCCTCATCGTAACTCTTTGACATACGATGAGATTTGCAACAAGCCCATTCACTCATCCATTCCAATTCATCCATACCCTACACATTGGGAAATTCCTAAATTCAACTGATTCAACAACAAAGAAGATCCGCAACAACACTTGTAGTATTTTAAACATGTGTGTTATCTCATTGCTCATGATGTCGCTTTGCTCTTGCGAATATTCCCAACATCCTTGACAGGAACGAATTTAGATTGGTATAGTGCTCTACCCAGACACTCCATCTTTTCATTTAATCAGGTAGCTCAGGATTTTCTAGACCACTTTTCTATCAACATTGTCAAGAAGGTCACCATGACCGACTTGTATGGGACACGCTAATATGAAGACAAATATATTAGATATTTTGTCACTCATTGGATCAACCAACTCACATTCCAATTACCTCATTGATAGACTTGTTCAGCAGATCTTGTGCTAGACACATCTCACCAACTCTCCAAGTTCAAACCTTCTGCATGTTTGACAAGGTGTTCGCCATGGCCTGAAAACTTGAAATCCGTGCCATTGAAGAGAAGAAGATACAATTGCGTAACAAGAATGCTGAGTTTAAATCAAATGATACCTCTTCTTCTTCCAAACCAAAAAATAATTATTCTAAAGAAAAAGGATCTGCCAACGCAGTAGTTTTGAAAGCTGACCCATCTCATCCATCCAACCAATCAAAACCTTCTTCCAACCTTTCTCTTGTTCAGGATTTTTAGTTCAAGCAGGAGCAACAAAAATATACTCCCATAGGAGAACCCTACTCTTCAGTTTTAGAAAAACTTCTAAAAGCCAGAGCAATCACTCTTCCACCCGTCAAACCACATACTAGTTTTGACCCTTCTTATCCTATGCCTACATGGTACAAAGAAAATGATTACTTCAACTATCATCACGTTAGAGGTCATATCAACGATAATTGTATAACTTTCAAAAACATCATCCAATAAATGTTAGATAATGGAGATCTCATCTTGGATAACCCTAATGCACAAATGCTAATCAAAACCTTCACATCTTCAAGAATATGTTCCCAAATCACACCCTGTCATCTAACCAAACTAGCAAAACTTTGACCAGTGACAAAAACGTTCGTGAGGTTCATGCCATTTTTGACATCATACCAACTCCTTCTACTCAATTTCCTCCCATTCCATCTATTGAGGAGATTCTTGCATGAGATCCTTCATCCACGGAGGGACCTATTTCATCTACTCCTCTACCCATAGAGGAGTCTCCCTTATCTTCTCCTCCACCAATGGAGGAGTCCACCATATCTGCTGATGCAGTTGCCCCACTCACCTCTCAGCCTGATGAACAACCTGCAATACTTACTCTTATACCCATGGGAGAGTCATGCTTACCTTATTATTCACCAAAAGAAGAACCTACCTCATCCAACTTGCCTTCTCCCCTACACACAAGGGATCCATTAGTAGCATCCCTTCTTATTGGTGAAAATTCTCCACTGGATTTCAAAGATCCTGTTGATATGCTCTTTTCTCTTCTACCCACAAAGTCTGAAGCCAGCCATTTCCTTGTCTCATAGACATTCTTTATAGGGATTACTACCAAATTAACATCATCCTCCTCTACATCGGTGCCATTCTCACGTTTGGCCGACCACTTGGATTATGTTGACAATTCCATGCTTTGGGGATGCCTTCGACTACCTATCTCAACTCAAATGCAGATGTTATCCGTTGACACTTCCATAATCTATCCAAAGGTGTTTCAGATAACCAAACCCACCATGCCCATGCCAGTTGTAGCTACCCCTTCTTCATCACCCTCACCCACACCTAAACCTTTACCATCAAACAAACTTTTTCCTATGCCTAAAACCCTACCTGCACCTATATCTTCCTCTGCATCCAGACCCATTACCACATTGGGAGTCATGCCGACATTAAACCTAGTCCATCCTCCTATCAAATTGGATTTAGCCACATCCTCACAAGATCATTGCAAAGACTATTCCCCCACCTAAGAGGAATACCAAACCTTAGGCCACATACACTAGATTTCACCCACTACCCCTCTATCACCTTCACCACTTCCATCTATCCTAGGTCCCCACCCATCAACCTTGGTCAAACAACCTCCTACCAAAGGTAAACCAAAAACACAACAGCCCACCTCCTCATCATGATCCTCTGTTCCACCCAAATTACCTACACAACCTACACCTTTGCTGTTACCTACATCCTTTCTACCTCCTATACCTACACCACTTCTTGTATCCTCATCATTACCCATGCCATTCCCTTCTCCTCAACCAGTCCCTTCCACATTGCCTCTTACCACCATCTTCACCGCACCTCCATTATCACCTTGGCTAACCCATCCCCTTCTACCATCTGCCTTTCCCTTCTACATCACACACTCCTTATTCTCCTTTACCCAAGAAGGTGTAACCCAAGCCCAAAATCCCACTACCTTTCAAAGAGGTAGTTAAACCTACACCGCCTCTAACAACTAGTTCACCATTACTACACCTTTACTCAAGAAGGTGCAACCCAAACCCAAAACCATACTATCTACCAAACAAGTAGTCAAACTTACTCAACATCCGATTCTACCTCCAGTGACACCTCTCCCACCAAAATTCACCCACACTTCCATCCAGACCCACACTTACTTCACATTGTGATCCATTGGCAGGGTCTTACACCAACATCTTAGCTAACCTTTTGGAAACCTCTGTCATCACATTGCCACCGCTTAGACCTTATGACCCACTCAAACCTAAACCAGAAGGGTTTGATGATACCAAAATTTGCACTTACCATCATGTGTGTCAGGGCATGATGTGGAAAACTGTAAGGCTCTTAAGACTATTCTTCTCCAACTATGTCCTCTCGAAGAAAAATTTGACGATGATGATCTTTTAGATGAGGACCCTATTCCACTTGCACCTATCACCACACATCCTCATCCCATACCTATTTAGAAACCTCCATCTCCACCTCCAAAACCCTTTTATCCTCCTCCAAAATTTGAGATCAATATGGTCCGTATTAAAGAGCTAGCCAAACCTCCACCAAAATTCCATTGTGCTGCATTGCTTTCACAAAACCATTATATTCCCTCACCATATTTTTTCCCATCCTGTCGCTACACCTTTCATGACTCACCTTCTCCTTCACCACATATCAATATGGTTCAAGTTTCCACTCGAGCCTAGAAGGACAAAGGAAAGGAGAAAACAACCAGCTCATCCACTACTCCTTTACCCAACATTCCATCTACACCTACACCCAAAATCACCATCCGTGGACCTACATACCCTATTTTTGACAGGGTTTCCCATCATACAATGCTTAAATAATTACACCAGTCTCCTCTCAAAATGTCTTTGTATGACCTAGTCCAAACCTTTGAGTCTCATCGTCTAGCCCTCATTGAGGTCCTCCAATCTATTGAGGTTCTACCCAATGACCCTACACTTGTTGCATCCATTATCACTCCTCACCACGTGTGGTCCTCTCTCACCACTTTTCCCCCATTCCTCTTCTCCCGCTACCACTCATCAAGTAGCCACTCTTAGTTTCTTTGACGAAAGATTGTACCTCTCCAATCAGATGATCCTGACCCCACCCTATTCATTTCCATCTACATTGATAATATATGTGTTCGACACATTATGATCAATGGAGGTTCCAGTATCAACATCATTTCCTCCCATGCATATCAAAAAATGCGCATCCCTTCCAATTGCATGCATAATAACCCAATTATGCTACATTAATTTAATGATGCCATTACTTTCACCCTTGACACCATCATTCTCCACATTTGTGTGGGGCCCCGTACCATTCTGGAATTATTCTATGTTTTAAAGGGGTAATTCTAGTACAACCTGCTGCTTGGCCGACCTTGGATTCACACCATGGGTTGTGTTCCTTCAACCTTACACTCATGTTTTTAAAATTTGAACATGAAGGACACAACTATACCATCTTGAGCTAACCCTTCACCATTTAAAGACCTATAACATGTTATATTGACCCAATGATGTCCTTATACCAGTTAAGGCATACTACCACCACTACCACTTCCTCTTCTTCAGTCACTGAACCTCATCCACCACTTTTGCCGCTACATCTTCCACAACCAACTCCTCTATTCCCACTACTCCCACATCTTTTGCAGCTGACCCATCAGCCAACCCATCTACTTCTCAAACATCCAATGCTTCTTCTTCCCAGTGGTCTAATGATTCATCCATTATCGCTACCTATATACTAACTATTGATCCCTTAGAAGTTATTTTTCAACACCTCACTATGGGGGAGTACCACCTTTATAACATTGACACATTCCTTACTCCTCAAGAGTATGGTAACCTTCACCAACATCCCCACTTATGATCACCTGTGTAGGTGAAGTTTTCCCCTATGGTCCTCCCCACCTTTACACCAACTTAATGTATGGGGGACTTGATGCTTCTACCTAATCACCTGAGCCACCTTCCCAAACTCAACCATTTTCCTTCGACCTTCAATCTCTCACCAACCACCACTTCGCCCACACCTTCCTCCATCATATGTTCTTAGAAGGGCTTTGGATTTGGTTTCTATGAATAAGGTCCACCATACTGTCATTCCTTGCACCACTTGTAAGCATAAAGATAGCAATGGTATTGGATTTGCAAAACTACCTTCCAAGAAGGCCCGAGTCAAACTCATTGAGGAAGATAAACCTTCCCCACCCCATTCACCTACCTCAACACCTTCACCTAAAGATTATATGGATCCAAAATCCATTCCTCCTCAACTTTTTTTTTCCGTTACGAACACCTGTTTCCCTAGGACCTCTGACTTATCAACATGATGGCAAGGCTCCCTCTTCTCTTCCCTTCCTGTATATCCTAACATGATCGATGACAATACACCTTCTATTAATGTCATTCAATGTTAGGATGATGAGTCTATTCTCACCTACCTTAGTGTGGAAGATTCTTATATTCACCAGTCATTACCTTCTGAGACACAAACCATGTTAAATGAATCGACCATCAAAATCAACATTCACACTTAGGATGACCCGTACATTCTAAAAATAGGCCAATCTTTAGATGTTGCTGAACAGGAAGCTTTCACTTCTTTCCTCCAGGATCATAACAACGATTTTGCTTGGTCCTACGCTGATATGCCCGGTATTGACCCAAACATTGTGGTCCATAATATTGTAACTATTTCTGATGCCAAACCCGTGAAACAAAAGTTACAAAAAATGCATCCTCACATTGCCCTTCTTGTCAAAGAAGAACTCTAATGCCTTCTTTTTATTTCCTTCATTCTACCCATTGATTATCTCCAATGGATCTCTAACATTGTTCCTGTCACAAAAGTGACAGGGGACTCCACATTTATCATGGATTTTTCATGACCTTAACCTAGCTTGCCCCAAAGATGACTTTCCTCTACCTAGTATTGACCAGCTAGTTGATTCTCACCACCGACCATGAGATGTTATCACTCATGGATGGTTTTTTGGGTCATAACCAAATATTACTCTCTCCAGAAGATCAACTTAAAACCAACATCATCACTCCTTGGGGGATCTCTATCATGTCATTCCCTTTGGCCTTAAAAAACGTTGGTGCTACATATCAATGGGCTATGACTTATATCTTTCATGACATTATGCATAACATATTGGAGGATTACATAGACGATCTTCTTTCCAAATCAAAACATCAAGGCCAAACACCTTACATTCACTTAAGGTTTTCTTTGACCATATCATCAAATACTATGTTTTCTTCAACCTAAGAAGTGTGTCTTCCCCATTCTCTCCAGAAATCCTTAGTTTTATCATTTATTTACATGACATTGAAGTTGATCCAATGCTAAAATCAAGGCTATTCTCAAGATGCCTCGACCTACTAACCTTCGTTCAACTTCATAGTTTACAAGGAAAGTTGCAATCTATTCGTTGCTTTATTTCTCATAGCTTCTAACCATTGTCATCCATTTCATCATCTTCTAAAAAGGATGTCTCCTTCAAATGGGATGATGAATTCCACAAAGCCTTTGATGCCTTAAAAAAATAACTCCTCCAACCGCTTTTGCTCATTCCACCTATGGATGACCAACCATTTTACCTTTACATTTCTACCACTGATCATTCCCTTGTTGTCATGCATGCTCATTGTGATGAGAAACATAGGGAGAAATTAATTTATATTATAAGCCATATGCTTTTAGATTATGAGACTAGATATACTCATTTTGGACATGAAATTAGATTTTCCGAAAAAATCTACTTATCCTTAGTCTTTGTCTCCACTAAACTTTGTCATTACCTACTCAACCACAAAACCTTTGTTGTCATACCAATAATGACCCCTTACATTACATGTACGCTAAGCCTTACCAACATCAACATGTGCTGTAGGTTAGCTCATGCTTCTTGTAGACCTAGATCTTGAATTCACCCATCAAATTTTTTTTTCAAAGGACAAACCATTGTTGACGAAACTTGCAGACACACCCCTCTTCTAGAAACTACATTCCTCTATCTTTGATTTCCCTGATGAATCCATTGCATTACCCTCTCTTTGGATGATACCATTTACTAGATGACCTTATTCTTTGGTGGTTCCAAATTTCAACGTGGGGGTGGTTTCGGAGTTATCATTATTCCTCTTGATAGTGAGCCTATGCCATTTTACTTCAAAATATATTTTGATTATACTAACAATATCATTGCCGAATATGAAGCACTCATGCGTTAGGTCTTCAAAGCCCCCATTACCTTAGAAGTTAAAATGAATTAGTATATTTGGTGACTCTTAACTAGTTGTAAACCAAGTTAATGGTATATACCAGTGTTGTAATGAGATACTTCAAAATTATAAGCATCATGTTGACATAATTTTGACTACTGTTAGACCATTATGAACTTCAAACCACCTCAAGCGTAATTTTTATAACATGTACCAAATTCTTCAGTCCCAAGCAAGTAGAAATGATTTAAGGCTTCTCAAATATCATGTCTTTGGGGTCCCTATCTGGTTGTCTCAGTACTAAGGTTCCCTAAACACATTCTTATATATTCCGAGACAAGTTAGCAAAAAATGTAGGAAAAATCCAAAAAATGGGGTCGCAGGCTTGTTTTAATACACTGCGGGTCTAAAGGTTGTGGGGCGTACTAGTGCGGGTCGTACCAAGGTTTGTCGCACCAAGTCTTGGGGGCTCAAAATGGACAAAGAGAATTCCTCATAAAGTCAGACATCTTACTATGTCCTCATGGGTGGTCTTCTTTATAAATGTGGACAATGAGGGTATCATTTTACAATGACACTTACAAGGACGCAAAAAGCTGATTCACCATGGAACTCAGTTCTATTGACGGGATTTGCGTGTAGAGTCATTTTTGTGGCTGGGATAGTCGGTAAGCACATCCTTCACGTGTGGCTATTACAGGCAAAGGATAAATTGCCAAGACAGTTGTGACTATGCCAAGCGTAAGTGTGAAATCAGCTGATGCAGACATGCTCAATGGTCTTCATCAGACCCCTGGTCCAATGGCGGACATGTCGCACAAGGACCTTTGAAGCCTGAATCATCCAATGCGGAAGAATGTGTCTAAGACAGCCAGGACACACGGACCTAATTTTTTTGAAATAGCCGTAGTGAAGAGAAAATTCAAAGTTTGACCTCTCGAACTTCAAATGGCCATAACTTTTGACTCTGAGCTCCGATTTTCATAAAATTGGACCTTTTGAAATGAGCACGATGTCCTCTACATCACAAAATTGGACATCCTAAAATGAGCTATGATTTTCATAAAATTTGACATCCTAAAATGAGATCCGATTTTAATTTTGATGAGGGTAGATATATTTAAATATAAGACACATATTCAGGTCCAGTCAGTTAATGCTCATTCCCATCAAATGACATAAAAACACCTAGCAAACCCAAAATATCTACTTACACAATGGCAGATGCATAGGGACAAGGAAGCACAAATCATCTGATGTAGAATAATGTTTCCGGGACAGCTAGGACATGTGGCCCCGATTTTTCTGAAATAGCCGCAGTGAAGAGAAAATTCAAAGTTTGACCTTCCGAACTTCAAACGGCCATAAATTTTGACTCCGAGCTCCGATTTTCATAAAATTGGACATCCTGAAATGAAATCCAATTTTAATTTTGATGAGGGTAGATATATTTAAATATAAGAAACATATTCAGCTCCAGACAGTTAATGCTCATTCCTGTCAAATGACAAAAAAAGCCTGATAGACCCAAAATAGCTACCTGTACTCAGAAGGTCATAACTTTTGCATTTCTCAATGAAATTGCATGAAATTGGTACCATTCGGAACCTACATTTTGGGATTTCTTCACCTTTAAACACACCTATTAAATCTTAACTAAATTTTTGATTTTATGAGAACATAGATGGATATTTTTCATAAAACGTGTCTCAATGATTTCATGACAGTGTTTTATGCCTAGTAGTTACCGAGTGCAATCATCTAGGCATGGTCATAATTCTTTCTCTAGCTTACAGGACACCTGGGATCAGTACCTGGGGAGCCTTTTTACTAGTAACATATAATCATTAGCACTCCATTTAATGCATGGGGCCCTTAAAGGTCAGGTTGAAGGAAATATTTTGGGATTTCCATTTTCCTCTTCTCACCTCTTTCCCATTCACATCTATAACCTAGTTGGAGTGTTGGACTCATTTATAGAAGGACATGGTAGTTTTTTTTGTTGTAGAAAAGCATACATATTTTCAAAATATCTACCATTTTGATAAGCTCAACCATGTGCATACAGGCAATCATTGTAGTGGACTCCTTGCATGCTGATCTAGGCACTTATCTTGTAAATTTAAATAGAACATACTGTGCAACATCATGATTTCAATAAAATACAATAATTGTGGATGCATCTTCAAACTGTTGTGTTTGTTTGCACTCCTTTCCCTTTCAACCATGTCATTACACCTGAACATTTTGTCTATCTTTATGCTCTATGCAAGGATTTCATTATTATTGTGTACACCTAACTGAAATATTGCCTGTGAATGCATTTTCCATATTGTGGACCAGTTGCCTATCACCCACTTCTAGTATGCATTTTACTAACTATAAAATATCACACATTGGAAGACTACTCAGCACACCCTCCTTTTAATGGTGTATCACCAACTATATAAAAAGTGTAGTGCTTTCATTTTCATGCATTCTATACATATACATTAGAGTAGATTGTGGCAGGTAGTTTTAGGAGTAAGAACTAGCTTTCTCTGGAGGTTTATCTCAAGTAGCAAGTCTTTGACATGCTTGGAGATAGGACCCATGTTATCCAATCACACCATGAGCTCAATTATATGCACTTGTGTACATTTAAGGGTGTTGTGATTCACTGATAACAACTACCTCTTGACTCTCATCTTTGAACTCCTAAACTCACCCTGTCAACTGCCCTACCAACATCTCTCCACCCTCACCTGTACCCTTTACTGGTCTCTTTCTGCCCACCATCTCCTCCTCCTTTCCCTCATTTGGGCTTGGCCTATGAGAGCTAGTAACCTCACCCTGACCCTTTCTCTAGGGCCTCTGACCCCCTGTACTACTTAAGATGTGAGTCTTGGACCTGGTCCTCTCACTAGCTTCCTGCTAGGCCCTGTTCTCAGCATATGACGAGACATCAATACTGGATGTGGTTAGTTGATCCTGATAATAACGAGCCTCATTCAGGGCATCCCTGAATCTATCCATAGATACAGTCTGGGGTGGAGCCATCAGCCTAACTCCAACCTATGAACCCTTCCCCAATAATAATGGCCCATGTCCTCTTGCTTGTACTAAGGGACCTTATCCCAGTGCTAGTGCCTATAAAATGGGACCCTGTTGCGGTGCCTGTGCTGGTATTTGTATAGCTACTTGGGCCTGTATGGCCACAACTTGTGCATGAGTGGTTGCTAGCTAACCCTGTAAACCAGTGATATTTTCCTGTAATGCTGGTACCTATGCTCCATCCCCTATAGGAACATGTGCCTGTGCTTGAGCGGCTACCAATTGACCGTATAAAGTAGTCACCTATCCTATCAAGGTGGCCACCTCCGCCTATGTTGCTGTCAACTATACACCTAGAGCAGTCACCTGTCCTTGTAGTGCATCTCTCTGCACCATCACCATGGCTAAATCTGGATGACCTGGCCATGACGGTGCTTCCTGTAACATTTTTTCCAATCATTGTATAAATTCTAAAGTGGTCCCTACATCATCTAACCTGATATGAACTGATACCTCATCCCGTCTTGTGGGATCTATAGGATGGTGTGTAGACAATGGTATCTCCACATCATCTCTGCGGTATTGTGGGAATGGTGGTGGCACATCCTGATGTAGTCCGAATTAGCGTTAGAATCTATCCACCAGAATCATATTGTGCTCGCCAACATGCCTGCCCTATATCCACCTCAGTAGCTGTAACCCCTATAATTCTTGGGACATCCCTCTATATGTGGGAAAACCAACATAGGGTCTTTAAACTATGTCCACGACATGTACAAACCGGTCACACTCCCCCTTCGTCCCTCGACATATAAGCCCCCCTTTATTACATCTACCTAGCCATGACCCCCTTCACCCTACTAATATTAATTTAAATTAAAAATTAATGCTTTATCCTCACTATATTTATTATTTAAATATCTTATTTAAATAATATCTACACAAACAGTTCACTTAGACACCTCACCAAGCTAACTCAACCTAAGACCTATTCTTAGCAAGTTACCATAACTAACTAAGACTTACCCAAACCCTAAAAATCAATGCCTACACTCCCTCTAACCACATTCCTGCATGCTCACAAGAAGCTCCCAGTCTAATCCATGGGATAATGACACAAGATCCAAGGAAATCAGGAGGATCTCCCTAAGTTTAGTAAACCTAGAAAATCCCACCTTGACCGACGTCGGTTTCCCCTAACCATCGCCAGTTAAGCCGGACCGCCGTCGGTTACCCCTTTTAACCCCTAAACAACCTTATTCTCAAGGTTGGAAAACATTGGGAGAAAAGTGGATGAGCAAGAATGAAATCTCAAAGAGATAACGCATCTTCAGAGAGCCAATTCCAGCAAGAATTGACATCCAAGGAAGGAGATTGAGGATCTTCTCCTGCACAGCCTTCCCAGCCACATTCTGATCTATCCAAGCAAAAGAGGAGTGTGCATGCAGCCCATGCAGAAGATTTTCTTCAGTTGGTGATCACTTGCAGCCTTCAAACCCATCATCAGCACCTCCATCCTTCACACATAGACTTTCGGGAATGAAATCCAAGTAAGTACAACATCATACTTTCCTGGTTATTTCATTTTATCATTATTTTATCATCCATTGTTTATCTTGCTCCCTATTGACCATCTCCAACATTTTGTACCTCCATAGACCCATCAAAACCTCGCAAAAACCTATTCCAGTCACCCAATACCTCGTCCCGACCAACCAAATCCTTTGTGCAATCACAAAGGAGACCAAAACCCCATTTCTGTGACATTTCCAGATCTCACAGTAACCGGCGCCAGTTATACCTAACCGCGGTCGGTCACCCCTGACCGACGCCGGTCTCTATGTTTGTCCCACATAGCCTTAAACAGAGACCTATCCACCTAATTTTACCTCACCCTCACTCACTTGTGACCTACCTGAGACCTTTATCAGACCTGCAGAACCCAGAACCAACCATTTGACCCGTGGATTCTATTCTAGCTTAGCCTGTTAGATTAGATCTATTTTCTTATTGTGTTTTTAAGTGAGATACCTAAATCATTTCAAAATAACAATAGGATTTACCTTGTTTTCAGCATTAATTTGTTTAAAACAGTGGACTGACAGCCATCTAGGAAGTATCACGCTTCCCGGATCTAGCTCACGCTAGGCAGTTCACTGCCCATATTGTTTAATTCTTTCTGGTGGTCTTGCTTTCATTACAGGTAGTTCCTCCTAGCCAAAAGGAAGCTCTCATGGTCAGCTGTGGATTCAGAAGTCATACGCGTGCAACAACCCATCAACCAACATTTGAACAGGTATTCCTCCTATGCCCATTACCCTATTTGTTTCGTCAACAATTCAAAGAAACAATCTAAGAAAAAGGTGAAACATTTTGGCACGCCCAGTGGGACCCATCTGGGGTTCCTTGCATTTCATTCATTCCTAGGAAAAAATTGTGTGTTTGTTTCCCTTCTAAAAGCGTACACACTAATTTTCTTCCCTGGTAATCCACTCCTTCTTTCTATTTGCTCTAAAGGAAACTTTTCTTTTGGTGTATTTAAAAAAGAATCATTTCTTCATGTTTTCTACATTTTAGTGAAAGAGCATCCCTCTTCCTCTTCATCTTATTGTGTCATCCAATTTCATATTTTTGATTTGGGTTTAAAAACAATCGCATTTCATTCTGATTTTCTGCATTAGCTCACATTAATTGAGGGCAACCTATATGCTGGAGGTCATGACCAGCTGATGGTTGACAAACAAATCATAGAAAAGCACTTCTATCCTTTTCTCTTTCTCTGAGTCTTACCAAACCACACAAAAATTCAAATACATACATTCTTAAACAACATCTTACCTAGAAGAAGCTGTAGGTGATCACACGATCACGACACAGTGGGCACCCAGCTCGCTGCTCTGTCGAGTCATACTTCAGAGTGAAGCCCGCCCCCACCATAACAAACCTGAAACCTCACCCTTTAGATCTCCTTCTTTGTAGGAAGCCATCCTCACCAAAAAATCTATTTCACAATTCATGTGTCAGTCCCTAAATAGCATAAGCTAAACAAACATAATAGAAAAGGGCACTCTTAGGATCACATTTTCTTAGTGTTTCTGCTTGGTTTGCATTTTGAGGTGAAAGATCACGTTCATCACTTTTTTTTGTTCATCCTTGCATGCTCCTCATCATAGCTGGTGTATTCCGGCTTCACCTGAGTGTGCCTGGGCCATATCACCATCATTCCCAGAATTCTGGGTCTGATTCTACATCAGATTTTAATTCACAACCACTTTCTTTCATCACTGTTTCAATTTCACAGTAACCGTCATCGGTTACCTCTGACTGCCATCGGTTATACCCAACCGACGTCGGTTCCAAGTCCTTTTGCTAACCTACTCAAAAGGACATTTTCACTTCACTTTTTTCCACTTTCCATAGTCTCTGTCACTATCATTTTTTTTCCCATTAACATTTTACACATCCCCAGATTTGGCATACTTGTCAGGTTTTTCCTTCTGCCTCACTGATTACTCACTGCCTATTTTCTACAGTGACCGGTAGTGGTTACCCCTGACTGACGTCAGTTTTCCCTAACCGGCATCGGTTAGCCTGTTTCACATTCCACCCACCATTTGTTACTTCATCCATTTTTTTTCCTGCTGTTCTCTGTACCATTTACAGAGAAGCAGCCCCACCTGATCAGTACTGGTTCACATGGTACTGACCCGAAGACAAGCGAACGCCCTCATGTTCCATGCCAGTTGCCAACCGCTCCCACCTAGTCCTTCACCACCTTCTATTTTATCACCAGCCATGGATCCTATCCAGCCTACTAATATCACTACCAGAGATGAGGAGTTCGCATGACTCCTTGACCAGAACCCTGCTGCCTTGCAGTTTTACCTCTCCCATTCATCCACTCGAGATGCCTCGAATCAGTTGATATACGGCATGCCCGTATCTATCCCCCCAACTCTCGCACCCACTTCCACATCAGCCCCATCTGGCTCCATGCTACCTGCATCCACCTTACCCCCAGTCATTTCACAGTTAGGTTTCATACCCTCCATGACTGCCACGTCTGTTACCTCTGTGGCACCCATTACATCCACCATACCCTCGATGATTACCCCAAACACAACCTCATCCATCCCTCATGTCTCACACATACCTGTAGCTACGTTCCCACCTCCAGTGTCGGTGACCCCTACCCCATTTCAGAACGTAGTTCTTTCCATTCCACAATCATTAGCCCCTATTGCCACTAGGGTTACCACGACCCTTCCTCCCCCATATACATACTACCAACAACCACCTGTTTCATCTATCATTCATTCCGGTACGTACCCCCTATTTCCTTGCCTTCTTCTCCACCACCTTACATGGCAGCCCCATACACTGGAATGCCACACCCATTATATGCCCAAAACCAACCTCCTCATGCTATAGGAGGCATCCAATCATCACAACCCACCAACGACCTAATTAAATTGATGATGGACAAGATGCAAACACTGGAGGCATCGGTTTCTGGCTCCCACAACACTCTCACTTATGATGAGATTTGCAACGAGCCTATTCACCCATCCATTCCCATCCGTTCATACCCTGTGCATTGGGAAATGCCTAAATTCAACCGCTTCAATAGTAAGGAAGACCCACAACAACATTTGCACTCATTTAAACACGGATGTTATTTGATTGCTCATGATGATGCCTTACTTTTGAGAACTTTTCCCATGTCCCTCACTAGACCTGCATTAGACTGGTATAGTGGGTTACCCAAACACTCCATATTTTCATTCAATCAGGTAGCCCAAGATTTTTTGGATCATTTCTCTATCAATATCACCAAGAAAGTTACCATGACCGATCTATATTCCACACGTCAGTACGAGGATGAATCTATCACAGATTTTGTTGCTCGCTGGCGCAACCTGATCAATCAACTTACCTTTCAACTGCCACAAACTGAACTCATCGAGCTCTTTACCCGAGCTTGCGCCAGACATATCTCCCCGACCTTGCAGGTCCAAACTTTCTGAACATTCGATGAGGCATTCACTATGGCATGAAAGTTAGAGATTCGAGCCATCGAAGAGAAGAAAATCCAATTACGAAATAAGAATTTGGCATTCAAGTCAACTGAAACCTCTTCTTCTTCCAAACCACCAACCAATTATTCAAAGGCTAAAGGTACCACTAATGCAGTGGTACTCAAGGCCGGCCCAGCTCATCCATCTAATCAGGCTACACCCTCATCTAATCTATCACCCGTTCAGGCTTTTTGATTCAGACAAGAGCAGCGAAAATATACCCCAATTGGGGAACCTTACTCTTCTGTCTTAGAAAAGCTTATCAAAGTTGGCGCCATCACCCTTCCACCCATAAAACCACACACTGGTTTTGACCCTGCTCGCCCCATGCCCGCATGGTATAAGGAACAAGATTTCTGTAACTATCACCGAGTGAAGGGTCATAGTGATGGAAACTGCATCACTTTTAAGAATATTGTCCAAGAAATGCTCGAGAAAGGTGAGTTGACTGTGGATAATCCCAACGCCACCCCCAACCAAAATCTACAAATATTTAAAAAACCATTTCCCAATCATGCCCCTTCATCCAATCAAATAGGTGAGACATCCACTCATGATACCCATACTCGTGAGGTTCATGCGATCTTTAACGAGGTACCTGTCACCTCTCAATTACCTCACATCCCTTCCATAGAGGAAATCCTAGCCCAAAATCCTCCTTCCACATCTGAACCAACCGTCACTGTTCCTTCACCAATAGAAGAACACCCTTCATCTCCTACATCACCTACGGAGGAGTCTTCTACTGACATTGAGACCATCTCACCCCTAGCTTCTCCACTTAGTGAACCTTTACCTACCGTACCTCCTCCACCCACCCATTACCTCCTCCACCCACAGAGGAGCACCCATTACCTCCTCCACCCACAGAGGAGCACCTATCCATTCCTCCACTCATAGAGGAACTCCCATCATCCCTTCCACCCATCATAGACCCGGTGGGGATACCTTTGCCTCTTGGCGAGCATTCTCCATCCGCTACCCGACATCCAACAGACCTACTTTCAGCTCTCTTACCCATGGAAGCTGAAGCCAGCCGAGTCCCCATCTCTAAGATGCATTTTACAGGAATTCCCATTAGGTCTTCACCAACTCCACCCACAAACATGCCATTCTCACGTTTGGCCGATCACTTGGATTATGTGGATAGGGCTTTATTATGGGGGCACCTCTTACTCCCTGTCTCAACACAAATGCAGAGATCCCTCGATGACACCTCCACTATCTACCCAAGCACATTTCCACCCATCAAACCACATACAACCACTACTGTCGCAACCCCTTCCACGATATCTGTTAACACTCACACCACACCCTTACCCATAACCCGACCTATGCCTAAACCCAAACCCATACCCACAATATTTACCTCCACTAAACCTATTACCACTTTAGGGGTCACCCCGACCACCAGCCTTACTCATCCACCTATTAAACTGGATTTAGCTACATCCTCCAACGTTAAAACCACACCTACTCTGACACCCAAACTAAAGAAACAAACTCATCAACCTCATACCCCTACCACACCAATCACACCCACACTTGTCCCATCTACCTTAAGACCTCAGCTGCCCAACATGGTCAAGCACCCCTCACCCATTCATAACCCAATAACACAACAACCCATTCCTTCCTCACAAATCTCTAACCTACCCAGGCACACAACATGACTCATACCCGCACCTGCAGTCTCTTTACCACCAATACCTCTGATACCTTCAGCCGTTGCTTCACTACCTATTACACTTCAGTCATTGTCCCTCACACCCCAAGCACGACCTGCATCATCTACCTTCATAGCACCCCCATTATCCCCGTGGGTAACTCACCCTCTTCCTCCATCTACTTTTCCTTCTAGACCCCGTATACCCACATCACCTTTACCCAAGAAGGTGCAACCCAAAAACAAAACCCCACTACCCCACAACAAGGTAGTCAAAACAACCCCACACCCTCCTACCCATCCATCTACTGTACCCCTACCCAAACAAACCCGACCGATACCTCAAACCACACCGGCACCTAAACCCATAGCTCGACCTGTTCCTACTCTTCCAAAAATAATTCCCAGACAACCAACCACACCTACACCCAAACCCACATTCACTTCCCATTGTGATCCACTAGTAGGGTCCTATGCCAAAATTTTAACCAACCTCCTCGAGACTTCTGTTATCACATTACCACCACTCCGACCTTACGACCCCCTCAAACCCAAGCCAAAGGGGTTTGATGATACCAAAATTTGCACATACCATCATGTGCCAGGGCATGATGTGGAGAACTGCAAGGCCTTGAAAACTGTCCTTATCCAATTGTGTCCACCCAAAACCAACTTTGATGACGATGACCTTCTTGACGAGGATCCTACTTCACCAACACCCATTCCCACACTGCGCACTCAACAACCACAACCTCCACCCTCACAGCTCCCAGAACCACACACAAAATTTGAAATTAACATGGTTCACATCAGAGAACTTGCCACGCCACCACCCAAATGTCGCTGCGCCCAACTGACCTCATAGGGCTTTTCTCCTCCCATAGGTTTTTTCCCTTCATGTCATTATACCACTTACCCTACACCCTCTCCATTTGACAATTTCCCTCAAATCAACATGGTACACGTCACTACACATGCGCAGACGGGTAAAGAAAAGGTAGCCGACCCACCAACCAATCCTTTACCCAACATACCATATGCACCCATACCTAAGATAACTATCTGCGCCCCACATACCCCATTTCTAATGGCATCACACATCACACCATGCTCAAACAATTACACCAATCTCCACTCAAAATGTCCTTATATGACCTCATCCAAACCTCAGAATCCCATCGTCAAGCCCTCATGGAGGTTCTTCAATCTATCGAGGTTTTACCCAATGACCCTACACCCGTAGCCTCCATTATCACACCCCATCATGTAGCCTCCCTCACCAAATTACCACCTTCATCCTCACCTCACCTTGTTCACCAAGTGGCCTCCCTCAGCTTCTCAGAGGCAGAGATCGCACCATACCAAAATGATGACCCAGACCCAGCCCTCTTCATCTCTGTACACATTGATGACATACGGGTACGCCATGTGATGATTGATGGAGGTGCTAGCATTAACATCATTTCATCCCATGCATTTTCTCAAATGCGCATACCTGACAATTACATGCACAAACATCTGGTCATGTTGCATTCATTCAACGATGCTATCACCTCCACACTAGGCACTGTCATCCTTCACGTTTGCGTGGGCCCCCACACTGTTCCAGAATTGTTTTATGTTTTGGAGGGGGAATTCCAATATAACTTGTTGCTTGGTAGACCCTGGATCCATGTCATGGGTTGTGTTCCCTCCACTTTGCATCGTTGTGTAAAGTTTGAACATGAAGGACACACTTATACCATTCCAGCTGACCCATCACCTTTCAAAACATGCAACATGCTTTACCGACCCAACGATGTACTCATACCGGTCAAGCCGTCTACTTCCGCAACCAATACCGCTTCACCTACACCTACACCCACACCTACCAGTACAACCACTGCTTTCACCGCACATACCTCCTCCATGCCTACCACTGCTATAACCTCCACGGCTGACCCATTAGCTTCCCAATCCATTAACACCACCTCCGCATCAACCTCTGACACATCATCCATACCAGCTACCCACATACCAACCACTGATCCCTTGGAAGGTGTTTTTCAACGCCTCACTCTGGGGGAATACCACCTATATAGTGTCAACACCTTCCTTACTCCACACGAGTATGGAAGCCTTCACCAACACCCTCGCTATGATCACCATATAGGAGAATGCCTCCTTTATGGTCCTCCTCATCTTCGTACTAGTCTCACCTATGGGGGACTTGATACTACCACCTACACACCTGAACCACCATCACAACCCCACCCATTTTCCACTGACTTCCAATCACTTACCAATCACCATTTCACCCACACCTTCCTGCACCACTGTGCATGGAAGGGTTTTGGTTTTGGCTTTTACGAGCAAGGTCGCCATACCATTATTCCATGTACCACCCACAAACATAATGACCGGAGTGGTATTGGCTTCCCTGAACCCTTCTACCAAACAGGCCCGTATTGAATTCATTGAGGACCCTAGCCCTTCTCCACCTTCATCACCACCCTCACCGATGGAGTCGATGGATCCTGAATCTATCCCTCCTAACTTTTTTTTTTCATAAACACCATTTCCTTGGGGCCTTTGACTTATCAATGCGAAGGCGAGGCCCCTTCCACTCTCCCATTCCTGTATCCTGAGATGATCGATGATGACACACCGACCATTAACGTCATTCAATGTCAGGATGATGAATCCATACTCACCTACCTTGGTGTAGAAGACTCATATATTCATCGGTCGTTACCCTCTGAGACGCAAACCATGTTGAATGAATCGACTATTGAGATCAACATTCATACTCAGGATGACCCGCACATCCTAAAGATCAGACAATCTTTAGATGCTGCTGAACAGGAAGCCATCACTTCCTTTCTCTGAGCTCATAACCACGCTTTCACTTGGTCTTACACAGACATGCCCAGTATTGACCCCACCATAGTGGTCCACAATATCGTAACCGTTCCCGATGCCAAACCTATCAAACAAAAGTTGAGGAAAATGCACCCTCACATTGCTCTTCTCGTCAAAGAAGAACTTCAGCGTCTTCTTTCCATTTCCTTCATCTTACCCATTGATTATCCTCATTGGATTTCTAACATTGTCCCTGTTACTAAAGCAACAGGGGGACTCCACATTTGCACAGACTTCTGAGACCTCAACCTCACCTACCCAAAAGATGACTTTCCCTTGCCCGGTATTGATCAACTGGTGGACCTTACCACGGGTCACGAGATGCTCTCACTCATGGATGGTTTCTCGGGTTATAACCAAATTTTTCTTGCCCCAGAAGATCAGCACAAGACCGCATTCATTACCCCTTGGGGAACCTTTTTCTATCGAGTCATGCCTTTTGGCCTTAAAAATGCTGGTGCTACATATCAACGTGCTATGACTTACATCTTCCATGATATCATGCATCACATATTGGAAGATTACGTGGATGATCTCTTGGCTAAATCTAAATGCCGCACTGAGCACCTCGCTGTCCTCGAAACCATCTTTGATCACCTCATTAAATATTGCATCCACCTTCAACCTAAAAAGTGCATCTTCGTGGTTCTCTCAGGAAAACTCCTGGGATTTATTGTTTCCCTCTGTGGTATAGAAGTTGACCCTGCTAAAGTCAAGGCCATTCTGGAAATGCCTCCACCCACGAACCTCAAACAACTCCGTAGCCTGCAAGGTAAATTGTAATCCATTCACCATTTCATTTCACAATTATCAGATCGGTGTCAACCATTTCATCATCTACTTAGGAAGGATGTCTCCTTTAAATGGGATGATGACTGTCACAACGCTTTTGAGGCCCTAAAACAATACCTTCTCCAACCACCTGTACTCATTCCACCAAAGACGATCAACCTTTTTACCTATACATATCAGCTACCGATCATTCCTTGGGAGCCATGCTCGCTCATCGCGATGAACAACATAGGGAGCAGGTGGTTTATTACATAAGCCATACTCTTTTGGACTATGAAACCTGATACAACCACCCAGAAAAGCTTTTCTTAGCCTTAGTTTTTGTTGCCACCAAACTCCGCCATTACCTACTCAACCACAAAACCTATGTTGTGACCAACACCGACCCTTTACACTTCATGTACGCCAAACCCTATCAAAATCAGTGCACCGCGTGATGGCTTATGCTTTTAGCTGATCTTGACCTCGAATTCATTCACCAAAAGTCCATTAAGGGCCAGGCTATCACTGACCAACTGGCTGACGCACCTATTGCCAGGACCAACCCTCTAATTTTGACTTTCCCGATGAATCCATTGCTACCCTTTCCTTGGAAGAACCCCCTTACCAAATGACACTGTTCTTCGATGGTTCCAAGTGTCAGCATGGGGGTGGAGCTGGTGTTATCCTCATCCCTCTGGATGGAGAACCCATGCCTTTGTCTTTCAAACTAGACTTTGAATGCACCAACAATATTGCCGAGTACGAAGCGCTCGTACTAGGTCTCCAGACCACCTATGCCCTCGATGTCAAATCAATCCACATCTTTGGTGATTCACAATTGGTCATAAACCAAGTCAATGGTATGTACCAATGTCGTAACGAGATACTTCAAAAGTATAAACATCATGTAGACATACTTTTGACCACCTTTGATCGTTACACCCTTCAAACCATCCCACGGTCAACCAACAAATTTGTAGACACCATGGCCTGCTTAGCTTCCCAAATACCCACTTCCCCTACCGATTCCAAAATATTTGTCACTGTACAATGCCTCCATTCACCTTCTTATTTACCTCATGATGTTTACTCAATCAGAACTGACACCCCTGACCCGAGTGACCTTTGGTATAAACAATACTCCGACTACCTTTCCCTCTCCATCTTACCTCCTGATCTCACCCGTAACGGACAACGCACCTTCCTTAAGAAGGTCTCCCATTTCATTATCCTAGGGGGACTCCTCTATAAGCATGGCTTTGATGGTATTCTCTTACGATGCCTCACAAGTTCTGAAATTCCTTATACCATCAAGGAGGTTCATGATGGCATATGTGGAGGTCACTTTAGTGGCCTTGCTGTTGCTAAGCGTATTCTTCACCTAGGCTATTACTGGCCGACCCTTAACCATGATTGTTGTGACTATGTCAAATGCTGCATGAAATGTCAACAACATTCCAACCTTCATCATACACCCAGTCATGCCTTACAGGTCACTCGTGACCTTTGGCCCTTCTCTCAATGGGGTTTGGATCTTGTCAGAGAAATCAATCCTCATTCTTCCCAACGCCATCAATGGATCATAACTGCTACCGAATACTACACAAAATGGGTGGAAGCCATACCACTCATCTCCACAAAAGCTGAGAAAATATGTGAGTTCATTAACCATCACATCATTTGTCACTTTGGTGTCCCTCATCGCCTCATCACTGACAATGGAAAACAATTCAAAAACAAAACATTGCAAAAAATTTGTGACGCCTTCGGCATTCAGCTTAGTTTCTCCTCACCTTATTACCCACAAACCAATGGCCAAGCTGAATCCACTAACAAAACCCTCAATAAAATTCTCATGAAAGTGGTTGACGATACTAGGAAGGATTGGCATATGCACATTCCTTTTTCTCTATGGGCATACCGCACTAGTATTCACACTTCCACTGCGGCTACACCCTTTTCACTGGTCTATGGTACCAAGGCTGTTCTACCTCTTGAAGTCCAGATCCCCTCACTTCACATTTCTCTCCATGACATGCTTACTGATGATGACTTTCGTCAGGACCACTTAGCACAACTAGAGTTATTAGACGAATGTCGTCTTAATGCTCTGGATCACCTTCAAGTTTATCAACAACGTATCAAACGTGCTTATGACAAACGTGTTCATGAATGAACCTTCCAAGTTGGTGACCTTGTTTTGAAAGAAAATCAACACGTAACCAAAGCAGAAAAAAGTAAACGGGGAAAATTCACTCCTAATTGGCTTGGACCATACATCGTAACTCATACCTATGGATCGGGTGCCTATCGTTTGTCCTCGCTTGAGGGTAAACCCAAACCTGAGCCCCTTAACACATTACATCTTCAACCATTCTATTGTTGACTCGTTGTCCTACCTCACCCTGTGTCTCTTTACAGGCTCATCCCTTGAGCGCTATCCACTCCATCCATCTCCCTAACGATTAAACAAGAATCATGTGATTACCCGTCACCCTTTTGCCTTATCTTAAATATGTGCACCACGGCTCTGCACATGGCATGATTCTCATGGATACTTTTCATCTTCTTTTAGATGAGATCCCATGGTCGTTCACCCTTTCCTTCTCAACAAGAACCAAATGCTTCGTTATAGTCTCGTCCATGACTTAAAAGCCAAAAAAATAAAAAGATGAATACCTCAGAAGGACATCTTCCAAAATAAGGGATCAACTCCTTGAGTCAAACTTCCAATATAAAAGATGAATCCCTCAAAAGGACATCTTCCACCTTTAATTGTCACTATGAGTAGACTGCTCCCTTGAAGGACAACTATAAAAAGCTCACAACTCTCTACATAGTCTTTCCAAAAAGAGGACTATTTTCTCAAAAATCAAAATTCAGAAGCTTCCCACATCGATCAGCTTCACGAAGACCTCAAGGAGACATATATTCCTCCCGTATAGACTTCCCACATCGATCAGTCTATCTAAAAAGTCAAAAAGAAAAGAAAAAGAAAAATAAGCTTTTTCGTCATGGACTTGCCTATTGTGATCTTGGCTCTATTGCCCAAGGCATTCTACTTCCCATTTTATGACCCAATTACCTGCACCTCCTTACCCGTTGTCTTTTCACGTCATACCTCAAGGGACCTGCTGAACCTATGACATTTGGTGATCATGTGACTATTCGTCACTCTTAGAATTATCAATCATGTAATGTCTTTAGGGTCTTACGTTCATTAGCCTATCTAAAGATGTGTTTCATACATTTTGATCCTTGCCAATCGGGTGGCTTTCTTGCCCCCTCTTATCTTTTCTCTTCTTCATTACCTTTTGATCTTCTTATATAGGACTAGAGCCTCGACACCTGTCTTTTGAGATTTTCTTCTCCCACCTCAATCAACCTAAAATCACCTTTACCTATCTACCTATTCTCAACCCCAACATCAATGCCCTCAACCTAATTATACCTATGACCTACGACCTAAAATCACCCATACCTATCTACCTATATTCCACCTCACCTAATCGACCTTGACCTCATCATACTTATGACCTTGAATCCAACCTAACTATCAACCTCACTACCTATTCTTCTATCTTCTCATATTCTTCCCTAGCTTATGGGAGAACTACATCGGTCTGAGGTCCCTTTTCACTGGGACTATGTAGGCAGCACTTCTAGGGCATGGGGCCCTAGAAGGTTAGCTCGGCCACTCTTTACCCTAACCATTTTCCCCACCTTTACCTGATTTCCTGTTCATATCAAAAACCTTGACATCTAAACCATATACCACATAACTTTTACCACTTATATTATTTCACATTTTCATACATAACCAACATTTTCCACATTTTACACCATCTCATGCATTTATATTGCCATTTGTTATCAAAATACCGAAATGAACATCCATGCCTAAACCAACCTGACTCAACCATGCCTATAACCAGACTCAATCCATGCCTTAACCAAACTGACTCAATCCATGTCCAAACCAACCTGACTCAATCCATGCCTAAACACCTGACTCAATCCATGCCTAAACAAACCTGACTCAATCCATGCCTAAACCTGACTCAACCTGACTCAATCCATGCCTAAACCAACCTGACTCAATCCATGCCTACCTGACTCAATCCATGCCTAAACCTGACCTGACTCGATCCATGCCTATGACCTGACTCTATCATGCCTAACTCATCTATTTTCCATCCATATCATAATAAAAGTAAAACTCATACACATCACAACAACATCACCTGAATATCATCTATCTCCTCATATATACATGTGTGTATCAATACCATGTACACTCATCATATCACATAAATGTGTATCTCCAAAATAATCATCATCATGCTCGCAGGCCCCTATCCAATACAAAATGTCATCAGCACGCAGGCCGGTCTCATATATACAAAACACATGAATGAATCCGTATAAAAATCTTTAGCACGCAGGCTAGTATCATGTACAACATAATAATCACTACAAAATCTCTTCGGCACGCAGGCTGGTCTCATATATAATACATACAAAAATGACTCGGCACACAGGCAATCGGTCCATCTAATGTCAGTCACTGTGTCTCTCCTGACCCCTCTGCTACACCTGTCTGGGGTCCAGCACCTGCCTCACCTCCTGCTGATGGCCCCTCACCTGGGGCTGGCCTTTGCACACTAGTGACCTCACCATGACCCTGTCCCTAGGCTCGCCGGCCCCCTGTACTCTCCACACTGTGAGTGTGGGATCTAGTCCTCTCACTGGAGGCCTGTTGTGCTCTGTACTCAGCATAGGAGGGCACATCTAGCCCGACAGCTAACAAATGATCCTAGTAATACCATGCCTCTCCTAGGGCATCTCTGAACCTGGCCATGGGCACTGTCTGTGGAGGTGCCATGGGTCCCGCTACCTGCGTGGGTACCTATACAATGGGACCCTGTCCCTGAACCTGCACTGAGCCCTGTACTGGTGCTAGAGCCTGAGTCAGCCCTGGAATCTATGCCTGCCTGTATCTGGGCCTGTAGGGTAGTAATCTGTGCCTGTGCTATTGTCAGCTGGCCCTGCAGACCCATAACCTGCCCCTGCGCTATGGCCAACTAGCCCTGTAAAGCCTACACCTATGCCTATAGGGTGGCTATCTGCCCTCCATCTCTACCTACCTCCTCTCCATCTCCATCTCCCCCCTACCTCCACCTGTGTAGGTACCTATCCCTGCCCTGCCTGAGCCTGCAGCATCACTATCTAGGCCTGTAATGTGGCAACCTGTGCCTCTGAACCTGTAAGCTGCCCCTGCATGATCCCAAGCTACGTCACCAAAGTAGCCACCTGCCCCTGTAGGGCATCTCTCTGAACTGTGATGGTGGCTAAGTCTGGCTGCCCTGGCCTCGGTGGTACGGATCTCAGCTGTGCCACCACCACTACCTGTACCCATCTGCAACCCCAACATCATCAATCTGTACATCTACTGGCTGCTCCTCCTGCCCAGTCGGAACTTTGGGTCATGGTGGAGACATAGGTCTCTCCACATCATCTCTTTGGTACTGAGGGAACGGAGGTCGTAAACCCTAAACCAATCCAAACTGGCATCTAACCCACTCTATGGGTATCCACTCATGCTCTCCCACTCTCCTCCCCTCTATCCACAGATGTATCTGTAGCCCAGCTAGCTCCGTGGCCATCTGTCTGTATGAGGGGAAGCCCACATACGGCCTCCAAATAATGTCCACCCCAGACAGCCCCTCCAACAACCTCCTGTAATAAGCTACATCATGCATAGCTCTGGCACCTCGGGCCTCTCCCATGGCTGGTACCCACCGCCTGTACCCCACTCTCAAAACTCTCCATGGGAATGCATCTGCCCAGGGCATCCCCACTGGTCGAACACAAACAATGTGCTCATACGCCCAGCAATGTAGTAGTACGATGCAGCAGATGTTGAACCTCCGTAGTCACCCGTAGGCCCATAGCTCTCTATACACCTGTGTCAGCAATGCAGGTGCCCATGCGAACCATGTCTGATGTATCATCATGTCATGGAGGACTCCCATCAGTGACCTCAGGAATCTCCCCCCTCTGCATCTGGCAGTGCGAAGCAACACACTGCCTCCATCACAAGTACCACTAACCTCATCTCCTCTGGATGAGCTCTATACATCACTCCATAGCTCAGGCTAGCGCTATGGAACGTCAGGTCTGCTACACCCTCACCAAAAATGGGTGCCAGTAGCTCCTCAGATGCCTCTAAAGAGATGGAATACACCTGGGCCCCCAATATGGGCAACCGCAGGATCCTGTAGATGTCCTCCAGGGTGATCGTCATCTCACCCATCGGTAAATGGAAGGTGTTGGTCACCGAGTCCCATCTATCGATGAGGGAAACCATAAGACTCACCTCCCAGACTACATGCCGGTAGCACCTCACGCCTATCAATCCCACCTCTACCACATGCTGCCACTCCACCTGCATCGTGCTTTCCCGTACTGTCAATAACAAGGGTGGCACCCGGGCTCTCATCCACAGCTCATCTCTCACCTGCATCCCACAAAAGTAATGTATTAATACACCTTCCCAACTTACCTTATTTTTACCCTCTTTCCCCACCCCCATCCTGTTGGCCTTGTCACTCACCCAAATTACCCATACCCACACCTACCCTACCTATCTACCCTAACCCTCACCCACACCTACCCACACCCATCCACCCAAAACTATCTACCCTAACCCTCACCCACACCTACCCAAACCCATCCACCCTAACCCCTATCTACCCTACCCTCACCCTACCCTCACCCGAAACCACCCTCAACCCTTACCCACCTACCCTACTTTCTCACCCTAAACCCTTCCCCTCTCACCTAACTTCTTTCCCACCCTACCCTTACTCTCTTCCCCTTTTTATCCCAATTTACACTTAGGATTAACCGACCCCGGTTATCCCCTGACCGACCACGGTCTCCCTTTAACCAGCACCGGTCACTATTCTTGTGACCGGCACCAGTCACTACCCACCGACATCGGCCACAAGTTGACCGACGTCGGTCACTGTCGTGCCGCACCCACCCTGACTTTCCAACCCTACTTTTTCCCTTCCTAGACATTCTACCCACCCAAATCCCTGCTTTACACCCTTAATTGTTCCTACATTACCCTTTTGCACTACCCCCTACCCTTCACTATTACCTTTTCCCTCTCTTTTTCCCATTTTGAAATTCTTTCCCCCCAAACCCCCCCATTTTTTATATTTTCTACATTTTGCATCAAATTCACCAAACAATCAATCAAAAGGTTCAATCCTACCTGATCTCACTGCCACCATCATGGTGGAACCTCCGGCCTCCGCACCACTCCTCTCGATCCCTCTCCTACCTCCGCCATCCTCAAATGACCTCCAACTCTCTCCACCAATCACCTCGCTCGATCTGATCTCGTGGCCCCACCTCTCACTCAACCAATCTCACCTACGTGGCTCGCCAACCAAGCTCTCTGCTATACTCTTTTGTCCTCTTCCTCTTTTCTCTCTTCTTGTCCTTTTCTCCTTTTCCAAATGCACAAATGAATTTTAAAACGTGGGTTTTCCACTTTTTATACCCTACCCGACTCGACCACATCGGTTAACCCTTGACCGAATCCAGTCTGATGCCCTAGCTAACCACCGTCGGTTCCCCTACATCGTCATCAGTTCATACTGACCGGTGTCGATTACCCTGCGTACTCATTACCCTCACCTTCACCTTCTTTTCCTTACCTCCCCTTTCTTTTACTTTCCCTACACCTACTTGGACCACTTTACCTTCACTTAGTCCACCTTCTTCAACCTCCTACCTTGTCAAGCCTCCTTATTTTACCCCTACCTCGGCCTTACCCATAACGTGATCTCGATATTTAGACCTGGACCATTGCTAGTGACCTTTTGACCTCATGTGTTCACTATACCTTGCGGCACTGTTACCTATGTTGTTTGACCTAATGACCTTACCTAGCCTATTGTCATGACCATTTATCTTGACCCTACCTTTAGTGTACCAGAACATACCTAAACATTCCTGTACCTAACCTACGTTGTGTTTCCTGACCTTATCCTATACCTTGGATACCGGATTCACTTCACCCTTGTTTGGATAAACCTATCGACCTTAGACGATGTAGAGTTTTCCTACTCTTCAACCCGGTAGCGTGCTGCAGTTTATACGTGTGTGTGCATTTGACTGTTGCTACCTTTGACCCTGACCCATTACCTAGATCACCCAAGTAGACCTTTCACCCTCTTCCCCTACACCCACTTACCTTTTCCTCACATTTACCTTTTATCAAACCACTCACCACTTCAGCCTGCTGCCTCGTCAATTCCTGGTTTGAGGGGGATCACCTTCACCCTCACATGGGCCAACCACATCTTATTTTTGTTAGCATCACTTACCAATACAAGCTACACAACAAAAAGGGGCAAAATGTAGACACTAAAATTAGGTCACACTCCCCCTTCGTCCCTCGACATATAAGCCCCCCTTTATTACATCTACCTAGCCATGACCCCCTTCACCCTACTAATATTAATTTAATTAAATTAATGCATTATCCTGCACTATCCTCACTATATTTATTATTTAAATAATATCTACACAAACAGTTCACTTAGACACCTCACCAAGCTAACTCAACCTAAGACCTATTCTTAGCAAGTTACCATAACTAACTAAGACTTACCCAAACCCTAAAAATCAATGCCTACACTCCCTCTAACCACATTCCACATGCTCACAAGAAGCTCCTAGTCTAATCCATGGGATAACGACACAAGATCCAAGGAAATCAGGAGGATCTCCCTAAGTTTAGTAAACCTAGAAAATCCTGCCTTGACCGACGTCGGTTACCCCTAACCGTCGCCGGTTAAGCCGGACCGCCGTCGGTTACCCCTTTTAACCCAAAACAACCTTATTCTCAAGGTTGGAACTTGGAACTTGGAAGTTGGAAAACATTGGGAGGAAAAGTGGATGAGCAAGAATGAAATCTCAAAGAGATAACGCATCTTCAAAGAGCCAATCCCAGCAAGAACTGACATCCAAGGAAGGAGATTGAGGATCTTCTCCTGCACAGCCATCCCAGCCACATTCTGATCTATCCAAGCAAAAGAGGAGTGTGCATGCAGCCCATGCAGAAGATTTTCTTCAGTTGGTGATCACTTGTAGCCTTCAAACCCATCATCAGCACCTCCATCCTTCACACATAGACTTTCAGGAATGAAATCCAAGTAAGTACAACATCATACTTTCCTGGTTATTTCATTTTATCATTATTTTATCATCCATTGTTTATCTTGCTCCCTATTGACCATCTCCAACATTTTTTACCTCCATAGACCCATCAAAACCTCATAAAAACCTATTCCAGTCACCCAATACCTCATCCCGACCAACCAAATCCTTTGTGCAATCACAAAGGAGACCAAAACCCCATTCTGTGATGTTTCCAGATTTCACAGTAACCGGCGCCGGTTATACCTAACCACGGTCGGTCACCCCTGACCAACGCCAGTCTCTGTGTTTGCCCACACAGCCTTAAACAGAGACCTATCCACCTAATTTTACCTCACCCTCACTCACTTGTGACCTACCCGAGACCTTTATCAGACCTGCAGAACCCAGAACCAACCATTTGACCTGTGGATTCTATTCTAGCTTAGCCTGTTAGATTAGATCTATTTTCTTATTGTGTTTTTAAGTGAGATACCTAAATCATTTCAAAATAACAATAGGATTTACCTTGTTTTCAGCATTAATTTTTTTAAAACAGTGGATTGACAACCATCTAGGAAGTATCACGCTTCCCGGATCTAGCTCACGCTAGGCAGTTCACTGCCCATATTGTTTAATTCTTTCTGGTGGTCTTGCTTTCATTACAGGTAGTTCCTCCTAGCCAAAAGGAAGCTCTCACGGTCAGCTGTGGATTCAGAAGTCATACACGTGCAACAACCCATCAACTGACATTTGAACAGGTATTCCTCCTACGCCCGTTACCCTATCTGTTTCGTCAACAATTCAAAGAAACAATCTAAGGTGCGTAACATACATAGCCCTATATACATGACTGACATTATGTTTAGTCAGGTCACTTTCCATCTCCCCAAATACTATAATCATTGCCTCAAAAGCCTCATCTGCTGACACTGAATAAATGGGATCCCCAACAATCAGTAAACGCAGAATCTGATATACATCCTCCAACGTGATCGTCATCTCACTGGTGGGTAGATGGAATGTGTTGGTCGTTACATCCCATTTATCGATGAGAGAGACCATAAGACTTAGATCCCATCAGATCCACTTGTACCTCCTAATCTTAACCAATCCAACCTCTTTCATATGAGTCCACTCATCCTCTATGACCTTGGATCACATCACCCCTAATAAAGGTGGGACCCTGTCCCGCATCGTCAACTGATGCCGTACCTGCATCCGTGAAACTTAAAAATGTCAAGTACTTACCTACTTTACTCATTGCTTCACCCCTACCTACTCGCCCACCCCACATCCACATTACTTTGTCTACATATCTATTTCCTAACTATTTCACTAACCTGTCATCCATTTTATCTAGCCTACACAAGTCCCCATGTTCTATTTCATCACTTTCTCTCCTTTGATATTTGACCTAACCCATACCCGCCTATTTCTAGTTATTTATATCTTTAACCCACTTACTTTAATTGTACTCTACCTCCCATTTCTCTAACAATACTTACCTCTCTATCTTATAGGTTCATCTTTCCCCATAACTTAACCTTTTATAAACTAGGTCACTTTTCACAGTGATTGGCGTTGGTCACTATAACCGGTACCGGTCACTCTAACCGGTACTAGTCACCTATCTCCACCACCGATATTGGTATGTAAAACCAATGTTGGTTGATGCCTCACCGAAGTTGGTCTCTAGTTCAACCCTAAGGCCAAATCCCCACGCCCCAAATTTTAAAAAATTTGAAAAAAAAAACCTAAAATCTACCCCAATCCCACCTAAATCCCACCTCAATCCCACCCCAATTTATTTACTCACCTAATTAATCTATATTGCACCCTCTTAGTACCCAATTTCATTAATTTTTAACCTCATTTCAAAATTTCAATTTCCCACCCCATTTGTTCATTTTATCATAAATATTAATTAATAATACACAATATGGATTGATTCCTACCTCAACACGATGTCTCTTCCTCGATGGCACCTCCGGTCTCTAAACTGGTGGACCTCCAACACCTCCTTATGTTGTAACCATGCATCTAATAAAAATCTTCATCCTCCGGCCAATCAAATCACTTTGAATGATCTCTTGGACTCGTTTACCTAGCACCTCCAGCCACTCAGATACCTCCAACTCAGCCTGGTATAACACCTCATCCTTTTCTCTACAGAAAATGCTAAAAGCTCTTTGTTTTGTCATTTTTTATAGGTGGAAAGGGTTAAAATGAATCCGTAACATACGGATTTTTACTTTTTACCATGTCCCTGACCTGATCGATGTCATTTTCACTTGAATAGTATTGGTCATGTGCGCTACTATATTGCGGTCGATTACTCTTGACTAACGTCGATTTTCCCTAACCGATATCAATTAGCCTGTTTGAGTCCCTACACCTATTTATCTCCACATTCAATTGCTTGAAACCCTTTTTGCCTTACCCAAGTTTGAACCCAACCTTACCACTCAACCTAATGACCTTATTACCTACAACCCAACTCCACAATTAGTTGGGGCATGTTTTCACCCCTAACGTGGCCTTACCTACAACCTTTCCTAAATCACCCAATCCAACCTCGCCCATTGTGACACTCGAATTCGCTTACCATATATACCTTGTGATTATGCTACTCGTGTTGTTCAGCCTAATGACCTTACCTTTCCTAATGCTATGTTATTTATCATGACCTAACCTTTAGTGCCCTGGAACAAACCTATTACCCATTCCTACACCTTGCCTGGTTATGTTTTAGGACTGTATCCTATACCTTGGATACCTAAACCACTTCAACCTTGTTTGGATAAACCTATCGACCTTTGATGAAGTAGAGTTTGCAAGCTCTTCAACCCAGTACCATATCACATTCTATATGTGTGCGTGCATTAGACTGCCACTACCTATTATTTGAACCGAACTCACCCTTACCTAAAACCCACCTACCATTGTTTTCATCACTTACACATTTATCAAACCACTCACTGAATCCATCTATTACCTCATCAGATACTGGTTTGAGGGGGATCACCTCCACCCATACTTGGGGCAACCTAATCTTCACTCATACCTGAGACAACGACTTCCTATTTTTGTTAGCATCGCTTATCAATACAAGATACATGAAAAAAATGGGAAAATATAGACACAAAATTTGGGTCACACTCCCCTTAGTCCCCTTTAATTAATTAACGTAACATATTCACCTAACCATGACCCCTTACCCTACATTCATATTAATTTAATTACTTACAATTGAATTAATGTTCATTTTCACATTATTAATTAACTTAATTACTTTAATTAAGTTAATTTACACCTCACCTAGCGACATCACTAGACACCTCACAATGGACTTATTCCTAGCCTATTAATTAACTAAGATTGAGTCTCTACTTATCTTAAACAGTTAGGACTCTTTCAAACCCTAAAATTAAAGTTCTATTCCTTCTCCAACAACACTCCCACTTATCTAAGCACCAACCCTCACTTGAGACCCAGATTAGTAATCAAGATCATGCCAAACATAGTAAAGATCATGTTATTTTTTGTAACTTTGACTAATTCACCCTAATTGATGTCGGTTTATCCTCGACCGACGTTAGTCACCTAAACCACCATCAGTTCCTTTATATACAATTTTATAACTCTTTACTTGGGTTGGTCATTCAGTTTTGGGAATTCTATTGCAATCAGACATGAGTCTCAAAGCCATTCCTACATCAAAACGACAATGACACACCACCAAAGTGCAACACAAACAACAAGTTCTCTTCTAGAGCATCAGAGTATCCACATGAACACACAAGTTGCATTGCCGTGGTAATGAACCAGCCATCACCTCGCCTATCAACCACTAGTCACCTTCGTTCACGAGATCTTCATAATAACAAGTAAGTAACGTGGTTTTCATCATATGTGCTTACTTTACTATAGATATTTTAATTCTTTTAGTATTTCCTTTTTTGTTATTACCCATGTATCTCCATCTTCCCACTGATCCACGTACCCAACCATTTCAAGTCTTTCCACCTTTCTTAACCTCTTCCTTTGCATTCCTAAGTCTTCTTAGCCATATTACGAGCCTAACCACACCTTCCTCATTCTCTGTGTAATCAAAGAGGGGCTAAAAATCCATTTTTATTAATTTATCACCCATTTCCCCTATCGACGTCAATTTACCTTACCGCTGTCGGTTTCATCCCTATATCGGCATCGGTCACCCAATCGATACCGCTCTGTGTGTTATTTTACACCCTCAGACCAACAAGCCTTCTATTTAACCAAAACCAACCTAGACCTCACTTAATCAGTCCCAGACCTTTACTAGACCTCTGAAAAACCTACCCAACCCGAACAAACCTCTGGTTTCATTAGACTTAGTGATACATTTTGTAATTAACATTAAATCTAGCATAATGTTTTGTATTGAGAAACCTAAATCATTACATTACAATAGAACCTTTTTATTGTAGTTTCCTATTTATGTTAAATTAAACAGTGAATTGACAACCTCTCTAGGAAGCATAACGCTTCTTGGATCGAGCATAAGCTAGGCAATCCCGTTTTATATGCTATTTAATGCTCTTTTGTGGTCTTGTTTTATATTTATAGGTATTCCTTCAGAGATAAAAAGGATTTCTCTATGATCAACTTGGATAACATCAACATCACTCATATTCTACCTTCCACCTTCACTTCACAAGTATTCCTCTTTAACCACTTACCTTGTATTTGTTTCGTCCTTGAAAGCTTTAACTTATTGGTGAAACACACAGTCCATTAAAATGAAGGAAGAAGGTATACAAACATAACAAAATCTAAATATGAGGCTTCCAACTCATAAAACACTTTACAACACTTTGGAATTCTACCCTTGTATTACGAGGGGGTCCAACCTTTACAAATGAGCGTTAATGCCAAATATATAGAACATGAGAGAGAAAGAGGAGGGAAAATAGAGGGAAATTTGGATTTTGAGTTCAACCACCAAAAATATGCATTAAATCCTTGAAAACCATGATAGGAACCCTTACAAGACCATTTACCTACATCAATTTTCTTGTAGGAGAAGGAATGGGCACCATACTTCATTGAATTTGGTAGTTGAACTACCTTAAACTAAATCTTAATTGTTGGGACTATTTTTTCCCTTGCATCCACCTACCTCCACCAACCTCTAAATTTCATTATGCTAAAGTGAATCTTTTGATGATACCTTTCTAAAAAATCTAATTTTGTCAAAATTTGAGCTACAGGGATAAAGTTATGGCCATGCGGATTTCCCGGGCACAGGAGGAACATGATAGAGTTTCATGCGGGTCATGATAGGTTGATTTAAATATTTTTGGCATCGGGGAAGATAAAACACATTGTTGGGGAATTGGAGGAAGGGTGAAACTATTATGCCAGTGTCACTTAGGCTTGAATTAACTGCTTCGGATGACAACTGTCTACTATTCCCCCCTTTGATTGTTTATGTCACTTATTCAGGGAACAGTCAACCTATAAGCATCATTCCTTTTAATCCTTTAAGCTCCACCTCAGCCACAACATTGACCCTGTTTGCCCTGCTTCATCCCATTGACCAAGTCACTTATGTGGTGAACACAAGGAATAATTCCTTGTGTTCCCAAACCGATCAATTTAGCCGATTGGGAGGATATTTTTCCCAATTCTAAGATCTTTTGGCTAAGTAAGGGCCTGAATGGATTTATAAGGAGGAGAGGAATTCCCTAACACTGGTTTTCCCCACTTTTTTTCAATTTATACATGCCTAAATCCAATTAGAAGTGTAAGTTATCAAAATAATCCTGGAAGGAGTATTTTGGATAACACTAATTGAAACAGTTGAAAAGGGGAAACAAACCCAAGAGCAGTTAGAGAAGAAAGTGCAAATTCTCTCCACCTTAATCAAATATTTCCTCTCTTCTAAAAAATTTCCATTGGATCCTACTCCCTTATCTTCTCTCCTAGCATTTTTTGCAACATCTGACGTTGATATGAAAGAAATTGTTGAAGTGCACAAACACACCATTCAAGGAAAGGCTGCGGAAATATGGGTTGAAAATATTCTTATCACTGGTATGGAATTTATTGATGAAGCGTGAAAGAAGTATGATAAGATCATTACCACAGAGAAGCATATAAGCTTAGGAGTTGAGAATATTGAGAAAGAGACAAATATTTAGGTTGATGTCATCCAAGATCTCCGTATTATGGTCCTTCCTAATGTAAAAATTATTCTCTTAGAGATTTTTTTTGATGATGCAAAGACAATTTGTCTCACACATGGTCATTCAATGTTGAATGGAGGATGAAATTTCTCGAGGAAGCATCTACTGAATTGTAAAGTATGATTCAAAAGGGAGAATCTGTGAAGTTTGAAATATTCACTAATCTAAGAGCTCTTCATTGTGATCTATTCTAGGAAAAATTACCCCAATGTAACTCAACAAATCAAACCAAGGACCACTTCAAGAAATTAATAAAAGAAGATTGAAAAATATGAACAAAGATAAAATGGTAGAGTTATATGAGCTAAACAGTGTAATAATTGAAGCTTATAAAGGCCTAAATCAGCATGTAGGAACAAATTTAGAAATGAAGAATTCTCTAGGAAGCTAGATGATTAGCTTGGCCAACAAAATTGTGTCAAAGAAATAAAAAATATAAGTTGCAGTGACAAAATTTTGGATGCACGTGTTGAAAATCAAAGTCCTAGCTTCTTCTATTTCCGCACTTCCATCCTACCTCAAGGTAAAGGAACTTGTGACAAAGGAGACCACTCTAGTTAAAGTGCTAGCCACCTCCTTTAAAGGATCATCCAGAAAAGGAAAAAGAGAGGAAGTATTTCTTTAGGCCAACCAAAGGTAGATCCAACTTTGGAGACTATCCATGAGGAGGAGGAGGAGGAGGAACCAATCACATTACACTTTGTGAGGACCAAGAAGAGAAAGGTGGAAACACAAACAATGGAGATAACCACAAGTACAACAATTCAAGGGACAAATCCATTGGTCCGAGCATCTGTTATTATAGTTCAGAGCCCAAAGGTAGTTCTCACTACCCCACCTTTTATGTAACAAGAGGCATATGTTAGTATGCCCACATAAGAGGTCTTTGTCAATATGTTCACTTAGGAAGCTAAGGAGCAAGAAGCTCAAGTGGAGGAGAAAACAAATTTTTTTGACCCATCCATGGAGTATACCTTCATTGAGCTACTGCATGGTTTGGATTAGGATGTTAGGGCTAACCTCCCTCATGAGACTATTCAAGATGTATCAATTAAGAAGGAGGGAGGCTAATCGCACCAATATGTACCTACCATGGAGATATTTAAAAGTGGTGAGGTGAAATAAGGTGTTGATGAAAAGGTTGCTATAGAAAAATTTGGGCTAACCCAGGTTGAAGAGGTCACACCTTCCAAGATTGAACAATCAAGTGTTGTGGAGCCCACTAAACCAGTTTTGGAGACAACTGAGAAAGAAGTTACAATTCATGAAGTTGAAAAACAAGAAACCCAATTGTAGGAGCAACCATAAGTGGAGACAACAAAGGAGCCTTTTGCCTCTAGAGAAGAAGATGTTGATGGAAAAGCAAAAACTAATACTGACACTAAACCATATTCAACTATTTTTTTGATAATTGGTAAAAGGAGGGTTTTGCTAGGGACACTACCCTGTTACAACAAAGGATATACAATCTAGATATAACTAATAACATTTCAAGGAGAAAGAATAAAAATATATATTAAAAAACTAGTGCAAACAACACAAAACCAGCCCAAAAATAGATAAAATATAGTTCAGGTGCAGCCGAAAAACAAATTAAAACCATACATAGAACCTAAACTATAACCTATAATAGAGAACAATAATCCTTTATGATTAAACATTTGAGAAGAAAGCTTGATAAGATCCTTGATGTATTCATCTCTCTTCACAATTTTCTTCTTCTTGTCAATATCCCTAACTTTTCTCTTGGTGTCTTTGTTCTTGAGGTCATTCACAATGGAGTTCAATAGACTAGTTTGAAGGATAAACCCATCTGCCATGATATTGCATTTGTACTCAACTTTTTCCAATTTACCTTCCATCATATTCTATTTTTCCTTATCTTCCTTGGCATTTCAAAGGTTACTAGTATTCCCCTTCAAATCTTTAATATCTTTCTTGATCCTATTTAAGACATCTTCTTGTATAACTAACCTAGAATATCTAAGGTCATTGCTATCCCTCTTATTTTTATTACCCAGGCCAAGTAGACACTTAGAAACCAAATCACCCTCCATGCTTTGGTGATAGTTATCCTGATTGGTATTGGATCCTTCAATACATTCTCCCTTGTTTAAATTGCTTATAAGAAATCTAGTGGATCTAATATCATCCCCTTGTCTTTTGTTGGATTTGGGAGTAGAGGTTGATGGAAGAGCAAGGGAGGAGTTTCTTATGGGGATATGGAGTTTGAAATGGAGGTAAATGAGAAAGATGACAACTTAATGCATGGATGGCTCATTTTTATCCATTAAACCTCATTAATGGAACATTCAAGAGACATAAGAATTTGAAATGATAGACTTACCAAGATATTCCTTCTAAAGTGGTTAATAAGAACCGGATGATAATTTTTTATTGTGTGTAACCTCCCCTCCATCGTCAGGTATTTGATGAATTGGAGAAGGTGAAATATTTGGAGTCAGAGGAAGAGGTGAAAGATTTAGAGAAAAAAGAGGAAAAGGTTCAAGAACATCTTATTGAAAATTTTGGTCAGTAAGAGGCACAAATTGAAGATTCCATTCTTTCTCTCATTGCACCCCAAGAAAAAATGGTAGTACCTAGTGTTACTTGCTACAATAATAAGGGGAAGACATCACTTGAACTAAGAGTTGGTTTGTAAAAACCATCCCAATGAAGAAACAAGTAAAATTATAGGTGGAGGAAGCATACCTTAAAAGCATTATTTTCTTGAGGCCACCCAAAACACCAAAAAAGGCCAAAATTCTGGTAAGAACAATGACGGGGTCTCAAGGAGAAATGTTCATGGAAGTTTCCACTCCATAGACCAATGTATTAAAGGATGAAGCTTCCCCTCCAGACTACCTAGTAACCAATATATCACTTGGAAATATTACCATTGAGGGACTAAAACATTAAGTTACTATGGCTGTGGGTGGAATTTTTCAGAAAATGGATAAACACAAGGAAAACAAGAAATAACTGAAATAAAATTTTGATATCTTGTCATCCTATTTTCAAAATTGGATAAAAAATCCCCACGATATTGAAGAAACAACTACAACTATTACTCCTGAAGTGATAAAAAATGTTGATGATCTGAGATGTTGGGGAGAGGCCATTAGTAAGTGGGAGGAAGAACTTATGAGCAGGTAGAAATGTAATCAAATAAATCATAAAAATGCTACAACCAAATGTCCAAGAAAATAGAATAGAGAAAGACATTAATTGACAAATATCATATAGAGGTTGAGTATTGGGATGGAATGTTGCCCAAGCTCTAAGCCATCACAACTCTTGAAGATGAAGAGATGGATAAGGAAGGGATAGTTCCCTCAGATTACAAGGGCATATAATGTTAGGGATAAACATAAATATATATTTGGATCAATCCCACAAAATCTCAATAATAAGAACTATGAAGAAAAAATACAGAAAAAAAAATACACAAAAATAAGACAAGATTTAACATGATTCACTCAATGTGGGCTAATCCACTAAGAAATACTTGCCCAAATTTTACTACGAGCCAACAAGTGTATAATCCACTCTCAGAACAATCTTATCACAATTACAAAACATAGATCTTGTTTGGAGCTATGCTCAACAAAATCTCTCACAAATTCACACGTGAATTCACACACCCATATCTTTCCCTACCATATGTCGAACTATTTATAAGCACGTTGATAGGTAACTACCTAAGTAGTTTTACAATACCATGGATAATAAAACCATGGGCCAAAAAACCAACCCATAAACTTGTGGGTTAAATACCACGCATAAAATTAATACATGAAAAGACCACATTTTCGGTTATTCCCAAAAAAAAATTCTCGGGGGCTTCCGCCCCCGAATCTAGAGAGAATACATGAAGAGTGTACAATACTTTTAGTTTACAATTTACAACACATATAACATGAAAATAGTCTCCACAACCTAAGAATATCCCACTTGGAGACTGGTTTTCATTGATAAATCTTCTCAACCCTTCACTATCGTTCGTGAAGGCCAACCAAAGTTGAGCATAGTTTCAATTTCTCCCTTATGACCACCTTGGTCATCATGTCTAGAGGATTCTAAATAGTACAAATCTTCACCAACTTATACTACTCATCATCTAAAGTTTTCTTGATGAAATGGTACCTTAACTGTATATGCTTCATTCTAGAGTGGAAAATGAAGTTATTTCCTAGGTGTATAACACTATGACTATCACTATGCAACTCCCATTCCTCCTGCTTATGCCCCAAATCCTTAAGCAACTGATATAAGGAAATAATCTCTTTTCTTTCCTCTGTGACAATAAAAAACTCAACCTCTGTGGTTGAAAAATCCACAAGCTTATGTAGTCATGAAATCTATCTCACCATTGTGTCACCTACAATAAACACAACATGTTGTGCTCCTCCTACTTTCCAAGTCTCTGGCCATGTCTGAACCTACATAACCATGTAAAGTGGTATCCAACCCACTATAGCACAAAATGGTCTCCATGGTCCCTCTCAAATACCGAAGGATCCACTTCACTTCTTTCCAGTGCTCTCTACTTGGATCACTCATGAACGTACTCACTATTCCCATTGTAAGGGTAATGTATGGCCTAGTGCATACCATGGAATACATCAAGATGCCAACTGCTGATGAGTAAGGTACCTTGGACATCTGGATTCTCTCCTCTTCTATCTTGGGACACTATTCCTTTGATAACTTAAAATGGCCTATCAAAGGAGTCCCAATTGGTTTAACATCTTGCATATTAAATCTCTCCAAGACCTTCTTGATGTACTCTTTTTGAGATAAAGCCAAATTTATTTCCTTCTTATCCCAAGACATTATCATACTAAGGATTTGTTTTGCTTCCCCTAAATCCTTCATAACAAAGGAATCATTAAGTTTTTCCTTGAGTACCTTTATTTCATGTATGTTTTTACTTGCTACTAACATGTCATCCACATACACACACATGATAATGTAACTTCCACCATCAAACTTATTGATATATACACAATGGTTTGAGTGACACTTGGAGTATCCCTACTCTATCATAAAACTCTCAAATTTCTTATACCACTATTGTGGAGCTTATTTTAGGCCATGTCCACCATGTTCTCCTTCCTCATGACCTCATATCCATGTGGATGCTCCATGTATAATTCCTCCTCCAAATCGCCACGAAGGGATGTAGTCTTCACATCTAGTTGCTCCAATTTTAAGTATTTTTTTGCCACTATCCCAAGAAGAGTTCTAATAGAAGTCATCTTCACCACTAGAGGGAAAAATCTCATTGAAATCAACATCCTTCTTCTGTACAAACCCCTTTACCACCAACCGGGACTTGTGTCTTTTTGTACCTCCATCCTCCTCTTTGACTATACACACCCACTTATCCTATAAAACTCTCTTATCTTCAGGTAGGTCTACTAGATCCCAATTATAATTTTCCATGAGAGATTGATGTTCCTCATCCATGGCTTGCTCCCACTTATTCTTGGAATCTACCTGCATTGCTTCCTCAAAGAACTCTAGCTCTCCATTATCATTGAGTAATAAATAATTAAGAGATGGAGAAAAATATTTAGATTCCCTTCTTACCCTAAAAGACCTCATCACCATAGGAATTTGGGGTTCTTATAGAGTAGGTTCCTGAATAGGTTGTACCAGAATTGGTTGCTCTGTAACATCCTCCAACACTATGATATTTTTTGGATTCCTCTCTCTAATCCTGCAATTGTTGTTTATACATGATTTTATCATTAAAGACCACATCTATAGACAAAATATTTTATTTTCCTTAAATCTCTGATTCCAGAAACCAAATTCATCCACACCATAACCAACAAAAGTGATTTTTTCAGATTTATCCTCTAATTTAGTCCTATCATATTTATCAATATGAACAAAGACTTCACAACCAAATACTTTAAGAAAGGAATAATCAATATTCTTACCAGACCAAGCTTCCTCAGGTATGCCTCCATCCAAGGAATTTGAAGGTCCTCTATTGATCATATATACAACCATGCTTACTGCTTCCACCCAAAATTGAAGGGGCAGCCCTGTATGCAACCTCATGCTTCTATCACACTCCATGATAGTCCTATTCATTCTTTCTGACACTCCATTATGCTATGGAGTTCCTAGATATGTCCTTTTTCTGTGGATTCCATTGCTAGAAAAATAATCAATAAATTCATTGCTACAATATTCTTCTCCGTTATTTGACGTGAAACATTTCAACTTGAGACCTATTTCATTCTCAACCAAGGCTTTCCATATTTTAAAAGTATAAAACACATCATATTTTCTCCTAATTACATACACCTAAACTTTCCAAGTTGCATCATTAATAAAAGTGACATAATAAGATGAATCACCAATAGAAGATACCTAAGCCAACCCCCATACATTTGAATGAACCAACTCCACTTTATTCTCCTTCCTTGTGGGTCCAACCTTGAGGAACTTTACCCTTTTTTGTTTTCTATGCACACAATATTTACAAAAATATAAATCAATATCTTTCAATCTAGGTAATCCATCCTTCAAAATTTGTATGCCCTTTTGGCTTATGTGATCGATCCTATAGTGCCACAAAGTTACATCTACTTTTACAACAACTAAATTATAATAATCAACACTAATAGTTAAATACAATGTACCAACCTTATTACCTATTGCTACCACAAGAGCACCGTTGGTCACCTTCTAGGAGTCTACTATAAAAGTCACCATACAACCTTCACTCCCTAGCTGCCCTGGAATATCAAAATTTATCTCAACTTAGGCACATGTCTGATATCCTTCAATAGCCAAGTGTTCCCATTTTGCATCTTGACATGAACACTTCCTTTGCCTACTATGTTGTAAGACTCATCATCACCGAGATAAACATTTCCAAAATTCCCTTGAACATAATTAGTAAGATAATGTCTATGTGGTGTAACATGGAAATAATCCCTTGAATCTAAAATTTGAGACTCAATAAGAAAACATGAAGAGTGTACAATAGTTTTAATGTATAATTTATAACACATCTAACATGAAAATAGGCTCCACAACCTAGAAAATAACAAGAATATAGGGTAGTTGACAATTTGAGAATGTAAACCTTGGGGAACTGCATAAGAAAACTATAGGACATGAGGGAGAAAGAAGGAAAGTATGTTGATGACATTGACTCCAAAATTGAAAGAATGCTTCCCTTGAAGGAAACATACACCCTAGGATCTGCATATGCAAATAAGCTGATTGAAATTATTTTGCAACATATTATAAGGGATTTGGAACATTCATAATATTTTGACTACCCTTATAATAAAAATTTAATTCATTTGGAGTGATATATTAATAAACTATCCAAGAGGGTAAAAAAGAAAATAATTATTTCCACATAATTTGAAAGTGTTTTGTGCAAAATGGAAATAATTTTCCTCTATCATACAAGGTCAGATGAGGATCCCATTTTGGGGATGTTTTAACATTTTGATGTATACAAGAATAAGATGGGAGAAGAAACAAAGAGTGAGAAAATAGATCTTGACCCCTCTTAGGAATTTATTTATTATTTGTTCCTTTCCCCCCATTCTTTATTCCTTTCCCTCATTATTCTATTAGAAAAGGAATCAAATGATTGTAATGAGTAATAAAATATTCCTTGGAGTATACATATAATAATAAGAGTATAGAAGAAGACAAAATAATTTGTTTACAAAGGAAGAAATTTTCTCTACTTTGCTATGAGTTTCATTTGTTGGAAGCACAATCGTTGAGAGGGGGGTGAATCTACGAGAAATAAAACTTTTCATTCACTTAAGCAATTTCAACCATTAACAATAAAGCATGCATCCACAAGAACATAAGAATATATGATCAAATGAGAGTGTAACAACACAAGAACACCAGATGTAAGTGGGAAACCCTCAAGGGGAAGAATTCCCATTGAAACACAACTTTATTAGAGCTATGAATCAAATTTAGTTGAGCACCAAGTACAAAAGGAACACTAACCCCTGATTTTAGTAGAGCACCAACTCTACAAGGAGGAACCAACCCCCAAGATGACTCAACACAAACCAAAGCCACTTGATATGTTTATAAATACTAATTTTTTGCTACAACAGTTGAAGATGACACAATGAAGCTCACTCTCCTTCCTCCTTCAAATTTGCTCACTAGGTCAACTCACTCTATATCTTCTTCACCAAGTTGAATTAGGTCCAATGACCTATCTCTCCAACACGTAAAAAAACTCTAGGACATATGAATATAATATTTTACCTCTATTTGAGATCACATAGACATATTTCACCTCTTAGAATCACCCTCTTAGCTCACACTTACTCTCAGTTGCTAAACTATCTCAAATGAGCTTTCTAATTTGCCTTTATACATGTCTTATGAACTTAAAACATGTAGTTAGGACATCGTAGAGTAAAATCACTCCCTAAAATATAATAACATCATAAAACATCATTCATAGGCCACCATCATCTAGAACCACCTATATCACCATTAGAACTCAAGAAGCCTAATTGCACCAAAAAACCTACTTGTAAAAAATGGAATTTTCTAGACAAAAACCAACTTCACCAAAAATGGAACACAATTATACATGTTTTATAAGACCAAAAAAACCTCCATCAAGTTAGAACAACTCAAAACCATCATCTCACCTCATGAAGCCACTTAAGAACAAACACAACTACAATGCCTAAAAAACTAGTCTTCAAAGATCAAGCCATAACTTTATAAAATATAATTAAAATTGAAAGTTTGATATACCAATGGAACTATAATGACCTCAGAGTCATCAAAAAACTCAAATCATGCCATAAATCAGACTGTAGAGCCACTAAAACACCTCTGCAACTATACAACCTCAAATTGCCTAAAACTATCCCAAAAACTAGTCATGCAAGATAGGGCATAAAAGACCTCCCAAAATCTCAAAAACAATATGAAACCATCATGGAAATGAAGAAAAAATCCCATAATTCCTTAAATACCAATTTAATCATCAGGTCTAATGGACAACTTTTTAGAAAACTGAAAATATTCAAAAACTTACATTTTTGAGTGAGGCCCACATACTTTCACTACCTCTAAATACCACATGGATAAATATGGATGAGTCCTATATAGCCTCCAATAAATATTTTTTATCAAATAATCCATTCTGGGCCACTACTGCAAAGATCTCTCCAGTCGCTACATAACTAGGGTTTTGAGAGGGTTTAAAAGATGTTTACCTTCTTAACAATTGTTCATAAAACTATAATGATAAAGTGACCTCATTTCACTTGGAAAATATTATTAATAGACCTATTAAACTATCCATAGGATCTTGAGTTCCCATGTAAAGCACACATGTGCCAATGATCATCAGAAAGGCTAAATTCAACTGTGGTTTCTCATCTCCAAAACTCGGTAATGGAAAAAATCAATGTTTTATAAAATCTTAAAAAAAAAACCTAAAATTTTGACCACATATTCATATAAAACTTCCAAAAAATTCTCCAATGATCACATTTTCTCAAATACACTCAGCAATGTTGACTCCACCACAATAGGGCATGCTTTCTCAAAGGCTAGGTCTAGAAACAAACCAAAAAACTCACTTTCCATGCAAAATGCTAAAAAGGCTATCCTAAAACTTTACTAACATGATAGGTACAACATAACACATCTCTAACATTGCTCACATATTCTTTCCCAAGCTGAAACAATACCAACTCAGTTCATTAGTTCACATAGAGCTTGAGAATAGGTCTAGTGTAGACCTAGAAAGAATGTCTTCACCTCATATTTACACTTTGAGACAATTGTGAGTGTCCCTATACCTTATCTACATGATCCCCATTATATATCCAAGATCAGACAACTGCCACATGCCTTACTTCATCATACCATACCTCATTCTCCTCTCTAGGCCTCCAGAACAAACACCTTGGACATGCTTGTTTCACTAAATCTGAACTCAAAGTCACTTTTCCAACCTTGTACACCCGTTATGACCTTCAAAACACTGCATGACATCATCACACCATCCTTTATACCTCTTTAAGCCACCATAGTGACTCAAGAACCCATACACCATCAACATGACCCAATAATCTCAACAAGAAACTCAACTCTACTTGACATTACCAATCAAGCTTCATGTTTCTATTTCATTTTAACATCAATGATATTTAATGAAAATAATGACAACATCATACTTTGAAATAAATGACAACATAATACCAACAATCTCCCCCTTCTTCAGTGATGGAAAAACACACAATACTCTATCTCCCCCTAAGGATACACATGCCATTAGTTTATTCTCCCCCTTTCGACATTAATGACAAAGAAACAAACCTGGAACAACTTCTAACAACATAATATTATGAACTTTTGGTTGGAAACATCAACCAAACCTTTCAAAATCCATTATACCTTCTCAATATCTTATTTTGACTCGTTGAGCAATACAAGAGCAATATAGCTCCCCCTAAGCAGATGCATACTTTCCAGCTTTGTCTCAAACCTTGAGCATGCATACAACTAAAGCCACTAGACAAAAATCATCATACCAAATACAAGAAACAAACTCTTACCTTTCAATTCCACCTCAAGCACATCATGACACTTATGACCGTCTTAACTTCACACATGCCTTTATAGCTCCTATTTACCTGCCTTGTTGAGATGAGAAAAATGACTGACTCCCCCTAAGTCATATAGTCCTTCAAACACTATCATACTATATTGACATAACTGAGCCTTTTCAGCTCCTTAAGAAATCAAACAAATTAACTTTTATGATGTCAAACTACATCATAACAATGAACTTCTGCCTTCTTCTTGACTTTCAAGACCTCATACTCAACTAGAACCAGTCAAAAAACATAAGTACCCATCTCAAAAGCACAAGACCATAAGACATAGATGCTCAGCTCCCCCTTAAATCATGCACACCTCCTCAAGAGAAATTAGGACCAAAACTCACTAAATCAACCAACCTTGATGCCAAATGTAGACACCTATAATTTGATCAAAGCACTATTATCACTAACATTACACTAACTATTCTACTCTCATAAAAAATGATGACACCTCATAAATTATGCTCCTTTTCCCCTTAAAATTATCTTAATTAACAACTATATGTTTATTGAGCCCTCCTATCTATGCACTTGACCAATACATCTTCTTATTAGCCAACTCCCGCTTCTAACAAATTAAAAATCGATCAAAATATCCTCTAGATGCTCCGAGAAAAGCTTCCTAATTCTTACTTGGGATCCCTAATTAATCCTAAAAGATTAATTAGCCTCTAAACCTAGTCAAATCTTATTTTGACATGCTAAAAGTGATTTTTGGACTTACCTTTTCTCCCACATGCACCAAAATCATTCCATTCTTGAAATTGGAAACCTACAAATAGAACCCTCCTCCTCATCATTTCTAATAGAACACTTCTCCTCACTCTAGCATAAACTATATGCAATAAGGATCTTGAGCATTTCTTCATTTCTATTGAGCTATTATCTTCACCATTACATCCATTAAACTCAAGATTTGAGTAATATGGAGAGAACCATATGTCCTTGTAGCCATTAATGGTGAGACTCCATTCTTGAAATCTTGAGAACCATATCAAACAATCACATTTGATTACTAAGGATCTTGATAGGTTCATGCTTTAAGTTAGCATTCAAAGAGTAGAGAGTAACTTAGACAGGTTAGTTTGATGCTATCTGTCAAAGTTATATGGATTGTTAAAGAAGTTATCTCTCTTTCAGATTTTATCTTGATGATTCTTGTTAGGTTAGCTAAGCTTATGAAACTTCTTAGGTGTTATAGTTTCATTTCCTAAGATCTTTCTAATTTACACATGAATACATTTGGCACGCTCTGGTGGGACTTACTCCATAGCCCTTAGAAGTTGATTTTAATTTTTGTCAATTATATCATTTTTCTAACCATTTTCATGTATTTTGAAGGTTAAATAGTTTTTTCCAAGAAATCTACTAGCCTTAGAGGATTTTAATATCTTCCTTTTGCATACAAGACTTAATGGGTTTCTGTTATAAAGTGATTTAAATAGAAAATTTATAACCTATTGGAAATTTCAGAAATTAATTTTTCCATCCTCTTTTGTACTAGTTCCATAGGTCCAGGCACACACGTGTTATAAGAGGTGTGTGCACATACGTTAAAAACTCACATGCGCACTTGTTCCCTTAGGTGCGTAGACACGTTCCCAAGTGCATGAAGACACGTTATCTTCTACACATGCACATGTTGGCTTGTAGTTCTTGACCCTCTGTGCTAAATATTAACTATAGACACGTGCATACCTGTAATGAAAGGAACACACGTACACTTTCTCAGATGCGCATATATCTCTCATGGACGCGCACTTGCTAAAATTATGTTTGTGTTATTTTTTATTTTCATTGGTAAGCACATACACTACTAGGAGCGTGCATACACCAAAAATAGGTGTGTAGGTACCTCTCAGCCTACACATATGTTATTTCTCACTGTGTTTCCATGATAGAGGCATGCACATGACTATAATCCGCATGCATACTGCTTCTAGGGGCACGCATATGCGTCATAAGGGGTACACATGTGTCACAGTGTAATGATAAAAAAATTCTTAAAATTTACAAAGTTTATATCTCTTGAGTTATTATAACACTTTACATGATCTTTGTGAGACTAATAAGTTCTTTGCAGGGTGTCTTAGAGTTCATTTTGTGTTGGTTTTCTTAGTCAAAAATGATGAATGTTGCATTTTTTATTATAAGGTTTGGATCGTGTATGCTCTTCCCTCACACCTTCTAGGTGATCTTGGGAACCAAAAATAGTTCAATAAATTTCTCATGCTTTCAAAATAAAACTTCATTAAAAATTATAAAGGAATGAATGTCAAAGATGGGATAAAAATAAGTTGTGCATTGTGGTATTATAGGCATTTTCAATGTTCCGTAATTTAGGCTAGTGAGTTTGTCATTGTTGTTTATGATCTTTCCTTTGCGTCTTATTAGAATGATCTTAGGAAATCGGAAAAAAAATGTCAAATAGCCTCATTCTATGATATGATAGTCATTTGGAGAACTACTAACCATTTGTGTGTAGGACCAAATATCACTTATGCAAAAGAATGGGGATTCTAAATGAATGACTAACTCATTTCGTGTAGTTTGCCAAACGATGTCCGACAAAAACCACATTGAGCTCAAAAGATAAAAAACACACCATATTCAAAACACTTGATTTACAGGTAGGATAAGGGTAAACCCATCCACTTGGAAATAGGAAATTCTCTTTGGCATAATCCTTAAGCTACAATAAAGGAGATGTTCCTAGGAACCCCAAAGTAGTCCATGCACATGAGGGAACCTTGTGGACAAAACGGGAAGCACTCCGCTTACCCACTTGACTAGTTATAAATTTCTGCGAGTTAGAGTCAAAAATTATCTCCATTGCAACCCCAGTGAAAACAAAACTGAATGAATTTTATGCTCATTATGTTGAAGGGGGTAAATTAAAGTCCAGGATACTCCAAGACTAGTCAGTGTGAATTTCTTGGCAAATTGATGCTCGTAGAGGTAGTTTGTGGCACCTAGTTGAGATGAACTACATACGAAGCCATATCGTCTTGGAGCCCACTTTTTCATATCAAGCCATATTTTTTTATAGAGATCTCATGAAGTGAAAAATTATTTTGAGTCAAAACCTTGTTATTCTAACAAGGCAATATTCCACGTAAGTTGAATCTAAGTGTTATTGATCATGGGACCTACGATGTGTTACTTTGTCCTAGTTTTTCACTTTTCTTAAGACAAGGTGAAACTCTGCCAAAGTTATGCACTTATTTTGTTTCATCATCACTTGATCTACACATTTTCTATCTTGTTGTCCATTTTTGGGACAAAAGAGAACAACACGCACAGATACTGCTATAAATAATTGTGTCTACCACTTTTGTAGTCTACTTGAATGACTAGGTTGCAATACCGAAATGCAAGTGCTGGAATTGTGAATGGTACGCCATCGTATTCTAGTAGGACCATCGTCTCTAATCCATATTGAGACACATTATCATCATATTTAGGCTTAGAATCATCATTAATCCTCCTTAGAATTGTTATGTTGTTCACATCACCTCACCACAATTATGATACTTACATCCCATTTCTAGTAAACGTAATCTTAGTGTCTCATATTGTGTTGTTACACTGCCTAGATCTTAGAAAATCCTTATCATAATTTTACATGGTTTTATTTAAAACATTACCTCAGATCTTGGCAATATTTTTTATTACTTTGTTTGCGTCATCATCGATACTAATGTGATACTAATACCTCACTTTCTTACAAATCTTGGGTAACGTATCTTAGTAGTATTGTTGCATGGATCACATACGTAACCTCCACTTCATTTTAGAAGTTTGGGTCTTGGTTAGTGTCTAAAATTGTCATAAGTATCCTTCAATTGGATATTTTACATAAAACCCTTGCTAATACTTACACCTTGTTCATTTCAAACTTGAATTAATTATTGACATTATGTTGACCATATAATGTCGAATCTATCTTTGAAGAACACTAGCATAGGGTATAGTTTTCTTGATTGATTGATTAGTTTACTGGAAACTTGCATGATAGCTTTCGTACGTGTTATCAAAGCTCATGAGAATTGATTGATTCCTTATTCTTTTAGTCCATTTATTGACATACTTTGAAACTGTAAAGAAAAATATAGTTACACAATACACCCAGGTTTGTGATACTCTTGAGTATATTAGATGAAACCTGTGTGTAAACCAAACTTACGACGGTCCATATCATGATAATGGAATCCAAGAAACTAGAGTTAAACCCTTTTTCGAGTCACAATCTAGGTCCTCTCTTCTTCGAAGTAAAGGAAACGATATGATTTAGTTGATCATAGTGGAGACATGAGAGTGATTCATTTAAAGATATTAACAACGTTGATGTCTCTAAATTAGATGACTTCCTATTCCAAAATAGAGATCGATTACTAACATGGGAATTTTAGAATATGGTGCCACAATGCCAGAACAATGAAAATCCCTTAGCCAAGATAGGTAATCGTGTAAGAAGATCAGAGCACATTAAATAGGTCCCATGGAAGATAACATTGGAGGAAGACACACTTCTACGCTTCGATACCAATAGAAGATAGGTTCGGGACTTCAAGACAAAACATTTTTTGTGGTGAGGATCTACCCCTTGGAGATAGCACGTGGAGCATCACAAATGGGTTAGAGTAGAACTTGCATGATGCACATGAGGAGTTATTTCCTCCTGAAAATGATTGCTATGAAGTGCTTTACACTGGATACAGGCCGAGAATAGATCTACTACTGTCAGAATCAACTACAAACCCTTAGTCTATTGTTAGTGCAAACTTCCATGCTGTGGTTATTTTTGTAATGGCGCATGGCTAATAATAGCATGCGTACCTATTTTGGGAAACCTAGGACTAAGCGGTGAAGGGAAATTTACCCTAAGCCTTATAAATATGTATTGAAACTTTGTAATCATAGTATCAGAGGGCTGTGAGACCATCTGTGTCGTACGCAAGAGCATCTATGTTGCACAAGAGTCTGATATGTGCAATGAAAAACATGCTTACAACCCTCCATTATAAAGTAAGCTTCTGTGCCATATACTGAGTTTAATATAATGGATACTATGGATTGAATCAAAGTCCTTATCATTTCGTTATAGATATAGTAGTGCGTAACTTGATTTCCATCAAAGCTTATCTTTTAAGTCTATTATTTTCTAGATCTAGATCTGAACATGTGATCTTTAGAATGATATATTAGTCATAGACTATGACATGCCTTAAGTCTTCATCATGCTAACATCCTAGCAACAATTACCTCAAAAGAGGGTCATGGTACCTTTGCACACTTTGGGTGAGTGCTCAATCTAGGTTGAGTGATGTGCTAGCGTAATTTGGGCTTGTATTGGTGAATAATCTAGGTTGCATCATCGAACTAGCTTGAATGAGTTCTAGAGCATAGGTGCCACAGTGCCACATGGAGAACGATGTAAGCCCCTAGACAAGATACTTGAAACTCAGAAGGAATAAGAAACACAAATGAAACCTTTGCCAATGAATTGCATATAATGGTGAAGGAATAGCTATGCTTCTACCCTTTGGTAGTTCACATAGAAGGTGAAACAATCAAGATAAAGTAGGTGTTCATACTCAATTTCCACCCCTATGGAGATTGTGTTGCCGAGTTAGGATAGAATGTGAACATGAGGAGTTACCTAACTCATCAAAAAGACAAAGACAAAGGAACCTCAAAATGAATAAGTCACTTAATAGCAGATCCAAATAATAAAACACTTATCCAACAGACTAGCAAGACTTAGCTTCTTCTGTGGAGTAAGAACACAAGTAAGGGTACATGTTAAGAAAAACCCAAGAACGTCATAGGTTAGTGAAATTTACACTAAACATCTCAAAGATGAAGCCTTCAAGAAAATTCAAACAGTTCTTAGACCATCTCCTACGAAATAGCAACCTCTTTATGCAAGAGTTACTAATCAATGAAAAATATGCTTATAATCTCATTCAAGAAAGTAACGTAGTGCTCACTCCCCTTATAGAAATATCAATATCCAGGGGATATGTTCTTATCCTTTTGAAAGAGACATGTTGTTAACATCATTTCCAATATCCAATTTTGATTCCCCAAAATTTGATAAATATGCCCAAATTCAAGATGGTGATCCTCGTGATCATGACTAAAATAATTTTGCATGGCTTGCCAAGAGGTAGCAAAACTAATTAGTGTTTACAATTGACTTCATACATTTGTTCAAGACCTCGTAGTTTGAGGATGGACAAGCACTAGAAGTGGACTCCCATCAATTATGACCAAAGGGGTATAGTAGTCACATGGCCCATGCTAGCAAATAACCCTTGTGTCTACTTCATCATTTAATATGGAACAAAGACCTCAGACCATGTTCAGTCATTTGATGCAGTGCTAAAGCAAAGACCAATTATGTATATAATTTTGTTCCAATTTCCTTTGATTCAACGGTGGTGAGGATGCTAGCTAGTCGCTTCCCTTTTATAATTCTTGAGAAATAATTGGTTAATATATTTGTGCTCTAATCTAAATCTAGACATTGTATTTCACTTAAAAATGTACTACATCACTAAATTCAAGGAAGTTATTGGGAAAGAAATCCAAATCAAGAAGGATTTAATAGAGAAGGGGACAATAAAACCCTTCTCAAAATACCAACAAGAGTCAAAACCTACAGATAAAACTAAATTCTTTAACAAGAAATAAGAATGTCATAGGTGATGGCATCACCAATTCTAAATGAGTCCAAAAAGTTCAAACAGGTCAAGCCATTCAAAGTGGTCCTCTTTTAAAACTAACCAAAGGTCCTATTCAAAATCCATTCAAATGATGAGTATTCAATCCCCTTACAAACTCATTATCCATGGGTTTTGAGACAATTAGAGGTAGTAAATATGGTTCAATATCTAACCATAATGCCTTATGTAGATGATGTGACCCAAACCATAGGATGGTATAGAGATCATGACTATTATGATTTTCACCATGTCAAGGGACATAAAATTGATTACATGTTTAAAATTGAAAAAAATTATTCAAGATATCATTTGAGGATGTGAAGATTAAAGTGGATTCACCATGGAATTATGCATAAGGGCCTAATGGAAAAATGGGAACCTTTTAAACAACCCTTCCCTAATCATAATAAACAAGGAACACAAGAATACGGATTAAGGTCATTCATCTGATGACTATAGAGCCACAAATTATGTATATACTTTCATTGACAATCCCTTTGGTTCAATCATAGGTTGTATCTGTTCGTCCAATGAATATGTAAACATTATTAGAATAATTAGCAATGATTGTGCCATGGCAAAAACAACGTGCTCATCTATTGATTCCTATAACCTCCTTGTATCCTACCCCTCATGAAGAGTCAATATAATTTGGTAGATCAACTTGAAAAAACTTTGGCTAAGATTTCAATCTTAGACATTCCTCAAGATATCTAGATTCTCATCAGGATATCCTTTATAAAATACTTTCAGGGGTTAGGAGTGTCAATGAACATCGATCCTTCACACCTTCAAGCCATAATTGACAATATTTCCTCAGAATGAATTATATCTCCTTTGACCAGAGTGAAGTCTCACTCAATAATCATATGCACAAATTACCCCTCTACATTGAGGTATTTGTCACTCGTAGAAAGATTAAAAGAGTGCTTATGGATAACAGGTCAGGTCTAAATATTTGTTCTTTGAAGCTCGTCAAACAAGCTAGGGCATACAAAAGTAGAGATGGGATTCTAATGTAATCACAATCACATGGCTTATGACAATGCTCAAGTGGGAATCATATATAATAATTTTGTTACCTATGGAAGTAGGGGCCAACAAATCATGATATGAAGTTCCATGTCCTTGATCTAGTATCTTCCTTATAACATGATCCTAGGTCATCCTATGGCTCGATGCCATGCAAGTTGTACCCTTCACATTTCATCAATGCATTAAGTTTTATCACGAGGGGCAGAAAATCACCATCTTAGGAGATGTGGAGCCATTTATGCACAATGTAGAGCATTACATAGTTTCTCTCAAGCAACGTATGAATGTCCTTCAATAGACATTGTTATACCACTACAAATGGAAGCTTTGAAAGTTCGAGTTGATCCTGAACATATTGCAAGCTGATAATAAGGATCCTTCCTTGTTACTCTCTCCCTTTGCTTCATGGGAGTTAAAGGATGTAGTCCGTATGGCCCAATCAAGAATTTTAATCTTCAACATGAACTTTTGGTCTCTAAACTCTCGCTATCACCTAAAACACGTGGTAGACCTAATTTCCAATTTACAAGCTCCCATGGGCTAGCTATCCTAGCCCCTTTGAGAGGTTTGTTCCTCGTGGTATTTTATTCAGATGAGAAGATGCCAAATAAACATAAAAGTTGGAAACCTAAAGGAATGAAAGGCTTCATGTAATCTAGGCTCCAAAGTATGCCAAAGTACACAAAAATGATGTGCATTATGGGGGTATCGATGGATTTGGATGTGGCCTAGATGCATAAGGTAGAATAGATCCTCTTCCATCCCCTCCCTTGGAAAGTAAATGAGCATGGCCTTGGAGTTAAGTATCATGAGGCTTCTACCCTTTGAAATTTATGACACTTCCTTCAGAATGTGAAGATGATTCACCTCATTTAGGAAATGATGTAGATTCCTAATGTAGCATATATGAGTACCTTGCCTCTACTAACCTTTTCCTAGATTCCACCATATTTACCCTATCCCAGTCCAAACCCCAAACTGATTTCCAAACCATCCTCGTATATCCTAGCCTCATTGATTGGGGCCAACAACTTCATGTGCGGATTGATTTATTTGAAAATGATGAGGCCATTTTAGAGTTTATGGGTACTTAGGATGCCATTCTGATAAGTGATCATAAGAAAGGTTTCTCCATCAAATTAGATGCATGTGTGTACTTTGGGGAAGACGCATAGTTTTGTGGTCATTTAAGAAAAAAATAGTAAGCAAGGGAAAAAATACTACAGAAAAGCCTTGCAGAAAGAATCATCTTAAGTCACATAGTGAAAACCTCTTTGAGGCGCTTGTGGACAAACAAATAAAAAAATAAATGGAAAAGATAGTTGACCCATATGAAGATGACAATATTTTTGAGCCACTTGTGGAAGTGTATCTTACTCTTCCCCTTTATCCTACACAAATGGAAGATACATCTAAAATTCTGATTGAGGAGATTATACATGTTAATATCAGATCAAAAGATGATCTAAAAATAAAAAAACTGGGAGCTTCATTCTCGGTGTAGGAGCATAAAACATTTGTGGTGTTGCTAAAAAAAATTGTAGACATATTTGTGTGGTATTACGTACACATGCCAGGTTTGGACCCAACCCGGGTTGTGCACAGAGATGCCAAACCTATCAAACAAAAATTAAGGAAGATGCACCCGCATGTTGCACTGTTGGTGAAAGAAGAACAAGTGAAACTATTATCAGTAGGTTTTATTAGACATTTTGAATATTTAGAATGGATATTAAACATAGTTCCAGTACAAAAGAAACCAATTAGTATCCGAATTTTCACAGACTTCATGGATATTTATAAAGTATTCCCTAAAGATGATTTTCCTTTACCTAACATTGACATGATTGTCGATTCAACTACAGGGTATGAAATGTTGTCCGTCATGGAAGGATTTTTGGGATATACCCAGATTAAGATCACAGAGGAAGATCAACACAAGACTGCATCCATAACCCCTTGGGGAACATTTTGTTACCAAGTTATGCCTTTTGGTCTAAAGAATGCCAGAGCTACTTATCAAAGAGTGATGATTGTCATCTTCCATGACATGATGAATGACATCACCAAGGACTATGTGGATGATATCTTGGGAAATTATAGAACCAGAGAAGAGCAACCAGAAGTGATGAGGCATATCTTTCAATGCCTTTGTGATTGCAAAGTTAGACTGAATCCTAACAAATGCATCTTCGGTATACAATCAGGAAATTTATTGGGTTTCATTATGTCAAGAAGAGAGATTGAGGTGGATCCTGCTAAAGTTGTAGCTATAACTGAGATGCCTCCACCTAAAAACCTTAAACAACTACACAACTTATAAGGTAAAATTTAGGCAATCCACTAATTCATATCATAACTTGCTGATAAATGCCATCCTTTTACACATCTACTCGAGAAACATGTTACCTTCAATTGGGGTCTCGAGTGCCAGGAAGCCTTTGAATTTCTTAAATGGTATCTAGCTAGTCCCCCTGTTATCATGCCACCTACCCCAGGTGAACCTCTGTTATTTTACATTTCAACTACCTAGTATGCTATTGGTGCATTGCTTTCCCAATATGATATGAGCCAAAAAGAGAGGGCGGTTTATTACCTTATCCGCACTTTGATTGCATATGAGCTGAATTATCCCTAGATTGAGAAATATTGCTTAGTTACGGTCTTTACTTTCCAAAAGCTTCTTCACTATCTACTCAATAAAAAAACCAAGCTAATTTCCAAAGTTGACCCTTTAAACTACATTCTATCTAAACCCACACTCACCTGACAGATGGCTAATTGGATTATCCTCATAAGTGAGTTTGATATTGAATTTTTAAACTAGAAGTCACTCAAAGGACAAGTGCTTACATATCAGTTAGCAGAATATCCCCTACCAGGGACTGAGCCATTGTGTCTAGATCTACCAGATGCTTCTATGATGTACATTGAGGAATCCATCGTATGGAAGATGTAGTTCGATGGATCATTTAACAATCATGGTTTAGGGGTAGGTGTGTTGCTAATCACTCTAATAGGGGACTTCATCCCACATGATTTCTGGATGAGTTTTATATGTACTAATAACATTGTAGGATATGAGGCACTCATTGCCAGGCTGTAAATTGATATTAAATGGAATATTCACAATTAATCATAAAGCAAGTTAATGATGAATACAAGGTCAAGGGAGAAAAACTCATCCCATATAGAAAGATGGTTGAGAATTTAAAGGAGTACTTCGTGGGTATCACTTTTGAACAAATGCCAAGGGAAAAAAATTGATGAGAAAATGCCACAGCCACAGTTGAAGATTTGCTTTGCATCCCACCTCAGGAAAAGAAAATGCCTCTCTTTGTGGAACATCTGCAAGAACTAGCATATGACTTACCAGAATCATGTCTGGTATGTGAAGTTGTTAGTCCTTTCTCCCCCTGGTATGAGCCCATATTTAATTACCTATAAGACAATACCTTTCCTCAAAACATTTCCCATACTGAGAAAAGAGCCCACATCTGCCACATAGCCTGTTATACCCTCATGGGAGGTACCCTTTATCGTAGAGGCTATGAAAGGAATCTACTATGATGTCTTGATTTGGCTAATTCAGTCCAAGCGATCAAAAAAGTACATGAAGTATTTTTTGGAGTACACATAAGTGGTATGGTGCTCGATAAAAAACTGCTAAGAGTGCGTTACTATTGGCCTACCATGGAAGTAGATTTCTATAACTACGTCAAGAAGTGTGAACTTTGTTAGAAGTATGAAAACCCGATTAATGCACCAACAAAAAAATTGCAGCTAATTACAACACAATGGCCATTTTCCAAATGGGGATTATATCTCATACGGAAGCTCACTCCTACTTCCTCAGATGGCCATACACATATTATAACTGCCACTGAGTATTTCAAAAAATGGGTAGAGGTTGTACCTCTTACATATGTTACTGATGCGCAAATATAAAAAATTCATTATGAAGCACCTCGTATTCCATTACAACATCCCATACGCCATTGTAGCAGACAATGGTAAGTCTTTCAAGAACAATATGGTTAAAGCATTATGTCAATGTTTCCAAATCCATTTAAAGTATTCCACTCCCTATTACCCTCAAGGTAATGGACAAAAAGAGGCCACTAACAAAACACTTGGTCACATCATGGAAAAGATGGTACATAAAACAAGCCGTAATTGGCACTTAAAAATCCATCCCGCCCTCTGGGCTTATAAAACCTCCATCCAAAATCCTACTGAATCTACCCTATACTCACTAGTATTTGGCACTGAGGCCATAATACCATTAGAGATTCAGATTCCTTCCATGTGAATATCTCTTTGGGACTATCTGGACAAGGATGAAGACTATCGAGTGGCTCGAATTGCAAAGTTGGAGCTACTAGATGAGAAACACACGTGAGAACTTAATCACTTGAACATATATCAGAATCAAGAGTCACGAGGCTACCACAAGTGGGTGATACTTTTCTAGTTTGAGGTAGGAGACTTAGTACTCAAAGAAAATAAGTTAAACACCACTAAGGACCAAGAAAAGAAGGGAAAGGTTAAACCCAACTAATTAGGAGCCTATGTTGTGGTCAATAAGTATGGTTTAAGGGAATACAAACTGGATCACTTAGATGGCAAGGAATTAAAGGAACCAATGAACGCAATACATGTCAAGAAGTTATATGCTTGAGTATGAGGTTCCTTAGAAAAGAAAGAAAAAATAAGCAAAAAAAAAATCAAGAAAAAGTAAACAGAAAACAGGTCGTCCAATTAAGAAAACCACACAATTGTGGCACATTAGACAAGTCCTTAGGTGAAAATTGGTTTCTGGCACCTTGGGAGGATCCATTATTCACAAGAATATCTCATATCTAAAAGGAATACACTTGCTTTAAATTAGGGCTAGATTTTTCCTAAGTTTGAGATCTTTTTAATCCTATCTGTTGTGGCCTTGATATGACTACTCTACTCCTGTATATATGTGAAGGGTTTTCCTTTGAATATTCCCACCTAATGTCGGGGGCACCTTAACATCTTCACCATCTTGTACATAACGTGTGGCGTTCTACCTTTGTATATTCCCATTTGTCACTAGGGGCATCCACGCGAGTTCATTTGTTATACATAGCTTTGGAAAACCTTTCGGAAAACAAAAAAAACATTCAAATATGTTTGAAAAACCCTAAACATCTAAGAAAATTATTTTAGGGATATAACCACAAAAACAATGTGAACAATATCCTTGAAAATTTTCTTAGAGATAACACCAAAAACAATAGAAAATTATTCAAAATTGTCCTGTAAAAACAAAGTAGTGGTTTCCTTAATTTTAGTTGTCGATTTGTATAGTTTTGATTGCATCAATTTTTTTGTTGTATGCTTTAAATTGGACTCATTTGCTTAATTAGGTTTAAATTTACTTTAATCTATTGTGCATCACATTGAGTTCATTTTATCTTGCATAATTGTATCTAGTTGTCTTGTGTTAATTAGATTTGATTTAGTTGAATTTGTTGTTTGTGTTGTACAATTTGTTGTCATCATATCATCTATCATCTATCATCTATCATCTATCATCTATCATCTATCATCTATACATCAAATATCAATAAAAGCTAAGCTACATAACCATGAACATGAAAATCAAACATGTATGCTAAGATAACATCATATAATATCTCCACTAGGGGTAAGCGGGACCGCCTTATGTTCCCCCCTCAAACATAAACCATAATAAAATCATGGACAATCATAAGTGTCACATACAAAAGAACATGATATCATATACTACTATCTCAAACACAAAATGTGATAAGTAGAACATGACATATCTCATCAAAATATATGATATCATCTAAATGCTATCTCATAAATCAAATACATTTGATACAATCATAAACATCATAAGTCCATCGTCATCATAATCATCATCATCATCATCATCATCATCATCATCAAATATATGTCTGTCAAAATATCAATGTCCATATACAATGTGTCTCTATAAATAATCACCTGGATACATAGTATGCCATCATGGGCATCGATAAAAAATGTGTCTTCCAAGCGAGGCATAGCCAAAAATAATACATATACATCGATAAAAAAATGTGCCTTCATATCAAGCCGTACATCAAAAACTGTAATAATACATCTATGAATACATCATGAATAAAGAGTCATGTCTAACTCGATCCCTCATGGGGGATACCTGGCCTCTGGGATGGTGAGGCTCCCATCTCCCATGGCCCCTGCTACGTTCTCAGCTACTCTACTAATCTGTATGATGCCACTACTTTGTGAGATTGCGAAGTGGACCTACTCATGGAATGCTGACTAAAGTCAAGCACTCTCTGTCCCTTTGGGATGAAATCATAATACAACGACCCATAATAAGCAACCTGTCATGTATTTGCAGCTAGATCCATGTGTACACGAGGTATAACAACTACTCCAGTTGTCTGACACAAGGATACCACCTCTACTGAAACCCTGGCCACCTCGGCCTGCGCTACTGACCATGAAGACTACAAAAGTTCAAGAAAAGCTAAACTAATAAGACTAACACCACATAGTCTATTAACAAATGCTTTATGAATCTAACAATAGTTACATCAATGAGAAAAGCTTAATGGAATGCTTGAAACAACTAACATGATATAAATCAATCCTAGCTAAAGCATGCCTACTTAATATGAATTGCTAACTACAAAAGACCTAATTAGATCTAGGAGGGCAATCAAATTGGGTTTTTTGCTACTTCAAGAGAGGTGAGATGGTCTCTCCAACAATGACTACAAGGTCATATTGGATACCCATCTACTAACCCCATTGAATATTGGAGGCAAAGATTGAGCTTGGATCTTAATCATATTTCTTATATGATATGCAATTCAAAGCATGGTGTAAAGTTTAAAGGTACGTGGTTAGTCCTTTTTATAGTTTTTCCTTTGAGGAAAACTTGCATCTTGGTGCATGTGGGACTAAAATCACAAAGTAGATTAAGGTTTTTTAATCTTGATTAAGGCTTGCTAATCATGATTAGTGAATTAACAAGTGATTAGGATGTGAGGAGCCTTAATCAACCACTTAGGGTCAATTAGGAGGCTAGGATAAGATTTTGAAGCCTTCTGAGATGTTGTGGAGGGAAGTGGGGTGATTTTGAATGGTTGGAAGAGGGGTTTAAGCCAATAATAGGGTTTATTGACCAAAACAAGGGTAAAATAGGCTTAATTAGCTAATAATCACTAATTGTGTGTTCGGAAGAGGATTTTGACTTACAATGTGTTGTAAATTGGCATCCTAAATGTGAAAGAGACTAGGTAATCAACCAAGCATTGTTAATTAAAACATTATGGTAATAAACATTAGTTAATTAGTAGAAATCACTAATTATAATGGAAATGGTAAGAATGAGAATGATTATTGTGGTTTTAGCATTAAGATTGCAAAAGTGGAATTTAGGTGTCTACATTTGCCCTTGTTTGAGGTGAAGTAAGTGACGTCACTTCAAACATAGTAGACAAGCATAAACAAGTAATTTTTTGAAGAAAAATTAGTATAATGAAGGATTCCCCCTCGAGTGTCGATGGGGTGATAGAAGAAGTCAATCGATGATCGAAAATATGATCGAAATGGATAGAAGAAATAGGAGAGGGATAAACATGATTGTTTATTGCCCCAACTATTTTGGAAGAAAAAATAATAGTGATAAGACATGATAACAGAGAATGTAGGAATAGCTCTTTGCATCCAATCTTCAATAAAAAAATTTACTTCATCATCTTGCCCCTATAATCTAAATCATCGACCTTTATTAAAATAAACAAAAGTGTAAGATAACATGAAAAGCTAAATTACTAACATTTGTTCATTGCTAAAAATGTGTAACTCCATGCAACATACATAATGCAATGCAATATGAGAAAGTAAACCACACAACCTAACAGAGAAACAAATACAATCACACATACTCAAACAAACAACGTTCAAGACAGTTGCACCAATGTTTTTGTTATCAAGCTTCAGTTCTTGAATGTTCGTGTTGTAACGACAAGGGTTAAAAATGGTGCCCCAAGTAAGGATACATACGAGGGGAATAAGGGAGGACATAAGCGGTCCCATGAAAAGAATTCGTGCACTATGACATAGTCTCTAGCAATTCACTATTGCACGTGAATACCGACATAGTAAGCAAGCCAACTTTGTTAATGGAGGTAGATCATAATGATCCACAAGTTGTTTGAGACAAGAACAAGCAAGAACCTAAGAAAGATGTTTTTGTAGGACAAATTTTGATGTTTGAGGACAATGCATTTGATACAGGCTTCAAAATCTGTGCATGTTATTTGCCAATTTTCGATTTTTTAATTTTTTTTTGGATTTTTAATGATTTTAACAATTTTTTGGTTTTTTTGAAAAAAATTAAATTGTTTTAATTTTTCAAATTTCTGGGAAGAAAAAATTGTAGAATAAATGACGAAGTCATAGGACATCATCAAAAGATGCTGGAAGGAAATAATATGCCCCAGGTAGCAGAAAAGGGTTGTTGTGAATGAAAAACAACCACAACGTAGCGAAAATGGGTGAAAAATAATTATTTATTAAAAATAACCATAGCGGTGAGTGCTAGAAGAATACATAAGAACAACGATGGTCCCAAGTTGCTTCAGGGGTGCGAGAAACATTGCAGGGAGGTAAAATGGGTATATAAACCATGCCATGGTGGGTAAAAATCATTGCAGCAAGTTCATTTACCACATGCACTTACCTTTTTACTGCTGATTGAGCTCTGACCCATGAGAGAAATTGGCGAGGGTGTAGAACTAGAAACACTGTGTAGATCACATTTGAGACTACATGCATCTTCCCAGGGATGGCCCACAAGTATACATATCCAAACTTTTCACCTTTTTCATTTTGTAGTCTATTTATTAGGCTTAAATCACATTAATTACAATAGAAATTGCTTTCGAAAGCAGTAACGCATCCCTTGGGGCACGTAGGCATTCCATAGTTGGTGCACACATGTGTTTGTGCAATTGAAGGCATGCATGTGACACGTTCGTGCCAGTGAATAAGCAAAGAATGGTGCACGCTAATGCTTTGGTACTAAGCCTAGGGTGGGAAATGGTACATACACCTACGTGAATAAGTAGGTACCTGTGTAGAAAAGGGGGTGCTAGCGCTTGGGGGCACTGGTACCACAACGAGGGCACCGATGCTGTATGGGGTGCGATGGCACTAGAAAGAATTCTTGAAAGACTTGTTATAAGAAATGGGAAGCTTTTAGGAAAAATTAGATGACAGGATATATGAATTCGATAGTAAAGATAGATGAATAAGATAATAACAAATGACCTAGCTAACCTTGCAGATGGACTTAGAGTGATTAGAGACGCGGGAGCGACATGGGCACTTCCGAGCCTATGAGGTGACATTTAGATGATGTGACCATATTTTCTTGGAGATCACACTGGAGGTGACTGGTCTATCACACGTGGCTCACATGCCACTAATTACCTTAGATAATGGTCTGCTCATAGTCTTAGTTGAGAGATGGCACAATGAGAGTCAAACTTTTCCCCTTCCGACTAGTGAGATGAGTATCACTGAGGAGGAGGTGTGGTAGATTCTGTGAGTTCCTATTCAGGGTCGATTGATTACTTATGACGACCACCAAGACCATATTTGGAAAAGTGTAGCTGAGATGTTTGGAGTGGTAGACATACCCCACTGGGGTATGACTATTGACATTAGCAGGTGCATGGCCGATTAGCGGCTAAGATGGGTTCCCGTATTTCTGTTAGCTCTTGTTAATGGCATATTGCTTCCTAAAAAGACTAGTGCTCGGTTTCCTTTGGGCCTCATTGGAGTGATACACAACCTCATCCAGGGAGAGGTTTACTATTGGGGATAGTGTATACTAGCTCACTTATATGTAGATCTTCACTTGATAGCTACCGCAGTTAGAAGATTGTGGGACTTGCTACACAACTTTAGATACGGGCCTAGGATCTTACCACCATTCAACGCCCCGCAGGAGCGTTGCGAGCCCAAGCTCTCAGTGAGCCACTTATCATGGGCTAGGTTCTAGGTGGAGATGATATTCACAACCATATAGGAGACACAAATTATTATAAGCAATATTTTGACAAGGTACAACCTTATATGATTACCTGGTGGCCATACAGGTTATATCAATGGCCTTAGGATGCGGAGTAGAGTTGGAGCAGTACTATATCCTTGAGTGGTATAGAGTGGATAAGGGTCCAGTGAGTAGTTCATCTCATTTAGGGGATTCCAAGTGATGAGATGTGGTATACGCAGATATAAAGATAAATTTCATATAGGGAACTAGATCATGCTAGGATGAGCTTGTACCATATTATTATAGGTGGTTCCACAGCCTTGGGTGCAACGAGCACAAATAGTGGATCCAGGGACGACCCCAGATTATGCACGGTGGTATGCGATAGTGCTACCATGGAGATTGACCATACCACATGAGGTATTAGATGTAATAAAATAGGGGTTACATGACCCGAATCCTATGGCATAGGCACAGGTAGATCCACATGTAGGACCTTAGGGAGGGTTGCAGGTAGGGGTACGGATACAACAGGTGTTAGGTTCAACAGCATAGGTACTAGTGCAGCACAGGAAGTGGTTCAACACATAGGTACACACCAATGCCCCTTCAGGTTCCATTATGGGCACCATTACAGGAACCTCCATCACCCCCTCACGTGAGTTCACCACATAGTCCACCAGGAGGTAGAGGAGATGGTGGGGGTGGAGAGGATATGGAGGAGGATGTATAGGATGTAAATTTTGGGAAGGTGGCTACCTTGCAACAACAGGTACAATAGGTTATAGGCCTACAACTTCAGGTTGAGAGAGACAAGATTACTTTAGAAAGGGCCAGATTACTGCAAAGCGAGATCAACTCAGGATAAAGAGGGATTAAATCATGATAGAGTGAGATCAGGTGGCCATAGAGAGGGTGCATCTACATGCTAAGAGGGATCGAGATGTATCAGATAGAGCCCAGCTGTAGGTAGAGCTAGCTAGTGTGAGAGTGGAGCATGATACGCTTCAATAGGTAGGTACTTCCTTAGAAGTACAACTTTTGATTAGTCAGAGTACCTCCTTGGCAGTCGAGGCCACCTATTATAGGATGTAGTACCATGCCACCATCCCGACCGAGAAAAGAGTTCCTGATTACATTCAGATAGTTGGTAGCCTATCATGATCTAGATCCTAGAGGTCATCATGATTAACGCGATCAGTACAGGGTCCTTTGGCCCAGGAAGTCTAAGAGAAACACAACATGGTACAATGCCTTCCACGCATCTATCTCAGCTGATGGCCCCACTTAGTGTTAGACCTTGACCAGGTAGTCCTGAAGAGGGTGAGTGTCGTGGTTGACTCTCTTATTGATATATTAGATATATATTTTTTGTGTATCACCTTGATACGAAGGCATACTTTTGTACCGATGTCTATGTACTATTTTTGATCATGCCTCATGATGAAGGCACATTTTTTGTACATATGTACTTTATGTATTGTTTTTGATTATGCCTTGTGATGAAGGCACATTTTTGACCCATGCCCATGATGGATTTTTGTATTTGATATGTATCGAGACACATTGATTTTGTACATGGACATTTGATATTTATGATGATGTATGATGATTGGTGGATTACTGATGTATCACATTTTTTTATGAGATATCATGCTTAATCTATATGTTTATGTTTGTATCACATGTTGTTAGATTATGATATAACATCTAATGATATCACTTTGCATGTTGATGAGATACTTTGTGTTTTACCTATCACATTCTGTGTATGAGATAACATGTTTAATCCACATTTTTATTATGGTCTATGTTCAAGGGGGGACAAAAGGTGGTCCCTCTTGCCCCTCTTGGTGATATTATATGATGTTAGCTTAGCATACATGTTTAATTTTCATGTTCATGATTATGTAGCTTAGCCTTTATTGATATATGATGTATAGATGTGATGATAGATGATATGATGATGAAATGACAACAAATTAAACAAGTTAAAAAAAAACATAAATTAATCAAATCTAATCAAGACAACACAAAATATCTAGAAGTATGCAAGATAAAATGAACTCAATGTAATTCCTAACAGATTAAAGTAACACTCAATCTAAATAAGAAAATGAATCCAACTTAGCTCACACAAGACAAAAAAACAATACAACTAAAACCATACAAACCAACAAATAAAGAAAGAAAACTACTACTTTGTTTTTGTGCGACAATTTTGGGACGTTTTTCATTGTTTTGGATTTTTATCTTGAAATAATGTTCTATATTTTTGGAGTTTTTGAAAAGCGTATTTGAATTTTTTTTGTTTTCTCAACTAACATATCTGACATGTTTTTGGGATTTTCAAAAAGTTATACAAATGTTTTTGATGTTTTCTAAGAAATTTTCCAAAGCAAGCGTGTTAGGAAACAAAGAAATGTGGATGCCCCCAACGTTATATGGGATGTACAAAGGTAGAATGCCATGTGTTATGTGTAAGAAGTGATGATGTGAAGTTTCCCCCAATGTGAGATGGGAATATTCAAAGTCAAACTCTTCGCATTCAAAAGTAGGATCAGCCAGATCAGGGCAAAGAGGGACAGGCTCACAAGGGACTCAGATGAAGGCAAAGACCAGCTTAGGACAAAGCTATCATACTCCTAGACCTGAAATTCTTGTGAACAACAGACCCTCCAATGGCACCGAAAACCAGTTTTCACCAAAGGACTTGTCCAAAGTGCCACCATTGCATGGTTTTCACTATTGGACGCACCTATTTATTTCTCTTTTTCTTTTTCTATTTTTTATACTTTTTTGTTGTTTTATGATATTTTAGGGACCCCGCACTTAAGCATAGAAATGCTTAAGATGCATTGTATTCATGGGTTCTTAAAGTTCTTGACCATCTGAATAGGCAAGCTTATAGGCACTTGAACCGAACTTGGAAACCACAACATACGGCCCTAGCCAATTAGGCTCAAATTTTCCCTTCTTTTCTCGGTATTTTGTGGTGTTGAATTGATTTTATTTTAACACCAAGTCTCCTACCTCAAATTGATGAGGTATCACTCTTTTATTGTAGCTTCTCTGCACTCGATCCTAATACACTTTAAGGTGATTAAGGGTGTGAAGTCATTTCTCATCTAATAGCTCCAACTTTGCCAGTCGAGCTACTCTGTAGTCCTCTTCTTCATTTAGGTAATCTCTAAGCTTGATACACAAAGAGGGGATCTTGATCTCTAGAGGTAGCATGACTTCTGTGCCAAATACTAAGGAGTATGGAGTGGCACCTGTAGGAGTGTGGATAGAGGTTTTGAATGCCCAGAGGGCAGGGTGAATCTATAAATGCTAGTTATGACCTGTTGTATTCACCATCTTCTCCATAATACAGATGAGGGTTTTATTGGAAGCTTTGGCTTACCCATTACCTTGAGGGTAATAGGGGGTTGAGAACTTGAGAGATATTTGAAAATGTTTACATAATGCTTTCACAATTTTGTTTTTAAAGGGCTTACCATTGTCAGTTATAATGGTAGAGGGGATACCGTATCGACAAATGATATGGTTCATTATAAATTTAGATATTTGGCACCTTCAACATAGGTAAGAGGAACAACCTCTACCCATTTTGTAAAGTATTCAGTAGCAGTGATAATGAACTTATGGCCATCCGAGGAGACAGGGTTAAGCTTACCTATAAGATCGAGACCCCACTTTGAGAACAACCAAGGTGTCATGATAGGTTGTAAGGATTGTGCTGACACATGTATCAAATTGCCATACTTCTGACAATCCAAGCATTTCTTCACATGTTTGCAGCAATCATTTTCCATGGTAGGCCAATAGTAGCCTACTCTGAGTATCTTCTTTTCTAAGATGATCCCATTAGTATGAGCCCCACATATGCCTTCGTGCACCTCTTTGATTGCTAGGATGGATTCATCTGAATTTAAACAACGTAACAGATTCCCATCATAGCCTCGATGGAAGAGGGTGCCCCCAAGTAGGGTATAACAGGTTATACGCTAGATGAGGTTTCATTTATTAGTACGGGAAATGTTTGTAGGAAAGGTTCCATCGTGAAGGTAATTAAATATGTCACAATACCATGGGGAAAAGGGACCAACAACTTCACATACCAAACAAGATTCTGGCATGTCATATGCTGGCATTCGTAGATGCTCAATGAAGAATGGCATATCATTGTTCCTAGGTGGGATGCTCAACATGGACCCTACTGTGGCCATAACATCTGCTGCTATATTTTGTGCTCTTGGTATTTGTTCAAATGTTATCTTCTTGAAGAACTCCTTCAAAGAATCAACCATTCTCTTGTAGGGAAGAAGTTTCTCATCTTTAACTTTATATTCATCTGTTGCTTGTTTTATAATCAACATGGAATCACCGATTACATTTACTTGTCTGATATCCCACTTAATAGCTAGCTTCATCCCTACAATAAGGGCCTCATACTCTACTATATTATTTATGCATGAGAACCAAAGTCAGATTGCCTGAGGGATCAAGTCTCCCGTAGGAGTGATCAACACAACTCCAGAACCTAAACCATGAAAGGTAAAGGAGCCATCAAAGTATAGTTTCCATATAACCAATTCCTCAAGGTACATTGTGGATGCATCTGGGAGTTCTAGACTCAAAGGTTCAATACCTGGTAGTGGGGTTTCAACTAGTTGATCTGCTAAAACTTGTCCTTTTACTAACTTTTGGTATAGATACTCAATGTCAAAATTGCTGAGTAAGATGATCCAATTAGCCATCTTTCCTGTGATTGTGGGATTTGACAATAATTATTTTAGTGGATAAACCTTTGAAATAAGCTCAAAATTATTGTTGAGTAGATAATGACGTAGTTTCTGAAAGGTGAAAACTATGATTAAGCAAAGCCTTTTCTATATGTGGATAGTTGAGCTCGTACGCTATCGACGTTCGACTTAAGTAGTGCACACATTTTTCTCTTTGTTCCTTGTCATACTGGGCCAACAGTGCCCCGATTGCAAGAGTTTGGAAAATATGTAGGGTAACAAGGGTTCACCTGTCATGGGAGACATTAGAATAGGGGGTTTAGCCAAATAGTATTTGAGTAAAGAAAATGCTTGTTGTTGCTCTGGTCCCCAATGAAAACTGACATATTTCTTGAGTAGATGCATAAAGGTTTGAAAATTATCTGTAAGATGAGAGATAAAATTATAATGGCTTGGATATTTCTTTGTAATATTTGCAGTTGGCTGATATTGGTAGGAGGAGGAATTTCTGTTATAGTAGAAACCTTTGCCAGATCTACTTCTATTCCTATCCTTAAAGCAATGAATCCTAGTAGTTTTCCAGATAACGCACCAAATACACACTTCTTCTAGTTTAGTCAGACCTTGTAGTCCCTTAGACATTGAAATATGCATCACAAAATTTCTGGGTGCTCTTCCTGAGTCCTAGATTTTTCCAATATGTCATCCACATAATCTTCCATGATGTCACTGATCATATCATGGAAAATGACAGTCATTTCCCGTTGATAGGAAATGCCTGCATTCTTGAGGTTGAAGGGCATGACTTGATAACAAAATGTCCCCCATGGGGTAGTAAAAGTTGTCTTATGTTGGTATTCCTCAATAATCTTTTTTTGTTTATATCCATAAAATCCATCCATGAGTGATAACATCTCATAACCAGTTGTTGAATCGACTATCATGTCAGTGTTGGGAAGAGGAAATTCGTCCTTAGGAAAAACTTTATTAATATCTCAGAAATTGGTACACACTCTAATACTGACAGGATTTTTTTGAACTGGGACCACATTGGAAATCCACTCTGAATAGTCGATAGGCCTGATGAAGCCTACTTCTAATAATATTTCTAGCTCTTCTTTAACCAACAAGGTGACACAAGGATGCATCTTTCATAGATTTTGTTTTATGGGCTTGGCATCCGGGTGTACAACAAGATTGTGCACCACTAATGTAGGATCAAGTCCTGGCATGTTTGCATATGACCAAGTGAACATATCTGTAAATTCTCTCAAAATACCTATAAAAGTTTTTTGTTCTTGAGCTGAGAGTGAAGCTCCCAACTTAACCATTCTAGGCAACTCCTCCATGCTAATGTTGACATCTATTGTCTCCTCCACCAGTAACTTGGACTCATCTTCCATGCACATAGGATCGGGAGGAGATTAAGATCCTCTTCTACCAAAGGTGGCTCAAAGAGATCCTCATCTTTAAGTGGGTACACTATCTTATCCATGGGTTTTTCTGTTTGTTTGTCCACAAGTGCCTCAAAGAGGTTTTCGCTATAGGACTTGGAATTTTTCTTTCCACAAGGCTTTTCTATAGGAATTTTTCCCTTGCTTACTTTTTTGCTTAAGTGACCACACAACTCTACCTCCTCCCCAAAGTATGCACATGTGTTGAGATGAATGGAGAAGCCTTTCTTGTGGTCATTTATGGGAATATTATCATGAATACCAAGGAACTCACCAATAGCCTCGTCATTCTGAAATACGTCAATTGACACATGCTGTTGTTGGTCCCAATTCACGAGTGATGGGTAAATGAGGTTTAGTGTCTGAGTTATAGGGAATATGGTGGGGGTTATGGTTAGGATAGCCACATTAGAAAATAGGTTCGTGGAGGTAAGGTCTTCATAAAGACTACACCGGGAATCTATTTCGCTTTCACCTTCAGATGAACTATCTTCGTTCAGAAGAGGCATCCTCGACATCTAAGGGGTGAGACTCATACAGATGGATGCCAATACCAAAATTACCCACTATACACTGAGGTATTGGAAGGGCTTCCAGTATACCTTGTTCATTGTGGCCAGTATCCATGTCCTTTATATCCCATAGTAAACATCATTCAATTGGGGATAACATATCTAGGTGACTAGTAGCATAGAGCCATTTCATCATCTTCAGGACAAAATACAATATCTTTGAGTATCCTTTCATCTTCTAATAATCCACCAGGAGTGAAAGTTTTTGAAAGGAAGTTCTCCCTAGATCTTTGAATCTTTGTAACATGGTCTACCACATGCTTTGACAGATAGGGGAATGTTGTGACCTAAAAGGGCATGTTGTAGATCATATTCTTTGTAACCGCTTGGTCTAACCTTCACCTCCCATGCAACGAAAGTATTTTTTGAGGTGGAAGCACCATTTTCATTGGGAGATAAGGTATCTAGATCCACTCATGAAGCAAGGGCCTTCGATTGAATAGGAACAATGATCTCCATAGAAGGACACTCGTAGATGGTGGGAAAATATCCTGAAAATGCTCTGCAATGAGAAAATGGTTAGGGATCTCCTTGTATAGTAAGTGTCTGTCCTTCATGGTGTAACTTTAAACACTGATGATACGTTGAAGGTATGACTTGCATGGCATGAATCCATGGGTGGCTTGAGCAATATGTTATAAGGGAGCTCCAAGTCTAAGACATGGAACTTTGTATCATGGTTTATAGGACCCACTTCTAGTGAGAAAGTGATCATACCAACTGATTGTCACTCTTCATTGTCATACGCCTTTATGGTGATGACCTTTGTCTCCAAATCAACTTCTATGCACCCTAGTTTCCAAACTAGTTTAAGAGTACAAATATTTAGACCCGATCCACCATCCATAAGCACTCTTTTGACCTTCTTACATTTGATTATTACTTCAATATGTAAAGGAAAGTTATGGGAGGGATTTTAATGTAGGATTTCTGTGGGGCTAAAGGTTATGTTTCTGAAGGAGTGATCTAGGCTACCATTTCTTGTAAGTGCATTGGGTCAATATCAACAGGACACTCCTGATCCCTGTAAGGTTTTATAAAGGATGTCCTTATGAATGTTAGAAATTTTAAGAAGGTCTAAGATTGAAATCTTATTCATAGGTTTTCTCTAATTGATCTAATACATCATAATGAATGATTTGGTGAGGAGGGGAAGAGGTTCTGAGATAACCAAGGTGATTTTCACGTTACTACGATGTAACTCCCTTGATTTAATCTTGATCATGTTGATATGTTCAATAGAAGAATCAACACAACCTATTAAGGCATCAAAATGGTCTATATTTTGATACATAATTAGTACTCTTATTTTGAGATGAATGTCACTGATCCTAATTTTCCTTTCCTTTGTGTTTAGGGAAAGGTTATTTGAAGATCCCCATATTTGTGTTTAGAGATTTGGTATGGGTGGAGGAATCTATTTCTACATCACCACTGTCAATTAAGTCCTGAATGTAATGCTTTAATTTCAAGCACTTGTTTTTTGTGACACTTAACGTGGTGAAATCTATAAAAATCATTTTCCCTAAACCATGATGGCTTAGGTGTGTCATCCCCATAGGGTGTTGTTTTGGGGTATCAAACCATGTTGAAAACCTCTAACTGATTTAGTATTGATGATATTAAGTTAGATAAAGGGGTGAAAGTGTGACATTTGTACTCCGTAGGCAGAGTTCCTTTTGCAAGATTCAAATGAGCATGGTTTTGAATGGATTGTACTCATTTAGAGTCTATTATTCCATCACCAATAATTTTTTTGTCTTATTAGGAAAAAAATTTGTCTTTTCATTAGTTTTGGAATTGTTATGATCATGAAAAGGGTTTTAGGGTCCCTCTAGCTAAGAACATTTTTCGATTTGAATCCCCTTTTCAATCACCTCTTCGAATGTGTTACCACAATGCATTTGCAAGTGGAATGTAATGTCAGGGTGAAGGTTGGGTAAAAATATAATTATTAGCTATTTTTTCAGGTATGGAGCAAGGGAAGCAGTTAGCTAAGCCTATCCATTGTTGTAGGAAAGCAACAAAATTCTCGTTGTTTCGTTGTTTCACATTACATAGATCTAGCATGGTGACATAACTCTCTATATTAAAAGAAAAGTGATGTATAAAATTTTCCACTAGTTCCAGACCATGTAGATATGGATCCCTTGGGGATGTGTAAAAACCACTCTAGCACCTTTCCTCCTAAACTCTATGGGAAGAGGTGAATAAGATAGTTGTCGCTATACGCGACCTCTTGACAATTCCATATAGAAGTATTTGATATGATATCAGGGGGTCACATTTTCCCTTATATTTATCAAATTTTGGACAATCAAAATGTCATGGGAAAGGTACTTGTAACATGGATCTATCAAATGGATAAGGGCACAATTCATCGAACTAGTATTTCTTGCTATTATTACCAAGTTTTCCTTCTTATAATGCTAGAAGTGCATTCTTCATAGTGGATCACTCTTGATTGAAGAATTGGTCTTGTGTGGGTGGCATAGACCTATATGAAGGATTAAATCTAGGTGTATTCCTGCCCTCTATTCTCTGAAAAAAATTCCTCGTAAGGATCCTTTTCATGTCTCTAGATGAGGAGTATTTTTTTGGAACTCATGGTAAAAACTTATGTTTAGCCTTTGGTATGGCTTGTTTCAAAGGTTTACAGTTGTTCCTTGTTTATGTGTGAAGTAAAACTTGCCAATTGGCGAGTAACGGCTTGCACCTATTGTTCTAATGTTATTTCTCTAGTGGGTACTTTGTTACAATATTCGTGTGGAGAAGGTTGCTCATGATGAGTATGTTCCTCATGGTCTTCACAATGTACTCTAACAATAGGTATACGATAGTCTCCATCATTTTCAAAAGGTATCTGTTCATCATTATGTCATCCAGAAGTAGAGGAATGACCCAGGTTTAATATTTCATTGATATGGTGACAAGGACGGTCTGTTTCTTCTTCTCCGTGAACCATGATGGAAATGAAAGAAGGGTCTACTATAGAACATAATCATGCTCCTAATTCTACGACACGTAAAAGGACCTCATGTTTGTTTTGAAACAAGTAATCATCAAAGTGAGGTGGATGACATTCCATGTCCGCACTAGGAGAATTCTCCTCACCCTCGCTATGATCAATCATGACGTTATCCTCCAAAAGTGGGTTGTCGCTTCCACAGGGCTCGTTTCCTAATTTGCGATACCCCATTATTGTAATAGGGGGCATAACCCGAAAGATTTTACTAAGGTTTATTAAAAGGGATCCTAGGTTTCAAAACGTAACGACACTAAGTCGCTACAAAGAATGGTTACTATCAAATAATTATGAATCCAACAGGTCAATATGAACCCAAGGATACCAAAATATAAAGAATGATATATTCTAACAAGGTAATACATGATGAGAAATGTCTAGGACAATACAATGATGAACAAAACTCAAATCTAGTCACAAAAAAAAGTTTTCTCCCTATGGTTTTTTGAGATAGGTTTGAAAAAAATAGTGCCAACACAATATCACGACTTAGGCCAAGTTTTAAATAAACAAGAGATAAATACTAAGAAAGTGCTGCCGTGATTCTCCAATAAGGTATACTAAAACTAGTTTTGGACACGAACAAAGTCCAAGTTGTTGAAAATGGAAGTTAGTAATGCGAGCAATGTAACAACACTATTTGGACACGTAAACTGAGCTTTATGATAAAAGCAAGATTTTTAGTATCAAAATGATGTTGTCATGATGTGAACAACGTAACCTCACTACTAAAAAAAATCAAAGGAATGTTAGGATAAAAAACTAAGCCTAAGTATATCAAGAAGTTACTATGTGTGAAAACAGTGTAACAATACAATTTAGAGACTTCGACAGAGTTTCACAATGGAAACAATACATAAGTATCACAATTGTATGGCTATAATGCAGGAATCCTAACAACTCAAAGGGAGACAATGATGATATCACCTAACTATAATGATAATTATTCTCAATATGGGTTTGAGACAAAGGGCCTACTAGAATATGAAGACATACCATTCACACTTTCAACACTTGCATTCTGACATTGCAACCTAGTCATGTAAGTAGACTACAAAAGTGGTCGACACGATTATTTCTAGTGGTATCTGCATATGTTGTTATTCTTTTGTCCCAAATGGGCAACAAGAAAACAAAGGTGTAAACCAAGTGGTGATGAAACTGTAGAATTTGAGGATTCTAATAAATATGGATTTAATATGGATATTATATAATGTTACAATAAATATTTAAATAAAGATTACATTATGACATAAGTAAATAAAGAAATACTTACATGAAATAAATAATACATGTGACACAATATTTATAGTGGAAAACCCCAATAGGGTAAAAACCACTTTGAAAACAACCTTTTACTTCAAAGAACTTATTTTATATCCAGTAAGATCACCTCCTCCTTTGAAATCCTATTTACCAAGGGTAAAACCAAATCACTTGATTTACACACCTTTGATATATTTCCCAAATATGTCAAATGAGGACCTAAATTCCTTTTTATATAAGGTGATCGGGTATGTCTCCCGACCCACCTTTTCAACTTAAAATGGTTACATACACTTAGGTTTATAATATTTAATATTAGAAATAAAATATTTTCATGATATTAAGTATTTAACCTAAAGTATATATATAGGTTAACTTATTTAGTAATAGAAATATAAATATTTCATATTATTAAACATTAACCTATATATTAGTGATGAACCCATATACATTAAGGGTTGTCCAAACCACTTAATCATTATGTTTCAACACCCCCCCTTAATGTTAAGTGGGATAACATAACATATGTCAATAGATTATCTTCTTGTGGTACACTACAAGATTTACAATCCTTAAAGCATAAAGATTTTAGGCTAGCATATCAGTTGAAGGAATTATAACACCTTTATCATACTCAATTTACCTTTTGGTACAAAAGGATTTGGAATCACGAAGATCATCCCATGATCAGTGGCTAAGTATAATTTGTGAGTTTTACATGTTCTCATAGGTTCTCATAAAAGACTATTGAACCCAAGCATATAAGAGCCTTTTACAACCAAGGACCTCCTTAACAATATGCTTGTATTGGATGTTTACCAGTAAACTCAATAGCACTAAAGAGTTTACTGAAGACCGTCTTTAAGATCTTTCTACACTTCTTTCTAAAAAAGAACCCGAGGAGGTATACATGCCCGAAGGTATTTTTACACTTGTCCAAAGGTCTTTTGTTACACTTGTCTGAAGGTATTTTAAACATTCCTGAAGGTCTTTTTACAAAAACCAAGTTCCATTAGGAGGTAATATTGTCATGCACAATCCCCCTCAATGGAAACTTCGACAATCCAAGTTTTTTACGAAAGTGACAAAATTTTACAAAACTCAGGGACTTTGTGAAGATGTCAGCAACCTACTCTTCAGTCAACACGAACTTGAGATTCTTAATCAAGAATAATACAAATATTTCCACTACATAGAAGATGAATACTTCCTTTAACTTCCATGTGTATCTCTATCAACAGTCGCTACAGCCACATGACTTCTTTACTTCTTCCATTGCACTTCTATGCCTCAATAGAAGAAATGGAGATTGTTGATTGCATTTTTTGTTCCAAGTAATGGTTCCCACACCAAAAAAACTTGAACACATATAATATATTTTATAACACAACTTCAGTATGGTTAGAATCATAAAATCCATATAAGATAACATTTTCATTCTTAGTATAATGTAACCCATAATTGATTGTTCCTTTAATATATCTAAAAATTCTTTTTGCAAGATTCCAATGATCTCTAAAAAATGTTCCTGCATAAACTTTGAAGTAATTTCTACTGTATAGGAAATATACGATCTAATTATAGCTATATAAATCAAACTATCAACTAACAACATATATAAAATAGGATCAACCTTTTTCATATGCAGATTTAGGGTCAATATTTATTCCAACTTCCATTGAAGTAGAAAATGGTTTACAATAAATCATAAGAAACTTTTTCAATACAATGGTTACATATTGTGTTTTGAAAAATAACAATAAAATGAAATAAAGTCATACAAATAATATGATGTGAGAGACCTAATTCATTCATTTCAAAGTACTGCTTCAATTTCTCTTTAATCCTATGAATTAAATCGGAATTTTCACCGGTCATAAGTAAATCGACATATATACATATAATGATAATATGTGAGCCTTATTGCTTAATGAATATATCATTGTTAGAGGAACAATTAACAAAAGCTAACAATTTAAAGAAGGAAATAATTTTTACATACCAAGTTCTAAGAGCTTGTTTTAAACCATACAAGGATTTCTCAACTTACAAACATAGTTTTCTTTAACAGTTTCTTCAAATATTTTATGTTGAAACATGTAAAGTTCTAATTTTAAATCACAATTCAAAAAAGTATTTTTCTTATCCATTCAGTAGATTTCCCACCCAAATTGAGTGGTAATTGCAAATAAGGCCATAACAGTACTCATTTTAGCTATAGGAGAAAATGTCTCAACATAATTAATACTAGGTTTTTGATTGAAACCTCTAGCAACAAGTCTATCTTTATGTTTGTTAATTCTACCATCAATATTATAATTTACTTTGTATATTTATCTAGACCCTATAATACTTAGCAACTCAGGTTCATAAAAGGTAATTAATGCATGGTACATATGATGACTTCTGGTCATTTTCCTAAGGTTAATAGGATTTGAAATTTCTAACATAGATTGAGCCTAATTAAATTTCTTATCTAGGAAGATAAGAGTTTTAAAAACATCTATAACATCAAAACATTATCATGACCATTTACTAAATTAGAATCAAAACTATCATTTAGAAGCATTTAATGAAGTAACTTTAAGAGAAGAAGACAACACATGTAAACTTTTCACTAGATTTTATCTATACATTTTATATAAGCTTCGATAATTAACGTGTACTAACCTTTCATGTCATAGTTTTGAATTATTCAAACTTTGAAATATAAAACAAGATGTAGAAGAGAAATCATAAAAAATATACAGACCATTTCTTTGAATTCCTTCAGCTATTATACTCTCATTACTATCCTTGATATAACAAGTATCCTTCATGCATGGCTTCCATTTGTGTCCATACTTCTTTCGGATGTTTGATATTACCAATGTGTAGAAGGTACTCGTCGTTCACATTACACAAAATCATAGAAAGAGTGTCCTACATTCGTTACAAGAATGCATTCATGTTATCTACAGTTGCTTGATGACTGGTGGGAGCAACCTTAGATCCATAAACAATCATCCAAAGTTTTCTCGCCATAAATTTTGTTTTGACCCAAATGTTGTAGTTGGTTTCATTCAGGATCCGGGTTTTGTCAAGACAGAAATAGCTAGACGCCATTGTTTTCCTAAACCTGTAAAATAAACCCCATTATAATATACAATGTACCATAAATTTAGATACATATTTATCGATAATAAAAACAACACTTTTAATAGAATCAAATCTAAATTTTATAGATTTAAAGAAACAATTTGATCATAACTAATTATGTAATTACAATGCATTATAATTAACCTCCAATGATCAAAATAACAAACCGCAATATAAAGGGCTCTGCCTTATACCTTAGATTTATATAAAAATATTTTCAACCATATAAAAGTGAAGAAGAGACTCCTAAGAATGCATAACAACTTGAAATTTCGAAAAAAAATTAATGTATACAAAGATCCGACCAACTTAAATTTGACGTCTAAATGACCGTCATATTGTCTTATGTTTGGTGTACCGTGACAGTCATTTAACCGTCAAATTTAATGAAGCCAAAACTTGCTGTGTATTTCCAGAATGTGAAATTTCAGAATTTCTTCTGTATAATATTAAGGAGGTTATATTTTAATACATTATAATAGCCTATTATAATTTATAATATAAAAATATATACACTTTTTTTTAAAATGAGAGGTATATAGTTTATAGAATGTAAATAAAAAACAACATATAGTTTATAAAAATTATAAACTATAGTATATATATATTTTTATAAAAACACAGTGACCAAATAAAAAACATCGACCACTTGGTATGTAATTATTATTTTAGGTTTTTATAAATATAAACTATGCCAAGGCGGCCCACATCAATATGACATGATAATTTGGAAACATAAGCTAGGATATTAGTTTTTTTTTTACCAATGCCATGTGAAAAACCTAAGAAAATGCCATATGATTTTAAAAACTACTTAGGTTTTAAGTTTACTTTTTTTGTATCTCACTTAGAAAAAAATGGGGCCGCTTTAGAGTTGAAGTAGTTTTTACAGTTTAGGTGTCCATTTTTTGTTTTTGTTTTTTTAATAAACAAGTATAGGATTAAACTTAGTAATATTGATTATTAAAGCCACCAACCTTCAACTACCCACCATTCACCACATCGGGCATTAAGATTAAAACAATGTTTTATAGTTTAGGTATGTTTAAAATATTTTTTTTACGGAGCCCATACAAATGGGGTAGTTATAAACTATAGTTTAAGAACTATATAAAATATATAGTTTTCAAATTATATAAATTTTAATACGATGTTTATAGAAGTTATTAAATAAACCTTATTCTATATACTTTTTAATTTAAAAAAATATAGTTATAGATTAACTATAAACTATGATTTTTCAAATCAAATTCTTTTAGAGGGGTCCAAAGAACATGGGTACAAATTTACCTTCCGAAATATTTAACCTGTAAACATTTGAAATTATATAAAACATGAAAATTATTTCATATAGTAATAAATACTTTCCTTTTCTGTATGTGATTTTCATGCCGGTAAATATTTGAAGCCCCTTTCACCTGTCCACACATCAATCTCCAAACAAACATTAAATCCATATAATTTACAAAATATAAATGAAAGTAAGAATCATATCATATTACATCTCCCCCCTAAAAATTAGGGATTTAAAATTGAAAAATCCTAAATTTTTTACCGAGAATTTAATTACACAAATGTAGTGCCAAAATAAATTGGGAGAAAAAAAGAAGGGGACCGTATACTTTTAAATACTCTTTCGGATTGGTTGAAAAAACCTGTACAAATTAAATAAATAAAATACAAAACATTTGATCTTAATTTATTTAATTTACCTCGCTCTGTTACCATGTTAGAATTTGAGGATTCCAATAAATACGGATTTAATCAACTTACATATTATATAATGCTACAATAAATATTTAAATAAAGATTGCATTATAACATAAGTAAATAAAGAAACACTTACATGAAATAAAAAATACAGGTGACACAATATTTATAGTGGAAAACTCCAATAGGGTAAAAACCACTTTGAAAATAACCTTTTACTTCAGAGAACTTATTTTACATCCAGTAAAATCACCTCCTCCTTTGAAACCCTATTTACAAAGGGTAAAACCAAATCACTTGATTTACACACCTTTGATATATTTCCCAGAGTTTTGCCTTGTCTTAGGACAAGTAAAAAACTAGGACAAAGTAACATGTCATAGGTTTCATGATGAATAACACATGGTTTCAACTTTAAAAGACTCTTCCCCTTATTCGAATAACAAGGTTTAGACTCCAAAAACATTATCACATTAGGAGAGCTCTATAGAACACGATGTCTAAGTCTAATTGGCTCCAAGCCACAAGATTCCTAGTGGTTCTGTCTATAGGTGTCACAAATTACCTTTGCGAGCTCGGTTTGCCAAGAAAGTCACACTGATTAATTGTAGAGTATCTCATCTTTACTTTACCCCCCTTTAATACAATGAGCAATAAATGCATTCAGTTGTATTTTCACAGGGGTCGCAATAGAGATAAATTTAACTGAAATCTTACCAAGGTATTCAAATCAATTGGGTAGTGGAGCACTTTCCCGTTTTGTTCATAAGGTTCCCTCTTACGTGAAATAATTTGGGGATCCTAGGATAATTCCTCTTGTTATCTTAAGGATTATGCCAAAGTAAATTTCTCCTAGTTGAGCGGACGAGCCATAGATCTTAACCAAAACCTACATTACAGTGTGTTGAATAATGTGTTGATGTGTTTTCTTATCTTTTGGATTAAACAATTTGGTTTATACCATCGTTGGCAACCTACAACACATATGAATATTAGAGTTTGGTTTGAAGAGAGTTCTCCTTTCTTTGGAAGGTGTTTCAGGTTCTACATACAAATGGTTAGTAGTTATTCAAAAAGATCTACAATATCATAAAAGAGGATTTAATTTTACTTTTAGTTTTCAAGATCATCCAAGGATGAGAGAGAAGAGCATACACAATTAGTAGCCCAACTAGATAATAATAAAAAAATTATAAATCAACAAACCACCATAATTATTTGTAAATATATATTTATTCATAATTAATCCAAGTGCTTTTTAGTGAAAAACTGAAGTTGTTTTTGGTTCTCAAGATCACACAAGGTGTAAGAGAAGAGCATACACAAGCTTTATCCATAGTTATTAATTAAATGAAAATATCTTAACCTAAAAGATCATATACATGCCCAAAATGAAATTTTATTCCCTTAATCATAAAAAATGAATAATGAAGTTTCACACTTACTCTAATGTTAAAAAAATAAGGTTTAAGGCTGCTTTTGATTATGAAGATCACACAAAGTGTAATAGAAGAGCATACACAACCCTATTACAAACTCATACAAAGCATAAAAATAAAATTAATTCATTAAAACCTGAGCAAATATGTTATAAAACCTTCTCTAAACTAGAAAATCCATAGTAATAGCAGCTAAAACCCTTAGAAAATGACTGAAGCACAAAAAACTAGAAGGTGAAACTATGAAATTTGGGTCAATTTTACTTCAGAGTGCCAGCGCGCCTCTTAGCACAGTAGTGCGTCCCTGAAAGCACCAGTGTGTACTTTGTAGCATCAGTGCATCTTTAATGGAAGAAGCGCACCTTTGTCAAAATCACACAGTTGAATTACATAAGCATGAACAGTGAGGTGTCAACATAAAATTTGAAGCACTAGTGATACTTATACATAGAGGACAAAAATTTAGTGAAGTGCAAGTGAGTCCAGTGAAGCGTAGGCATTTCCAATGAAGTGTAGGAACAACCTTTAGAGCATGAGTTCTCACCTTTTAACATGGGTGCATACCTTCCTGTAGGTGGTCAAAACACGGGTTTTGACAAGAAAAACTTGAAAAATATCAAATCTTTGACTTCATACTGGAATTTTGACAACACTTTACCTCCTTAAATCTTGCAAATAACTTCAAAATGTAACATATACTGCAAATCTAGTTGAAATAACTATCAAAATTGATTTTTTTTTTGATATTTAAGGTGGGTTGAAGGGACCCGTTCCCTATTTACAAAAAGGAGGCATAACCTCAAGTGTGACCAGACAACATCCATAGTCATCCAGGTGGAATACTAACAAAAACCACAATTTATTCTATAGCTAAAACTATAGCCGAATTATGCTTACGGGGTTAAATGGTAGAAATATTAATACCCATATTGGGTAAGTCATGATCCAGTTTAGGCGTGCCATCAGACCCACTATCCACTGAGTTGCAATTAAGCCAGCTGTGCTAGAGGTAATCGAATGCATCCCCTGCAAAGGAGCGCAAATAATTCCACCAAATCAGAACAGGGACAAGCGAAGCCCCCAAGGCCTTGACATTAGGCAACTGAATGTGAATACACCCCACCTTTTTATCTTTTGCGTAGGATGTGAGGGACTCAACAAACTCCAGTAGAAATTTAAAGTGGCGTTTAAGTTCCAGGAAGGCCAAGGCATCACCAATCGACTAGCCTGAGGTGACATCATGAGAAAGCCATGAAGCCAGGTTGAAGTTAGCCACCTCCAATGTAAGGTTTCCGAAAAAGATGGGGCAAATCCAATGAGCTGTGACTTTGACAACCTTCACCTTCGAAGGATGCAACACCAACAAATTTTCCACGAAAATGGAGGCAATACCACTATTTATCCTTGGCCACTATACGATGGAAAAGTGACATGCGAGCATGGGAATCTACAAGTAACTCTTCCTCGTACCCGACCTCCTGAGGTCATGCCGAGATGGTCGGTGAATGTGGAATATATATGGATACAGACAAACTAGTGGGGCAATCTTATATCCTCAATACACAATAATGGAATATGTGAATCTAAGGTGAAGAAGGCCCTCCTAACTTGAATTGGTGTAATGGATCGTTCAGATATAATAGCTGTTTGGAGGATCCAATCAATGTCGAGCTCTGCCGAGATCCTGATTTATTGGCTGTTGGATACATGGGAAGTGACCTGTGGGAGCTTCATGTATATTTCCAGAAAAGGTCATGAAAATGGTGATGGGAGGTGTAGTGGATTCTCTAGGGTTTTATGGATGATTCTCTGGTCTAGTCCAGAAATCCTTAGCTTGATTGGCTGCTATGTTTAATAAGGAGAATTGTGTAATAATGTCTGGTGGAAGTGGTGAGGACCTAAATACTAGTGTTCGTAAACCAACATCAATGTCTAATTGATTAGTAGGCTCGTTGGGTTATGGGACCTGTGGATCACAACCGTAAGTTTGTGGTTGTGTCAGACCTCCTATGGTCATGTGAAGAGTTAATCTCTCCTTCCAATTATCCAATAATCATACGCCTTTTTAGCCTCTATGTTTAGAACTAGAAGTTGTGTAATTTTCTCAGAATACCTTACAGGTGTTCTGGCAACTTGAATGTGTAAGCTAGTGTCTATGTCAATGAGGAGGTCTCCTGCGTTAGGTTGTGGAACTAAAGGATCGACAACCAAATACTTGTTCTCTTTTGAATCCTTGTACAGTCATACGGATGTCCTATCAAGGTAATCTATAGTTAGGATGATTTGACCAAAATGTGTATGCCTTGTCATCTTCAATATTTAACTCTCTCAGTTGTTCACTAATTGCTCATAGGTTTACCGTTGCTTGAAAGACCTGTATCCTAAGGTCTTGATCTATATCAGCTAGTGTTGTGGGGAGATTTGGTTGAGGCACTATTGGTTCAAATATGTATTCTCTGGGCTCTCTAGGTCCCGTGATTGTCATGCAAAATGATTCAACTTTTAACTAAAACTAATAAACTAATTATGAAAGATGTATCTACACTATGCATGTATTCTTTTATTTTTGTATTTTTGATGAAGTATTTTAATGAAATTAAAAGAGCAACTATTCTAATATATTTAGAAAATGGACAACTAATCTAGTAATAGAATTAAAACAAACAAAGTAGCCCGGTGTAGCTATTTTCCTGTGCAGTTGTGAATTTATCCTAAATATCTAAGCAACTAATTGTTTTAAATTGAAAGACTCTCGATCCTACCTCATAAGTGAGGAATGAATCATAGTTTCTCAGAAACTATCAATCCCCACAGCTTCCCTGGCGATATCGAGAGTGAGATTTGACTGAAATAAAATAATTTACTACTCTATTTGATATGTTGTAACTAGAACTTTGATAGCTCAAACCTGGAGTTTACAAAATAGTGGTAAATCTAGTTGTGTGTGACTTCGTCCCCTCAGTGTGATCTCCTCATTCCTTCGTGTTCTCTTGAATCTAGAAAAGCGTGTATATGATAGCATCAGTAGAATAAGGTACTCAAACAATGGCAGCTTTGGATATAGACCGAATACAATGCGAGTAAGAGAGAGATAGTGCAAGTGAATAGAGCTTGACTATGCAATTCCTAGCGGGATTTATTGTGGGAATACAACACAAATGTGCTGAAAGTTCTAGAAACTATCTTTTGTGACTAAACAAAACCTGCAACTCTAAATGGATTCCAATCTAAGAATGAAACTATCTTATTCTAAACTGACTTGCATGGAACAACAATGAAGCAAGATTGAAACAAGAAGATCAAATGACCTCTAAAAAACAAAGGAAGACCAACAATGGATGTAAAACATGAAACTGTTGGAATTCTAAGCAAGAATTTCAAAAGACTGAATGATTAAACAGAGAAGGAAAGGTGCCTTTTGTTTGAAAACAAGCTGGCTATTTATAGCAAATGCATTCACTAGAAGGTAACTTGGAATGGAACTCTTTTACCATTAAACAAAGTGAAAACACTATTCATAGGGTGGCCAAAACATAAATGCAAAGCAAAGTAGCTGAAAAATGCGGATAGAAATTGAAATTTTATGTTTGATGCGATCATTGGAACTTTCTGAGAAAATGCGCACAGGACCGCCGCCCTGTGCAGGGCAGCGGTTACGAGACCGCCACCCTGTCCTAGGTGGCGGTCACTAGACCTCTGCCTATGCAAGGTGGCAATCTCATCACTTAAGACCAAAATGCAAGGAAAAAGGGGGGAAAAGGGTAGAACAAAGCACGCGGAGGCCGGGTGAGGCATATGGGATACAAACATATACTTGGCGAGATTTTCTGGATCCTGAACACCTTGTGAGGAGACCTGTATCATCATTGGGGTATGTGTAACATCTTTCCGGTGGTGTAGTACCCTATAATTTTGGGTACGTACATATTGCCCCCTTGGAGAAGCATCTTAGCCATGAAGAGGTGTAAAATGGTGGATCCGAGTATGGCGGTCCCGAAATGGGGAGTTAGGAGTTATACCTGACACGCCCATGTGTCAGAAAGTCACCATCCAAAATCCCACTATCTGTAAAATGAAAAAGGGGACTCAAGTGTAGATAGATAAAATAAATTGAGAAATAAAACTAAATTGATATGAAATGAGGACTTACCATCTGTGCGGGGTTTAGAACTTACCTCCGTTGACACTCCAACCCTACGAAAGACATTCAAAATTAATTTTAGAAAGCTATATATATATATATATATATAATATTATACGAACTCATTTCACTATTCATTTGTGTGGATTGATTTGATAGTTTTTGAGCTTTGGGACCCACGGTGATGGTTTTCAATGAGAGCATAGTCAAAATTTTTGTGGTGAGATAGTGATCATGCCTCCAAGAGCGGAACATCGACCCACAAAGTCTCAGGTTAGTTCTTCTCAATTTATTGTTTTTGAACCTAAAATGTAGAAATGATAAAATCTTTGTCTTGGGGGGTTATTTTTGAAAATGCTAGTTTTAAATGAGTCTCTAGGGGGGGATGCCCATAGGGTAGGTCTTTATTTTAGTTAAAATGGTGTATTTTTCTTATTTTTAATGCATTTTTAGGGCTTACGAGCCGTTCACGGGTTTGGGACAGGACCGCCGCCCTACACAGGGCAGCGGTTACGGGACCACCACCCTAGAAGGTGGCGGTTACAGAACCACCACTCTGCACAGGGTGGCGGTTCACAATAGAATGCAAAAAAAGATGCTTTATTTACTTGTTTTTACATTTTTAGCATTTTTACATGTTCTTGTTAGCTTTTCTAGTCAGATTTTGTTACTAACTTACTCTTTTTCTGTGTTTTTGGGTGGATGTAGAAGAAGGAGGAGTACATCAGATGGAGCCAAGAGAGGGAGTGTGATTGGCTCCTAGCAGTGTTAGAGGCACTAACCCAGACAGAGTGAGACACTCTGCAGAGGGCCGGTATTTGGAGGATCACACAGGTTCCTCACGTTGCACCTGCTAGTCACATATTATGTGACTTATTTTCATACTGGGATGCAGATCGGAACACTTTCTGATTTCTAGGAGTTAGGGGTGAGTGGACCATCACCCTAGAGGATGTTTATCACATATTAGGGGTCCTGATTCTTGGGAGGCGACTGTCTCTCAAGACAACAGTGTCGAGATCTCAGGTGGTTCAGTGGGCCACTTATATGGGGGATGCCATTGTTTCCATGGGGTCAAAGAAGGGGGTGAAGGTCTACTCCATTGTTGAGTCAAATATTCCTGTGTTCCATAAGGCTATTATGGGCATCCTTGCTTTGATATTGATTGGGGACAAGGGAGGGGACACTATCATTATATTGCTGGGCTCCCATCATTACACAGATTGAGGGCCATGGATGTGTTTACGCTTAGGGAGCAGACATCATTAGGACCACCTACCATGATTTATATAGGGTGGTCAAACTATAGAGATAGTCATTGAGCCACCCCACTCTTGTCATGAGTTGGGTGTATGAGCACATCACTCTGTATGTGAGAGGTGTAGAGGTAGAGGATCCTAGGTCCGTCAGGGAGTGAGGTGGATAGGGATGACCGTTCTTAGAGCGCCTCACCCACCAGTGGCCTCTTTGACCATTGCAGACATGGAGGCCACTCCTTATCAGGCCATGGGAGGGTTATGGGGAGAGGAGACTGTTACATTGATTACTTGCCACACTACCAGTCAGCTGGTAGACAGTACAAGGAAGTTGGAGATCCACCCCTTTGACAGAGTACCATAGTAGTTTGGCCTCCCATACATTCGACATGTTTCCTCCAGTGGGGCCAGTGTATAGATCTGTTCGTGAGGCTCGGGGAGGTCCTAGAGGCCGGGGTTGGACTATGGTTACTCCTGGTGTTCCCATCGCAGCTAGGAGGGTGGTTCATGCTCAAGGGGTAGCTAGTGCTCCTCGGGCACCTTTACTTCAGATTGCCACCAGTCCTACCCATAGTAGAGATGAGCCTATTGACATGGACTCCGAGTCTGAGGAGTTCACTGGGGGAGAGACAAAGGAGGAGATAGAGGAGATGGAGACTGGAGCCGGTGGGACAGGTGAGGAGGATGACAACGATTCTGAGTGGCATGACACTCAGGATATCCTACGGGCTGAGAGGGCAGAGCAGAGCAGAGAAGGTGAATTTGATTTCAAAGGAGTTGCCTTCTCCAGATTTAGGGGGAAATGGCGAGTCCGTGGTAGGCCCGTCACATTGATCCAGATGTGGGAGAGGGATGACAGTCAATGGCAGCATCAGTGGCAGGCGCGGATCCTAGAGATCCTACCTGGAGGCTTGGAGATCCGAGTGAGTTACTACTCATTTTTCGACTTTACTTTAGTTAGAATTGTTTAGTTGTTATTTCCTTTTGTTGTTTTGTTTATCTTTGGTTTTATTTTTGATAACTTTCTAACTTGTGTGTTTCTCCTTTTTATTTGCAGCAACTGCTAAGGGATGGCGAGACTTGATTTTCTAGGTGTGCACTAACACTCTATTGATCCCTTTTGATGGTACTCAGGTAGAGCTCACTGAGGACGTTGGGGAGCCCTCAGTAGCTGGTCAACACACAGATTTCTTTTCCCCTATCTAAAAGGTGGAAAAGATCATTACCTCCCTTCACACCAAGCTGGTGGGATATAGGACTGTTGAGCACTTGATGAGGAGGAGTCACTCTCATAGTGAGACCATAGCTACTGGCTGTGATCGTGAGCCCTTTGTCCATTTAGAGCATCATCGCAGCAGGAGTCCTAGGCGCAACCATACACCCTCTGAGGGATCTCAAAGAGTTTGAGAGATCATAGTGTCTTTTTGTAGAGACCTTTGGCCAGATATTTGTACGTTGTTTTGTATTTTCCGGGCTCATTGAGCATTTTGACCATGCCTTAGTGCATGATGACATTGTACATGAAACACCATATATATATATATATATATCTCTTTTTGGATCTAGACTCTTGGTGCCTAGAATTTTGTGACTCGTTTCCATATGTATACTAGATCTTTTTAGAGTATTTGTTTTCATGCTTTTCAGAATGTATGCAATAGATGACAAATGATAACAAATACCAAACAAATTTTTATACTTTATTTTCTTTTGTAATGCTGATATGTGATGACGAACACATTGTAGTATTTGAACTTTTGGCATCTTTGGGCAATGTCTGTGATTTCTTCTTATGTTGGCAAAATGTGATGAATGTATATTGATAAAGAGATGAACTTGCCCCATTCCCAACTCCATGCAACCAATAAAATGTGAGGGCTCTACACCAAGAGTTGGGAAGGGAACAAATTGTATGAGTTTGATGGAATGGAACGATGAGGGATAGACAAACTAGTGATAGAAACCAAACTTAGACCTACACACTTACTCTACTCAGAACTACCATCAAGCTCAGAAGGCCACTTACTTTCCAGTTTATATAGACTTAAATCTATAAATGGCAACCTGGTTGAAAAAATATGGTTTTAAGGATTTGATCTCTTTGGAATTTGGACATTTGTTTTCACTTAATATAATTTGGATTTATATTTCTAGAATACCAAGATTTGTTAAATTGTGTGAATGGACCCCCCACACCCTTCCTCATGCCACTAGTGAGAAGCCTGGGTTTGTCACCAAAGGTAGGATATAGGTGAGTAAGGGCACTTCTTTCCTTTCCCAACCTCACACCACCAGTAAGAGATGCGGGCTTATCACCAAAGGTTGGTGGGGTAAAGAAGTGTGTAAAATAAAAATATTCTATTTGCTTGGCACTTTTGATTCTATTTGATTTTGACATTTCTGATATGTGACTTTGGGATATCCTTTCTTTCAAAGAGACTTAAGAGGGATAGATGTGACACCAAGAAGCTTCTAGAACAAACCGTAGGTAAGGACAACTTCACCTAGTAGAAAGAAAGAGAAAAACCAAGTATGCAGGCCTTGGTATGGTTTTTGTCAATACTTGTCTGTCAAACTTGATGAGAAGATTTGAAATTACTTGATGATGTTTGAAGAGATGTGATTTGAATACTTTTGCCAATATTTTCAAAAATTTGTAATAGATTGCTTAAGAGTAAGTTCCTTGACTACAATTTTTACGAAATGAGTGGACAAAATGAAACAACTAAATGACTAATGCAATGTAGGTAGCTATAATGTACAAGTGGTGATTCTGATGTCTCATGTGTAAAACCATTTAAGATGCAAGGAATTGACGGTTTCATTGAATTCCTCACCTTCTAGTGTGCACAAGAGATATGCACCATTTCCTTAGTCTTTCATGACTTGGTATGGGCCCAACCACTTGGGCCAGAACTTCCTTCCTTCACCGGTTTTCTTATCAATCCGGTTGTCTAGTCTTAGAACTAGATCTCCCTCATATATTTCTCACTCATAGAATTTTTTGTTATACTACCGGCACATCCGGTCAGCATAGGCTCTATGCCATTGTTTGGCGTTTATCCTGGCCTCATCAAGGCTTTCCAGTTGAGAGAGACATGCCTCCCTGTAAGCTTCTTCATCCAAAATCCCTTGTAATGAGATGCGGAGACTGGGTATTTCAACCTCAAGTGGGAGAACTGCTTCTACCCCGAATACCAACGAGAAAGGGGTTGCTCCTGTTGGTGTTATTATTGAGGTTTGATGGGCCCACAAGGACGGATATAGTTTTAGATGCCAATCTCACTTGTTCTCCTTGACTGTTTTGAGGAGAATAGCCTTTAATGTTTGGTTTGTTGCTTCGGCTTGCCCATTGGCTTGAGGGTAGTAAAGAGAGGCCGTGTGATGGTTTATTTTGAATTTGTTGCATAACTCAAGGACCTCATCGTTTTTAAAGGATGTGCCATTATCTGAGATAATGACTTGTGGGACACCATACCTGTAAATGATTTGGTTTAGAATGAATTTGGCAATTACTGAACCTGGTACGGTGGTGAGGGCATGGCCTCTACCCATTTGGTAAAATATTCTATGTCTATAATTATAAAATTATGGCCATCGGTTGATGAGGGAGAGAATTTCCCTATCAAATCTAGACCCCACGTGGAGAAGGGCCATGGGGTTGCTATTGGTTGTAGGGATTGTGCTGGCATGTGAATCTTGTGAGAGAATTCTTGGCATTTAGGGCACTTATGTACAAACTCTACTGCGTCATGTTCGAGAGTGGGCCAAAAATAGCCCATCTGATGTATTTTGCGAGCAGTGGCGTGACCACCGAAGTGGCCTCCACATATTCCACTATGGGATTCATAAATAATCTTCTTGGATTCTTCTGTGTCGATGCATCTTAGAATCATGCCATTGAAGGCTTTACGATAGAGTACTTGTTCTAAAACAACATATTTAGCAGTGATAATGCGTAACTTCCTTCTTTGTTGTGATGTGGCACTTTCTGGGTATGTGTGGTCCATGATAAAATTGATGATATCAGTGTACCAGGGACATGTAGAGATGGGGGACCTTGTTTCGACAAAGTATATACACTCATCAGGAAAGTCTAGATTTACCATATCACCTCCATGTAGTGGATTGTTAGCTAACCAGTCTGCAATGATTTGTCCCTTAATGGATTTTTGGTTTACAAATGTTAACTCAAATTCACCCATTAAGGTTATGAAATGCCCAGCCTTTTTAGATAAAGACCCTTGCATGAGGAATGTTTGTAAATGATTTGTCTTTACAATGACCCTTGTTTCTTGGTTTAACATGTAATGTCTTAAAATTTTTGTTGCAAAGACTATGGCAATGCATTCTCTCTCTACCTGTGTATAACGTGTTTCATAATTGAGCAATGTTTGGCTAATGAAATAGACTGCACGTTCTCGTTTATCATTGTCTTCTTGAGCCAACATGCAGGCTAGCGAGACATGAGTGGCTTGTGAGTATAGGATCAAAGGGCGGCACTAGCGTGGGTGGAGACAATAATAAGCATTTAACTAATTCAAAGGCCTCATTGCATTCTTCAGTCCAATCAATGTTATAATATTTATTTAATAGATTGTTGATTGGATGAATGAAAAAACTTAAATCTAGGATGAACCTTCGGATTGCACCGAGTTTCCCAAGAAATGACCTAATTCCAGACTCGTCTGATGGTGGAATCATTTTGAGAATAGCCCAAATTTTGGCTGGATCGACATCAATCCATCATGAAGATATAATGTAGCCCAAAAGTTTGCCTCCTGTCACACCAAACACGCACTTCTCTGGGTTTAATGTGACACCATATTCAATTAATCGTGAGAGGATGATACGGAGTACTTCTGGATGATCACAACGCTTCTTGGCCTTGGCCAATAAGTCATCCACATAGGATTCCACAATTTTATGGATAAGATTGTGGAATATGTATGTCATTGCCCACTGATACATAGCGCTGACGTTCTTAAGACCGAATGACATGACAGCGTAGCAATAAGTTCCCCAGGGAGTTATGAATGTAGTTTTGGCTTGATCCTGTTCAAATATTTTAATCTGATTATACCCTGAGAACCCATCCATGAGGGGCAACAGTTCAAATCCAGCTGTTTCGTCAATAATAATGTCAATGGATGGTAACGGGAAGTCATCCTTGGGACAAGCTTTGTTAATATCTCGAAAATCTATGCAAATGCGTATCTTCCCATTCTTTTTGAGAACAGGGATGATATTAGATACCCATTGTGAATAGTCAACGGGTTTGATGAATCCCACTTGGAGAAGTTTTATTACTTCCTCTTTTACCATGAGAGCCACTTTTGGCTTCATTGGTCTTGACTTTTGTTTAATTGGTTTTACATCTTGTTTAGTGAAAAGGTTATGTACCACGATGTGTGGTGCGATGCCTGTCATTTCTTTATAGTTAAATGTGAAAGCATTTTGATGTTATTTTAGGATTTGGGTGTGTATTTCTATCTCCTCTGGAGTTAAGGAAGATCCCAACTTAAATTTTTTTGGTTCTTCCTCTGTTCTGATGTTTATGTCAATGGTTTCTTCTATTAAAGAAGTGTTACCTTCTTCAAATTCAGGTGGGGTTGGAGGTAGTTCTAAGCTTTCTCCATCTTCTACCTTGTAGATATCGAGATCCTTTTATGGAGGAGACTCTACCATGGGATTTACAAAATATGAAGAGGAATGTGGTACTAGGGAAAGATCCACTATGCGGTAAACAAGGTGTAGCTTCGCATAGGCGTTTAGATATTTGAGAGTGACTCTATCACCGTCAAAGTGATCCAGGATAGGAAAGTCATTCTCATCTTCTCTATGAGTCAGGAGTGGGTATGTTGGTATTTTACGCACTAATGGTTCAGTATGAAGTGATACTGTGAAATTTGTATCTTCCAACTCACTGTTTGGAGTGAAACAGGAAGTTGAGGTTGCTATTGAATCTGCGAGAAGGTTTTACTCTCGTGGGATTGCTTCAATTGATATGAAGTTGAATCCATTGCTTAGATCTAATATTGTTGTTTTGTAGAGTTGTAAATATTCAACCCTAGTTTGATATACCTCAGAGACTTGGTTTGCAACTAGTTGTGAGTCTCCTATCACTCTAATGTTATCGACACCCATTCTTTTGGCTAAGATGAGGCCAAGGAGGAGAGCTTCATACTCAACCCCGTTGTTCATACATTCAAAGTTTAATTTAAAGGTGAAAGGTAGGATCTTTCCATCAGGTGAAGTAAAGATCACTCCTGCCCCAGCTCTAAAGTGACATCTAGCTCCATCAAAGTGGAGAGTCTAATATTTTCTTGGAAAAATGGATGTTGGGATATTTGTCGTATCTATTTCTTCTGCTTCGGTTACTTCTACCATAAAAACTTCATCTGATGGAAGAGAAGTAATTCTCAGGGTTCATCCCATACCCATAGAATCAAATGGTAGGAGAATAGGTAAGTCTTTCTCTAGCAACTCAATAATTTTTGTGGTACTCCCTAGTGACACTGTTTCTATGACGTTGGTCTCATTTTTTAGTGCTGGAATGCCCTTGACTAGATTTGTAATTTCCAATTCTGTGGTGGGTATCAACTTCTCTTTTGGTTTTGAATTAATTGGTTTGCTAAGTTGATTTGTTGGGAGTTCAAACTCGGAGTGAACGCCTGGTCTTTTCTTCAAATCAGCTAGGTGTATATCGAAGGGTTTTGGGTCACCTTGTGCCACAAATATTTTTCCTAAGTGTAGAAATATCATTTCTTGGAATAGCGTGGAAGGGATTGCCTTCATGCGGTGTATTTGTGGCCGACCGAGGATCATATTATAGTTGGTTTCCCGATCTATAATATAAAATTTGGTGAGGACCATCTTGGGTCCTAAAGTGACTGGTAAAACTATGGTTCTAATTAAAGTGGCCTTGAGGCTATCATAACCTCTTAGCGTATTTCGTGTTGTGGAACAATTTGTCTCTCCATATCCTAACTTTTGAAGAAAAGTGAAGGGGACTATGTTAACTGCTGCCCCATCATCAATCATTGCGTGTTTAACATAATTATTGTAAACCCATACTTGTAAATGTAAAGCTGGGTCTCTTCTTCGTGCAATTTCAATGTCTGTTGGCATTTTGCTTATATCAAATATAAACTCAGTATCCCTATCTGGCTGCCCTGGAGGGTAGATGTCAAAGTCTACATGGTTTACTTGCATTTCTGGAGGAGGAGTGATGTTGATTAAATGACTAAGGCCTAATGCTTCTAAGAGGGCAGCCCTATGGGCGGGAGAGTTCTTTAACAAATCCAAAAAGGAGATGTGAGAGAAGGTTTTAGTTAAGTCATTAATTAAATCATAGGTGCCTATGGGTTTTACCAACATTTGTTGAATTTTTTCTAGTTCTAATGGATAACTTGGAGCTGGTTGAGAAGAATAATCATGTGTTCTTGTTATGGTTTCTATGGGTAGCTTGGTGTCTAACTCCACGAGACCAACTATCTTAGTTTGGGGTCGAGTTCCTAGTTGGGGTGCGACTGGTGGATTTAATGAAGTTGAAGCTTCATGATCATTATTTCTTGTTATAACACCCTTGTTTGTTCTACTAGGATCTAGCCTGTTATTGTTAGAATGGTTTGGGAGTGGATCATTAAAGATCTTGAGGGGTGCATTTTGAGGGGAAACTGCCCCTGTATAAGTGTTTGGCGTGGGTACTACAAAATTTGCTAAAAACATATCTATAAAGAGTTGTTTTTGATCTTCTGGAAAATGCTACATGAATTTATTGTAGTCATGACAAGTCCTAGTATCGTGGCCTTGAATCTTGTGGAAACCACAATACAAATTGGGATTATAATTTTGAGGTTGTTGATTTAAAACTTGTTGTGGCCCAAAATTTGGATAAGGTTGTTGGTTATTAGAGTTAAAATTTTGAGGCTGTTGCCTTTGGTTTTGACTCTGATATCTAGTTGGGTTTCGATTTGGACCTTGTGTTTGAATTTTTCATTGTTGTTGTTGTTGTGGTTGTGGTGGATGATTAAAATCCACCGTGTTGATTATTGGAGTAAAATTGTTATTTCACTGATTGTTAATGGGTGGAAAAATGTTCACAACATTTGCTCTTTTAGTTTGGTCAGTTAATCCATCTGTTGTAACTCCGCGGTTCTTGTTAAGGATCTTAGGTCCTTGATTAGCATTCCTGGTATTAGGATAGGCTGTGGTGTTTTGATTGGGAGTAGTTAATTTCCCATGTGTTCCATATGTCTTACGACCACTATCTATCGCTACTTGGTCGATTCGGAGAGCACTCTCGAGTACTTCATCATAAGTTCTTAGTGGGAACTTCTGGACTTCTTCCTTTATCTCTCTATTGAGAGAATGAAGGAATAAATCACATAGTTCCATCTGATTCATGTTTGGAGCACTTGCTGATGAGTAGAGAACTGTATACCATCTTTGCATAAAATGAGCAATGGATTCATTATGTTCTTGTTTAATATGCAAGAATTCCCTGATTTCCGTTCTTAATAGTTTTTTCATATCAAAAGCTTTGATGAACTCTAACACGAGTTGTTTAAATGAGTAGATCAAGGCTTCAGGTATTCTGTAATACCAATTAGGGGCAATACCCTCTAAGGTTTTAGGGAATATCTTAGTAACAACCCCATCCAAAGGAAGTAATTCCCATATGGCTGTGGCATAGGCCTTAATGTGTGCATTTGGATCTCCCTCCCCTTTGTATTTGGGTAAATTAGGAAGAGGTCTTAGAAGCATAACACTTCATATGGTGAAGTCTAGGGAATCTTTTAAATATTCTTAATAAGTCCCTACCGCATAAGCCTCGACCATCAATGGTGCTTGTTGAGGGGGTAGGGGTGGCATGGGTTGTTGATATGGCATAACATATGTATTTATAGGGACATAAGGTAATCCCTGTGGTTGAACGAACATCTCGGGAGAAGAGAACATGTCTCCTTGTGGTGATTTTGAATAAATGTTTAAGTAGGGAGGAGCATTGTTCTGGTATGGGTTGTTTGGTGCCAAGCCGGGAGGAATTATGTTTTCAACCAGAGCGGTGTTTGAAAATGCGGTCCTAGTTGGTGTTTGCTGTGGGTAATTATACAGATATTGAGGAGGCATGCCTAACGTGCCTATTCCTGTAAGGAGGTCAACCTGACTAGGGTGATGTGGAGGATTGGGGATTCCTGCTTGTCCAAAATATGAATTTTGATTTGCTTGAGCAAGTTCCAACCCTCTGACCTTCTCATTTAATGCTGAAATGACATCTATTTGTGAAGACACAATGTTTTGTCTTAATGGCATTTTTTGTATACCTTGAGGATGTAAAGGGGTATGATACCCTGCTATGAATTGATCATTACCCTGCCAAGCTTCACCAAGGGTATTTCCCATAGGTGGAGGAATGGGGGTATTTTCTTGGATTAGGGTATCAGATTGTATTTGAAAACTCCCTATAGGTGGGTACATGTTTTGGAAGCATTGTTCGCTTCTAGCATAGCATGCTAAGTACTCCTCATCCAAAAATGGGAGTGGATCTGACTGTCTACTGATCTGTGGTCTGAACAAGACCCGAGGAGATGAAATGCATTCTCCAGTAAACATCATATTGTTAGAGCTTGAGGGCTCTAGTTGTTGCGTTTGTGCAAGCTGATCCAACTCCTCAATTTGGAATGAAGAACTAGAACTAGCTCTTTGAGGGGGAGTTTGAGATGACAAGCAATTACTTGAATAGTTATTAGCCCATGCAGAAAGTGAGGGTGATGGTTGTCTATTTATTTGACCATAATTTTCTTCGAGACCTGAGAGAGGTCTGCCATATGCATCGTATCCCGACATATTCAGGGGGTATATGAATACCCACAGAATAATGGGAAAGAGCGAAGGTGGATGAAAGAAATGAAAATAAAAGGGGAATATTTGATTGTTTTATGTCGGGTTCACCAATTTCATAAGATGGAAAAGTGACATGTGAGCATGGGAATCTACAAGTAATTCTTCCTCATACCTGACCTCCCGAGGTCAACCTCTCGAGGTCGTGCCGAGACGACTGGTGAATGTGGAATATTTATGGATATAGAAAAACTAGTGGGACAATCTTATATCCTCAATACGTAATAATGGAATATGCGAATCTAAGGTGAAGAAGGCCTCCTAACCTGAATTGGTGTAATGGATCGTTTGGATATAATAGCTATTTAGAGGCTCCAATCAATGTCGAGCTCTACTGAGATTCTGTTTAATGGTTGTTGGATACATGGGAAGTGATCTGTGGGAGCTTTATGTATATTTCTAGACAAGGTCATGAAAATGGTGATGGGAGGTGTAGTGGATTCTCCAGGATTTTAAGGACGATTCTCTGGTCTAGTGCAGAAACCCTTAGCTTGATTGGCTACTACGTTTAATAAGGAGAATTGTGTAATAATGTCTGGTGGAAGTGGTGAGGACCACCTTAGCTGAAAAATGTGGATATAAGTTGAAATTTTACGTTTGACGTGATCGTTGGAACTTTCTGGAAAATGCACCCATGACCACCGCCTTGTCCTGGGTGGTGGTCACAGGATCGGCACCTTGATAGGGCAGCGGTCTCATCATTTAAGACCAAAATGCAAGGAAAAAGGGGGGCAGAGGGTAGAAAACAGTACACAGAGGTGGAGTGAGGCATACATGATACAAACGTATACTTGGCAAGATTTTCTGGATCCTGAAAACCTTACGAGGAGACCTGTATCATCATTGGGGTATGTGTAACATCTTTTCAGTGGTGCAGTACCCTACAATTTTGGGCACGTACAACTAACCCTCCAAATTTAGAAACTCCAGACCCAGAACCAATTTAACTACCTCCAGGTCCTCTACAAAGGAAATGAGGAAAATCTTCCATATCCTACCATCAGTAACACAATTTCTGAAAGCCATTTCTCTCACATCACAAGAAAGAGCCAGCACAGGAGCCCTAGGATGAGCCATTTCACAGAATAAAGGGAAATGAAAGAGACAACCACCTAAACAGTCTTGAATAAGTTCCTTACGCTTCACATGTGGGGAAGCTGCCATCGATTTCATGATGGGATGAGTCCTTCGAGGTAATCATTTGTAAGCCCTCCCACACAGAACAATAATTAGACATCCTCTCCCCACAATCTTGCTCAACACCTTTATTTCGTTAGCTAGTTGGCACACTGATTACCTTCTCGGTATATGTGTTTAATACTCCATTTTTTGAATTTAGACAACATCCATAAAAACTTCTGAACTTTGAGATCTAACTTCCATGAAAAATTCCTTTTTTTTATGATGGCTTTAATGATTATCATGGAGTCCCCTTCAATTTCTAGATTTTCAATATTAAGGGAAGCAACGAGAAGCAAACCATTGCTAAGGGCTTATATCTCGACAGTATTGTAAGTACCCTCCTTGAGCTTGTATGAAGCAACTCTAACCACCTCACCAGAGGAATTGCGAATGATACATCCAACACCAGAGGCCCCTGGATTACCCCTAGAATCCCCATCAAAAATTAGTTTTAAAAACCCACTGGAAGGGGGAGCCCAAATTATGTTTCTTCTAGCCAGGGAGGAAGATGCAGAAGAATTCATAGCTTGATTATCATTGGCCAGCTTCTTTCAAGCAACCTATCATGGGAAGTAAAAGGACAAGATCTAGACCATTTAGTAGACACAACTTTGGATATATCCCTTTCCAGCCTAAGGAGAAGTGATTCCACTGAGCCATATTCCTCCCTAAAAAGCCTTTTATTTCTCTTGCATTATATGTGCCATAGCAGAAGCACCAGACTACACAACCAAATAGAAGAAAAAGCCCCTGAGTGATAAGTAATAGGCCAGTCTAGGATAGCTTCCGAGAGGGATTTAGGTTGTACCCATAGAAGGTTAAGCTTGGCACACAACCAGTTCCAAGATTCAACAGTGAAGGGGAAATGTAGAAGAAAATGGTCTCTATCTTCCACATCCTTTTTACATAGAAGGCATTTGGTAGAACCTTGAATACCAATTTTTTTCCTTCTTTCTTGAGTTAAAATCTTACCCTTAAAGGCCATCCAGGTGAAAAGACTAGCTTTAGGGGGGCAATGGGAGTCCCAGTAATCCTTCCATATGGGTTTCTCGGAGGCAATATTCTCATGGAGCAAGAGGTAGCTAAGATGAGGGGAATAAGATTCTGATGGATCAGTGGTCCAAACAATTTCATCCTGCTTATTTGAGATCAAAATATACCTTTCCTGTAAAATAGATAAAAAATTAGCTTTTAAATCAGGAGAGAGATTCAAATGGTCCACTTTTTTCCATTGCAATATGGAGGGAAGGGAATCAATCCATTCCCCATAGTTAGAAATGTAAGGACCCCATTAGCCCAACATTCTCCTCTTAATGTCTTCAAAAGTAGGAGAATCCCCAAGGGAAGGGTATCCATTCCATGGATCATCCCAGAAGAGAGCTTTCTCTCCATTACCCAGTCTCTAATCCACATAAAAGACAAACAAAGATCTACATTCAATCATGAAATTCCATATATGCAAGCCCTTAGGAGGGTTCGCCACCCAGAGGATGGACTCAGGAAGGGGAGCACCCAAATATTTCTTCTTGAAGACTAGGCTGAGAAGAGTGTTGGGATTGGAGATGAGATTCCAGACCAATTTAGAACCAAGTGCCACATTTTGTAAACCTAGATTTAGGATGTCCGTGCCACCAGGCTCTTTAGGATTTTTTAAAGTATCCCAGTTGATCAGGGGAAGCTTCTTTTCCTCAGAGAGACCTTGCCATACTAATTTTCTCAAAGTGCCCTTAATTTTATGAAGAACATCCTTAGGGATTTTAAGGACCAAAAGAAGGTACAAAGGAGCGACACATAGAATTGATTTAATCAACATAAGTCTCTTGGTGAGGGAGAGCCATTTACCTTTCCAAGAATTCAATTTAACATCTAGAGAATTGAGTAAATCATTCCATAGGGAATTCTTACCTACACCTTTAAACAAAGGAATATCAAGATATTTGATAGGCAAGTGTCCTTTTAAATGAAATTGAAAATATTTAGAATTCTTGACTCCATTTGCAAGGAAACATTAAAGAAGAACATGCAGGATTTAGCCACACTAATATCTCACCCTGCCACCTTAGAGTATCTGTCCAAAGAATCCTTTAACTCCTTAGCCTCCCAGGTGGAGGCCCCGCCGAACAGAAAAGTGTCATCTGTGAATTATTGGTGAGTAAGAGGAGGAATACCATCTGTAATCTTTAAGCCATTGATCTTACCTTCCCCCAATTTGAATTTGATGGATCTGCTAAGGGCTTCCACCACAATAATATATAAGAAGGAGGATAGAGGATCTCCTTGCCTGATACCACAATTACTACCATATAAACCCTCAACACTCCCATTAATAAGAATGGAGGAGGGGTCGGAGATGCAACTGAAAATCCTCTCATAAAGGTGCTTGGAGAAACCAAACTTAATAAGGACCCTAATAAGAAACCTCCAATTAAGCTTATCGTAAGTTTTGCTGATGTCTAATTTAAGCATCATACTAGGGGTGTTAGATGAAGAGAGAGAGTGAGTCAGCTCATGAGACAAGATGACACCGTCAAGGATAGATCAACTAGGCATGAATCCAGTTTGTTAATGAGAAATGAGGGGATCCAAAATAGGTTTCAAACGAAGGGTAATGGCCTTGGAAATGATTTTGTAAGACATATTATAGAGGGAAGCTGGCCCAAAGTCCCCAAAGGAGGAAGGTTGATGCATTTTAGGAAAAAGGTAGATGAAGGTATTATTAAGCATTCCAAGCACCGATCGAGATCTTCTTGAAGCCTCCACAACTGCCCATACATCATAACCCACAATGCCCCAAAACATCTGAAAAAAATCAACAGGGAAGCCATATGGGCTAGGGGATTTATTCTTCTCCACGGAGGATACAACTTTCTCAATTTCTAAGAAGGAGAAAGGATTCAAGAGCTCAGCATTTTGATTCTTGGAGATGAGAGCAGGGATGTCATCTAGGAGGGAGGTCTTCTCGGCCTCAAAGGAGGAAACATCCCTGGCTAGCAAGGAGGATAAGAAATTAATCCCTTCAGAGATGATATCCTTCTATTCCACCAGATGAACCCCTTCACTATTCTTAATTTCTGAAATGAAATTTGAATACCTTTTTGTCTTTATAGAGGCATGAAATAATTTAGTGTTTCTATCACCGTCCTTTAGCTAGAGCTCCTTAGATTTTTGTTTCCAATAGATTTCCTCCCTGAGAAGCAGTTCTCTTAACTCACTTAAGAGAGCCTTTTCAAGAGAAAAATCCTCTTGGTACATTCCGTCTCTGAAAACTTTTAAATTAAGGGCTTTCAATTCAGCTTCAACTCTAGCTTTTTCTTGAAAGAGGTTTTTGAAATACTCGACGTTCCACTCCTGCAAATCCTTTTTTAGCCTTTTTCATTTTTTGGGCTAGCACAAACATCTTGGAACCCTCGATTTTATAGGATTTCTACCAAAGGTTGACCCAGCCTTGAAGAGAAGCATCCCTTAACCACATTAGCTTGAATTTGAATGGGGATCTAGGAGGGGAAACATTGAAATTCATAGACAGGGACACCAGAAAATGATCCAACCTAGACCATGGTAAAATGGAACATTCAAGCACAATGTCATTTAGATTCCATTCAAGAATAACCAGAAATCTATCCAGTATTTCTGCAATGTTGCTAAAGCCCTTACACTTATTACTCCAGGTAAACCAACCTTGCTTAGGCTCTAAATCCAAAAGGCCCCCCTCCCTAACGAAGGACTAGAAATATTTTTGGGACTAAAGGTTTCAGATGATCCCCCATTTCTTATCCCTGCTATCAGAGATGGCATTAAATTCCCCACCAAGAATGAACATCTGATCACCCAGGGCAGAAACCGAATGAAGCAAATCCCTCAAGAGGTTTTTTACCTAATATGCTAGAGGGAGCATAAACATTATATAAAAGAAAATTAAGATGAGAGCACCGAAAACTTACTTTTACAAGTTGCCAGCTAAGGGACTGAGCTTGAAATTCCACCATTACAACATATTCCTTCCAAACAATCTCGAGCCCCTCGGAAGCACCAATCAATTCCAAAAGACTCCTTTCCAGCCTCTAAAAGACCTATTCCAAAGGCACCTGGGGTAACTTAATTTCTCGAAGAAGAACCAGATAAGCCTTCAAGGAGAGGATATAATGCTTGATCAAACATTGTTTTTCAGAGGAATTAAGACCTCTGACGTTCTAGGAGAAGAACTTCATTGAACACAGGGAAGGGGTTTCAGCTTCCCGGGATCAATAAGATCAAAATTTAGATTTCTTTGCTTCTCGGGATCAGCAAGATCAAATTTTATATTTCTTTGCTTCCCTACATCGACCTCCATTTGGGCCACATCCTACTTTGAAAATATCCCCCTTTTACCTGCAGAGCCACACAAGGCAACCCCCATACCATCTTGACATGAAGCTAGTTTAGAAGGAACCAAGACGAGAACTAAATCTTCTGGAACAATCTCACTATCTTCCAAATTCCCAGCTACGGAGTTGGGTAGATCAAAAGCCAGATATTTATTATTCAAAATCCACCCGATAAGAGTTTCCATCAAGGAGGCTTTCCCTTGCAAAATTACTTCCTTAATTACGAAGATAAGAGCACATAGATCCCTATGCACATCCTCCATCTCCTTTATTAATGAGTGAGGACTTAAGTTTTCTAAAAGGCCAACAAGGGGCAATCGAGAGACAACTAGTTCTTTGAAACCACCCTCAATAGCGAGAGACACAGGGGGAAGGGGTATAGGATTGAGCCAGAACCAATCTTAATCCACATGAATGAGAGGAAAAGAGGGATCTATCCTTTTTTCCAAAACCCTGACAATCCTTCTTGAAATGGCCCAAGGCCCCGCAAGAGAAGCACTTAAAGTTCAGCCCTTCATAGATTATTTCTAACGATATAGTACCCTTAGGGGAAGGAAATAATATAGAACTCGGCAGGGGGGAAGATAAGTCCATATCTACACAAATGCACACCGAAGGGTTTCTCCATTTTAAAAGAGATGGATTGGAAATAGGCACCCAAGAACCGAGTGAGTTGGTGATGGATTTTAGAGAGGAAAAGTTCTAGAAATCCATAGGGAGATTTGGGAAATTAAGCCAGAGCAAGGCTCTATGAATAGATTCCACCTTCGGATTGAAATCAGGGGACCAAGGCCTCATATATAAGCTGGAGGAATTTAGAAACCAGGGCCCCCTTTAAATTTTTTTTCCACTGAGGTCACAGATTGAAACGAGACTTGAAAGAAGCCATTCTGAAGAAAGAGGACCTTGAGGTTTCCCTCCTTTCCCCACAATCAGTAAATCCATTTCCAAATTTTCCTCTTGAAGAATTTGGCACCAACGAATTTTCAACAAATTACCCTCTTTTCATGGATATCCACAAAGTCATTTTTTCTCTCATAGGGAAGATCAACAAGAACCGATTCCTTGGTGATTTTGAATTCAATCCTACCCACCTTGAATTCCTATGGAGGGTGCATACCACACACATCAAGATCACCAAATAAAGAGGGGAACTCCTTTCCCAAGGGTTGGGAAGAAGGGGACCCTTTGCCCAGATCAATTTCCTTGATCATATTTTTAACTGTTGAGAACCCTAACTGCAAGACCAGAAATTTAACGACCACCCCATGGCCACAAGACCTAACCAACAAAGACACCCCTACCTTTTCTAGAGCATCCGCACCAGGCCCAATCCATTCCTCTTAGTTGCTTAGACTAAGTGGGATCCTGATCGCGCCAGTGACGGCCACCTTCAGCTTAGGCACCATAAGTTCAAAAGGCTCCTTCGCAACGGTCTCTTTAGGCTGCGACGATTTTAAACTTCATGGATTCACACCTAGGTTACATTACTTCCTCCATCCTCTCCCCAAGTCTGCTTTAATTTCATGTAAGTGTGACATTTCAATTTTTTCAAAGTGTGTTTCAATTCCTACAAGTGTGCTTTTTCTATCAAAATTTAAAATTGATCTACAAAACTTTGAAATTTACACTAAAAATCTTGAAACTAATCTAAAATTCTTGAGGGAATAATCTAGAAAGCTTGAAACTAACCTAGAAAGCTTGAAACTAATCTAGAAAACTTGAAAATAATCTAGAAAGATTAAAACTACTCTATAAATCTTGAAACTAAAAAAATTGAAACTAAGTTAAAAAGCTTAAAAATGAATGCAATGGGGTACGCTCCCACCGGGCGTGTCGAATGAAGACTACTAAAAATTCAAGCAAAGATAAACTAACAAGACTAATACCACATAGTCTATTAACAATGCTTTATGAATCTAACAATAGTTAGATCAATGATAAAAAATTAATGGAGTGATTAAAATAACGAACATGATATGAATTGCTAATTATAAAATACCTAATTAGATCTAGGAGGGCAATAAAATTGGGTTTGTTCCTACTTCAAGAGAGGTGAGATGGTCTCTCCAACAATGACTACAAGGTCATATTGGATACCCATCTACTAACCCCATTGAAGATTGGAGGTAAAGATTGAGCTTGGCTCTTAATCATATTTCTTATATGAGATGTAATTCAAAGCATGGTGCAAAATTTAAAGGTATGTGGTTAGTCCTTTTTATAGCTTTTCCTTTGAGGAAAACTTGCATCTTGGTGCATGTGGAACTAAAAGGAAAAAGTAGATTAAGGTTTACTGATCCTGATTAAGGCTTATTAATCATGATTAGTGAATTAACAAGTGATTAGGATGTGAGGAGCCTTAATCAACCACTTATGATCAATTAGGAGACCAGGATAAGCTTTGAAGCCTTGTGAGATGTTGTGGGAGGAAGAGGGGTGATTTTGAATGGCTGGAAGACATGTTTAAGCCAATAATAGGGTTTATTGACTAAAACAAGGGTAAAATAGGCTTAATTAGCTAATAATCACTAATTGTGTATTCAGAAGAGGATTTTAACTTATGATGTGTCGTAAATTGGCATCATGAATGTGAAAGAGACTAGGTAATAAAAAAAACATTGTTAATTAACCAAAATGGTAATAAATGTTAGTTAATTAGTATAAATCACTAATTATAATGGAAATGGTAAGAATGAGAGTGATTAGTGTGCTTTTAGCAATAATATTGCAAAAGCAAAATTTAGGTGTCTATAAACTGCTTGCCTCAGAGCTGATCTCGCTCTGCAGTGACCACATGTAGTTACACCTATTACGCTAACAACTGAGCTCTCTCAGCGGCCCATTGTGTCTGTTGAGTGGCTAGCTAATCTCTCTCTTCCTAGAGCTAGGACCTATCTGCCACTGTCTGATCCCTCTCAATAGTGACTCGATCTCTCTCTGCAGTGACTTGGAGTTGAAGAGATATGACATGCTGTAACTGTTGCAACAACATAGCTATCTCATCTGCACCATGTGGAATCTTCTCTCATCCCCCACCTCTGGGAGTATGTGGTGGAGTACCTCATCCATCTCCTCCGCCTACTCCTTGGCTGTGAGGCAGAATGGCGATGGGAGCTTGTTGTGGAGGCTGTTGTACATATGCCTATGGAAGTACCTACTGTAAAGCAATACTTACACCCACCTGCATGCCCATCTGGGGCATCTAAATCTATGTGTGTATCTGTGGTTGTGCACGAACCATTTTTGGTGCTCTCTGTTCCTATCCCTACCCCTGTCCATCCCCGCCATCTCCATCATATCCATCATCATAACTCCCATCGTCACTACCACTATCCCGTTGAACCCTTTGCTATTCTCTCCCTCTTTAAGGATGCTCCTCTGGAGGTGGCCGCATTCCTGAATCCCATGCAACTTGAGGGATGGTAAAATGTCTCAATAATATTGTAGCATACCAAGCAACATAGGATGTTGTAATCCCTGGATTAATAGTCTGCCTGAATAGCACCCATGCCAGTGGAACCATCTATGCAAAACTATCTCATGCTTGTTGTGTACTAATCAGTGGCCCAATGTCAAAGGTATCTTTAGCTTGACGTCCATACCACATCTCTAGCTCGAGAAAATCATGAATGAAACCAAAATGTCACTGTGCCTGATCCACTCTATAATATTCAATCATGTAGCCATGACTCCCAATAAGAAAGTGCTCTACCAGGGAACTACTGAGCTCTACTACATCCTCTGACCATGGATAATGTCTATACGGCCTCCATACAATCATCTATATCTGAATATCATCAAAAGCATGACGATAGAAATAAGTATCCCCTATGTGCCCATGCACATAATCGCCAACAGGAGCCCAACTAAAGACTGAAGGCTTATCCATGGCTCGAGCTCGTAATGCTCCCATAGGGCGGCCAATAGCTATATGATCCTAGACCCATATTTGTAGTAATGTGGCAGGCCCTAAGGTCTTCTGACCACGGTAGGCAATGAAGTGTAAATCCTAGTATAAATGCACAAGTATACACTATCCCCAACAATAATGCTCTCCTCCGCATAAATGTCGAATCGCACCAATCAGGCCTAAGGGAAATAATGTGTCTATCTTATCTGTAAGTAAAATTCTACTGACAAACGCCATGAGATACACTGGTACGTGATGTAACCTTAGATATGTGAAAGACTGATGCATCTATATTGTCATACCCCATCAAGGTATCTTGTCTACCCCAAAAAGCTCAATCAAGTTGTTTGTAATATGCATGACGTCACTCTCATACTCTATTAGATGGCCCTGAATTAGCACTCATAGAATCCTCCAGACATCCTCTAGTGTAATTGTAATCTCACCAGTCAGGAGCCTGAAACACTGGCTCTCGCTTTGCCACCTCTTAGCTAAGGATGTAAAGAGGTTGTGGTAAAAAGAAATATGTGGCATCTACACCACGTAACTAATCCCCGTCACATATAGAGTGATGTCCAAATACTTCAAATCACGTCATAAGGAGGTCTCCTCAAATTTGTCCAATTGGTCGTGTCACTCCCACACCTCTAAGGTAGGTAGCTGTCTCTGTAGGATCACACAAATTAGTTATTAACATTTCTTCTATGTAACATCATTTAACACTTAGCCTATTCATCCCTGTATTCTTCTAGAAACTTTCCCTTTTTCTTCTAAGTGTTTCCTAAACCCTTATTTGATGCATGTGCACCACTAGTGATGCACACATGACCTCTTTAGGATATGCATACTCAACGTGCACACACCCCCTTCCTAGCACTTGCACGTTCATCATAGTGCATGCACATGCAAAAATTTCCTCCCATTCTTCCCAATGCATACAGGTCCCTTTCGACCCATGCATGCCATTCTTACACTTGCACCCACACTCATTTTCCCTAACCCCCTCGGCATTTGCGCGCCCCTTTCGGTAGATGCACCCATGCATATATGCCATTTCGACGCATGTGCCCATGTGCATATGCCATTTCGATGCACGTGCCCATGCCCTTTTAGCACTTGTGCAAACCCAACAATGAATGCACACCCCTAAGAAACACGTATACATTATCCCCCCCTTAAATTTGTAATACATGATATTAAATGCAATAAAAACAAGAGAGGGATAGGGTACTCATGTAGGGTCCATTTTTCGACAACCACACATACTCCTAGGCTGTGTCTTGTCGCCTTGTACGCCTCTAAACTTGTGCCATCTCTCTCAAGGGTTAGAGCAAAGGTGAATAGTAAATCAAGAAAGGTTCGGTAGTAAATAAATTGTCTGCAATGATTTACCCCCCAATGAGGGGTATATATAGGTCATTTTGATCTGCTGCAATGCATTCTTGCCCACTGTAATGGCCAAAATGCATGATTTGACCGCCGTGATCGTTCTAACTTCCTCTATTGCCTACCAAAATTTTTATTTGAAATAAAAATCATTTTTGGCCCGTTTTCTTCCTGTTGGGTCATATTTTTTCCACCTAGCACCCATTACCTCTCCCTAAGGCATTTTTCTTGCTTTTAGGTGATATTACCTCGTCTAAATTTCTTCTAAAAAATCAATCAAAAATCCTAAACAATAAATAATAATAAATAAAAAATTTTAAAAATAAATATTTTCAAAAAATTCAAAAAATTATTCAAAATCCAAATAATCGTAAAAATTCAAAAATTTGCAAAATTTGGTAAAATGCTGGTATGCAGCTAAAACTTGTGTCAACCGCATTGTATTCAAATTGTATCTTGCTTACAATTTTTCTTGTTTCTGTAACAACAACTTGCAGATCATTTGGATCTACCCCATTAACAAAGATGGTCTGCTTGCTTCGTCTGTACTATGTTGGCATAATGAATCACCTGGTACGATTTCATAGCACACAAATGCTTTATCATTGGACCCATGTGTCCACCATATTTCCCCTCACATGAATCCTTGCTTGGGGCATCATTTTTAACCCTTCTTGTTACGCACGAACATTTGGGAACTGAAGCTCGATAACAAAACATTTGTGCAACTATCTTAGACGTTGTTGGTTTAAGTATGTGTGTTTGTACTTTTTTCCTTATTAGGTTGGCTTGTTTACTTTCTCGTATTGCATTGCATTTTGTATGTTTCATGGAGTTGGTGTTTTAACAATGGACACTGTTTTGTATTATGGATTCTCATGTCATTCTACACTTCTGTCGTATGCTTACATTTTTTAATAAGGACCGATGATGATGATCACTAGCAATATAATGAGAATAAAGTTAGTTAAAAGGCACTGGATGGATGTTAGCTCAATCCCCCATCCTCATAATAATTTTTTTTCTATATTCTCTCTCCATCATACTCAACTTCACCATTCTTCCTCTACATTTATGCACACTACTCTCAATATAAATAAAAAATATTTGGTGTCTCTAATATGGCTTCTCTTTTTCTCTTCACACTATTCTGCCCCTTTTTACTTGGGACATTTCCCCCCCCCCCTTCATCTTCTATATATATCCTTTATCTTTTCAATTGTTGATTGACCTCTTTCATCACCCCATCGACACTCAAGGGGGCATCCTTCATTCTACTAATTTTTCTTCTACCCCATCAATTTTTTTTACTTGTCTATGCTTGTCTACTATCTTTGAAGTAGCGTAATTTATGCCACCCCAAAGAGGGGAAAATGTAGACACCTATGATTTGATCAAATCACTGTTATCACTAACATTGCACTATCTATTCTAGTCCCCACGAATTGATGAAACTTTGTCAATTAGGCTTATTTTTCCCTCAACTTCTCTTAATTGAATACTATGCATTTATTAAACCTAATACTATGCATTTGGCCAATACATATTCTTATTAGCTAACTCCCTCTTCTAATGCATTCAAAATCTATTAGAACATCCTCTAGATGCTCCCAAAAAGCTTCCTAAAGCCTACTTGAGATTCCTAATTAATCCTAAATGGTTAATTAGCTTCTAATCCTTGTCAAATCTTAATTTGACTTGTTAAAAGTGATTTTTGGACTTACGTTTTTTTTCCCACATGCACCAAAATCATACCATTCTTGGAATAAGAAACCTATAAATAAGCCCTCCTCCTCATATTTTAAAAGAACACTTCTCCTCCTCTAGCATAAACTATAGGAAATTAGGATCTTGAGCATTTATTCATTTCTATTGAGCTATTATCTTCATAGTACATCCATTAACTCAAGCTTGAGTAATATGGAGAGAACCATATGTCCTTGTAGCCATTAATGGCGAGACTCCATTCTCAAACCTTTAAATATCATTAACAATCAAAACTGATTACTAAGGATCTTCTTACGTTCATTTCAAGTTAGCATTCAAAGAGTAGAGATTGATTTAGGCATGTTAGTTTTATTATTGTCTAAGTTATATGCATGTTTAAGAAATTATCCTCCGTAAGCTCTTATCTTTATGGTTTTTGTTAGGTTACTTTTAAACTTCTTAGGTGTTCTAGTTTCATTTCCCCTACTTTCTAATTTATACATGAACGCATCAAAGATACTCCTTATTCACATACACCTGATTTCAGACTAAAATAAAAATTGTTATCAAATGAAAACAATCAACTTACCTTGCCAAATAAAATTTGTAGCAACATTCATCCTTATCATCATAGTTCTTTGTGTCTTTTTGGTACTTCAACTTGCACTTGTACATACCTCTACCCAAAGTTCTCTATGTACAGACCTCATGTTTATCTCGTCTTTTCATATCTCCAAGAACAAACCCATATAAGACCTTCTAGGTATTCTAAAATAAAAAATATCATATTGGTCTTATCAGACCAATTTTCAACACAAGAGTTACACAAACCTATATTAGATTTCTAAGCACTAACCTATGCCTTTATGAGTGTCACTCCATTATATGCTAGTTAAGGCACACTGCCATCTTCCTTGATCCTTTACACTTCTCAAAAAATAAGATATACTAGTGGCCCAATGCAAAAATTCCAACTAGAGAGAGTGATTAAATTGATTTCCATTAACTTAAGAACTTAAGGATATCAAAATCCCCATAAGACCAAGCATTTAATATCAGATCTCAATGTTACTTACTTGATCAGATGACCTATCTTCATATTGGCATGTCTAGCCAACTTATGATGGGATTAAAGCACACTATCCTTCTCATAGATATTTTGAGTTACCATACTCTTCCTTAGTTAACTTATCCTTGATCATACCTATATTCCATAGTCATCTTAGTTACTCAACCCTCAATATGCCATAATCTATAGTCCACAAGAACAATCCTATAGCTCTGTCATGCACACTATACTTGCCAATCAGTTTGATTATTTTTCAAACTTCCTCATACCTTTGATGCCCATATGAAACAAATTCCTTCAACATGATCAACATCATGCAACATCTCTATATGCATTTGATGGTCTGATCAAGTCATCATACAAAATTAATGAAATTATTCTTCACTTGTCCTTCACAGCTGTCTAGGACTCCACAGATCATTTTGACATAGATTCTTCATGGTAATACCTCTATGCAATCTCAGATACAATATTTTCAAGAAAATCACATACCTAAAGAGGTCACACAATACTAGTAAAAGCTCAAAAAACTCAGACCATATATACTTACTAGTTCTTGAAGTATCTTCACAATATCTTGAAATTTTTTCTTTGTAACAAGAATTTTCACCATGTCACAACATGCTTAATCATGCTCCTCCTTATAAACATGCACACCTCCTGATCTCTCTCTACAAGAATCCATCATGATTGACCTCAAGCATACCAGAGTCTTCTCCTTCTTTACATGTAAATTCCTTTTCCAACACATATTCCTTCTCTTAGCTTATTAACACTAGTCCCATCTTGATATAATTGAACCAGAGCCTTCAAGTCTTCATGTAACTTCTATGTCTACCATCAGTTGTCAGGTCATTAACCATACTAAATTTCTTGACTATCATAAGACCTATTAGGTCTCCACACATCTCACACAGTCCATCATGAGCATCGCAAACCTCATGTCTGTAACTGAGAATATTTTAGCTAGATTTTTACCTTCCAATCTTGCTTCTCAAACCCTGTTACCCGGTAGCCTACTTCTTAGAATTGAATATCAAAATTTGTAGACCTATTGAAAGTCTCACTAAACTATATCATACCATTATCACTTAAAAACACATCCTTTTGCAATTATAACCCTGATTATGACATCATAGGTACTTCAATGTATCTCTTAGTGTCTTTGAGTCATGTAAAATGTTATAAGGTTCCATGACACATTAGACCAAACCAATCCTAGCCCATAGACCCCAAATGAGATCATACCACACATTCTAAAGCTCATACCAAGACACTACTACCTATCAGAACTCATACCCCATTTTGCATAGCCTTCACAGGACCATGATGATAACAACAAATCCTCTTGAAGAATAATTCATGATTATACCTTCAAAACACAAAATAACACGTACATACCTTAAGGCACAAATTATTTACATCCATTGAAAAACCCCCTATTAATATGCTTCTTCTAATTGAATAATGGCTCTAAGAATCTTAGTAGATACATCCAAATAATGGGAACTTAAAACAACAAATTCAGGAGATTCCAAGACATCCTTGCACCTAGGGTAAAATTTTTTCATCCTTCTTCAGATCAAAAACTTGTGAATATCCATGACTTTATTCAATAAATGACTTGGATAGATTATCTTGTTTCACTCTTGGTTCTCATGCATTGTCTTTCCTCTTCTTCTATACCCTAGGAACTTGAAACTAGTTGTTTTGTCTTAAAGAATGATGAAAGTAGAACTTTGCAATATGGCCAACACGAAAAAATTTCATTCATACCTCTTGATTGATATGAGTTGAAACTCCTTCCATAATTTCATGAGACCTCATACTTGTATTACCTTCTACATTCTTTATCCCTATGCCTAAAACCCATACAACTATAACAATAAAAATTAAAGGAATACCTTGAAGCATTGGGTTGTCTAACAGACCTTGTCTTCTCATAGCTCTTGGAATTGTTCTCCATCTGATCTACCTTGGAACTTAGGCCAACAACCTCCTTACTCTGAGTAGTATCCTCTTGAATCACTTCTTTACCTTTTAAGTTCTCCTTGAAACCTAGACATATCCTATCTCCTGTAGACTTTTGACTATCCAAGAGATCATCTAGATCCTTGGATCTCTTCTCAAATCTCTGAAATGATCTTTCCTTACTAGTTACTTCAGTCAATGTTTCTCTTTGAGATAGTACTTCCTTTTTAAATCTGATGCACTCTTCATTCTTATCTTTTAGGCTTGTAACTATAGTATCCATATGAGTCTCTAACTATGTTATGAACTTATCATACTCATTGGTGTCATTATAATGCTTCTCCTCAAGAACATAAATAATTTCTTCATACTCCTTAACTTGTGGCTTTAATTTCTTGTTCTTCTTCTTTACATGCTTCAATTTTTATTGAATACACATCATCTCAGTTTCAATAATATTCATCTTTTGTATGCATACATGAGCCACCATAGATGGAACATTCATTCTTAGAACTCCCAACACCCTTGGCCATGAAAAAAAATTAATTTCCAACATCTTCATGCTCAGATTCAAAATCAAAATCAGAAACACCAACTTCACTACTCACCTATGATGAGCTATAATCTTCCTTAGAGTAAAATATTTTCTTGGACTTCTTCTTGTCCTAAAACATACAAAACTTCCTCTTAGTCTTGTTAGACCTGTGGCACTTCTTGTCATCATCATGTTATTTTACCTTATGCTTGTGAGGACACTTGTTTACAAAATGTCCAATCTCTCCACAATTGAAACACTTGAAGAGAATCTTACCCTTATACTTTCGTGAACATATTTTCAACTTCCTAGAAAACATATAAATTAACTCATCATCATCAATATCAGAAATATCATCATCTAAGTCTTCTTATCTATTGAATTCTTCTCAACTTTGAAGGCTTCTTACTTCTTGGGGAGTTTTCATACACCAGTCCTCATCTCATAGGTAGTTAGGATACCATGGAGTTCATCCATCAACATAGTACTCAGATCCTTGGCTTCTTCTATATATTATACTTTTATATAATATTTATGAGTGAGATATCTTAGCACCTTCTGCACCACTACATCTTCTCATAATCCTCCAATGGTGATGACAATTTGATCAATTCTGAGAAGATATGCACCAGTGGTTTCTTCTTCTTTTATATTCAAAATTTCAAAATGGTTCCTATAGGTCTGTATATTTTCCAACTTCACCTTGGAATCACCTTCATAGATCACTTGTAGCTTTTCCCACATAACCTTGGCTGTAGTACATTGCATCACCTTGAAAAACTCTGACTTTTCCAAACCACACAAGATAACATTCACATATTTATAATTTTCATTACTAGCCTTCTTACCTACTACATCATTTGGAGGGTTATGAGGAATGGTGCATCCATATACAAATGATTTCCATATGTCACATCCCAAAGACGTGATGTGAGTTCTCATCCTGATATTCTAGAAAGCATAATTTGTCCCTTGAAACATATGTGTTTTGCTAGAAGAGGAACCACTATGCTGATTCACCATTCCTATGCTTAAAAGGATCACCTCAAGCTTGTTAAGCTTGCTTCAAAGGCCCTGCTCTGATACTAATCATTGTAAGAACAATCTATGTGGGGTGGGGGTGAATCAGTGAGCAATAAAACTTTTCATTCACTTAAGTAATTTCAACCATTAACCATTTAAGCAACCATTAAGCAGGCATCCATAAAAACATAAAAATATAAGAGAAAATGAGAGTGTAAAAACACAAGAACACTAAAACTAAGTGGGAAAATCTCAAGGGGAAGAAAACCCAATGAAATAAAACTTTATTAGATGTATGTATCAAATCTAGTTGAACACCAAATAAATAAGAAACACCAACCCTTGATTTTAGTAGAACACCAACAATACAAGGAGGTACAAACCCCTAATATGACTGAGCACCAACCAAAGCCACATGATATGTTTTTCACCACTGATTTGTTTCTACAAAAACTAAATATGACACAATGAATCTCACTCTCCTTCCTCCAAATTTTCTCACTAGGTCAACTCGATGTACATCTTCTTCACCAAGATGAATTAGGTCCAATGACCTATCTCTCCAACACCTAAAAACACTCTAGAACATATACACATACTCTTTTACCTATCTTATAGATCACATAGACCTCTTTCACCTCTTGGATCACCCTTCTAGTTTGCACTTTGTCTCACTTTCTCAACTATTTCAAACGAGCTTTCTAATTTGCCTTTATCCATGTCTTATGAACTTAAAACATGTAGGTCAACCATCATAGAGTAAAATAACTCCCCAAAACATAATTAAATCATAAAAAATCATTCATATGACCATATAGGTCACCACCATCATCTAGAACCACCTAGACCACCATTAGGACTCAAGAAGCCTAATTACACCAAAAAGACCTACTAAAAAAAAGGAATATTCTATAGAAAAACCACCTTAAAAAAACATGGAACATACTTATAAATGTCTTATAATACCATAAAAAATATCCAACAAACTATATCAACTCAAAATAATCATCTCACCTCATGAAGCCACTCAAGAACAAACACAACTACAATGCCCCAAAAACTAGTCTTCAAAGATCAAGCTAAAACTTCATCAAATCTCATCAAAAATACAAGTGTGATATAATAATGGAAATATATTGACTGTAGGGTCATCAATAAACTCATCTCATACCATAAATCATACTGTAGAGCCACTAAAACACCTATGCAACAAGACTACCTCAAACTTCCCAAAACTATCCCAAAAACCAATCATAAAAGATAGGGCACAAAAAACCTCCCAAAATCTAAACCATGATCTGAAAATATCATGGAAATGAATTATATCTCCAATAATTCCTTAAAAACTAATTTATTCATCAGGTCCAATAGACAACTTTGGAAAAAACTGAAAATCTTCAGAAACTTACCTTTTTGAGTGGGGCCCATATACTATTTCAACCTATAAATACCACCTAGAGAAAGCTGGAGGAGTTATCTACAACATAAAATAATCACATTTGATCAAAAAACCATTTTTGGCCACTACAACAAAGATATCTCTAATTACTACATAACTAGGGTTTTGAGAGGGTTTAAAAGTTGTTTACCTTCTTAATGATTGTTCATAAAAAAATGACAATAAAATGACCTCATTACACTTGGAAAATATTCTTAAAATACCTCTTAAACTATCCCTAGGAGATTTAGTCCACATGCAAAGCACACACGTGCCAATGATCATGAGAAAGACAAAATTTGACCTTTGTTTCTCATCTCCAAAACTCGGTAAGGGAAAAAACTCAATATTTTGCAAAATATTCAAAAAAATACCTAAAATTTGGACCAAACCTTCATATCACCTTTCCACAAATTCTCCAATGCTCACCTTTTCTCAAATACACTCATAAATGTTGGCTCCACCACACTAGGGCATGTTTTCTCAAGGAGTTAGGTCTAAGAAACAGACCTAAGAGACTCACTTTCCATGTAAAATACTAAAAGAACATAACTTCAAAATTAAATAACATGCTAGGAAAAACATACCACATACTTTGGAATAACTCACGTATTTACATTTACAAGTTGAAACCATGCTTGCACTCACCTCATTAGGTCACTTGGGGCTTGAGAATAGGTCTCGGGTAGACCTAGAAAACTATGTCTAACACCTCATATATGCAACATCTGTAAGACACTTTTTAGTGTCCTTTACAGATCATATGTCATGATTTCCATTCTCTCACCAAGATCAAACAACTAATATATTTCATGTACTTCATCATGTACCATACCCCATACTACTGTCTGAGTAGGCCTCAAGAACAAGACACCTTGAACATGTCTTACTTCACTAAATCTAACTTCGTCATAACCTTGGCAACACTTGTACACATTATAGGACCTTCAACACACTACATGAAATCATCACACCATCCTTCATACCTTTGCAAGCCACCATACTGACTCAAGAACCCATGCACCATCACCAGAACCAAGCAATCTCACTTGACTTGACACTACCAATCAACCTTCATGTTTCTCTTTTTTGTTGACAACAATGAAATTTAATGACAACACTGAAAATATCATACTTTGAAATTAATGACAACAAACTACCAACATCATCATGGTTTAAAACTATTCCATCCTAGAAATTCAAAGTGGAATCGTTTTTAGTTGGGACAAATTTTCCATCCATTTTGCAAATAAAGGATCAAAGCCCTATGGTTTTCTCGGTTTTAGTGCTTTGTGCCTAGGGTGTGTAGGAATATTCCCTCATGGGGATTTTTTAATAAGAATGAAGGCCTATCTTTATTCTAGGGGTTCTAATTTTTCAATTTTTGTTAATGTTATTACATTGTATAGTCAATAACATGAATTGAGAGCATTTTCCATGCCTCGCTTGTCAAATTAAAGTAAACAAAATTGTTTTCCATGCTTTAGTCAAATAATTTGGATTGTAAATAAGAATTAAGTTACAGAATATAACATTTTATGTAATCTTATATTTTTTTAATCAATAAAATATGGAGTTCTTTTTGGTTATTGTACAAGATTGGTCACTGAATAAATATTGTGTTATAATGTTACTTTGTAATATTTGTTGGTTTTAAAATCATTTCTACAATATTACTTTAAAGGTGGCTTCTTATAGCCCTTGAGTGTATTTTGGGTGTTATAGAGTTGATGCAACATTTTTTTTTCTGAAGTTTTATGCACAAGTGTTTGTGGTAAAGATGAATAGGTTATGTGGTAGCGTTTGCATGGATTTGTTATCAACGAATGTAAATGCCCCTTTGAAGGTTATGTTACTTTGATCTTTGTTCTTTTGTACTCAAGAAGCAACATGATGGAATAGTGAGCACTAATTCTTTTCCATATTAGATCCACCTCCCTCCATTTAACCATATACCATCCTATCCTACCCCTGCAAATAACATTATCCTTTCCTATTTGACATGTGTTTACCTGCAAATCATACATATCCCGCATATTTCTTGTGCACTTTCCATGATCTGTGAAGCTCAACATCTCAACATCATCATATCCCAAGTTGTTAATAGTTTATGAAGAGATGATGTTTGTGATTAAATTTTATTTGTCTTCAGTGGCTTGTGTCTGATGTTTCAAATTTTTGCAATGCTTGTGTGTCCATTCTTTTGAATGAGAATTACATTCTGTGGTTGCATTTGATCTCAGATTGAGGTTACAAAAATTTGTAGGGTTTTAAATATAATATATCCCTCTCTCTTTCAAGCCAACCCTTAGGTCCTCTCACCTTGGTTTAGGAAGATCCATAAAGTAGTGGGATAACAACCACATCCTTAGTCACATGCCTCCTTGTTATTCCCATAAGGCATGGTCAAGGAATACAAATATATACATTTCTAGATACAAAATGACACATCAACATGCCTATATTTTCTCCTTTCCCCTCTCTCATTTTAATATTGTTTGTGGTGTTAGATTGGGAACCAAAAAATTGGTCAATTGCACCAACCAAACCCTGATTATACACCAGCTAAACTAAACCCTAATATATCTATGTATACACTTCCATCAATTTATTAAGACAATTATAAAGAAATTGGTCACTACCATGTGATTTTGAATTAGGACTACATGGACTGATATGGAAAATATTATAATTTGTGGGTGCACCGATATATCTATTATTGTAATCAATATTCCATAAATAAATTGAGATCAATGTCAACAAGGCCACTAATGCACTATTTTCAATTAGGACTACATAAAAAGAGATGTATAATATTATGCTTTGTAGGTGTATCAATAAATCTTCACTGTTGCAATTATTCTTCCATAAATTTATTGATATAAATTTTGTCAAGGTCATTGATTCATGATTTTCAATTAGGAATGCATGGAAAGATATGGATAATATTATACTTTACAATTGCATTGATAGATCTTCGTCATCATGATTATTATTACATCAATCAAATGAGATCAATGTTAACAAGGTCATCTATGCATGAGTTTCAATTAGGCCTCCATGGTAGGACATGAAAAATATTCGACTTTACAAATGCATCGATAGATATTCATCATTATGATCTATATTCCATCAATTGATTGAGATCACTATCATTTAGGTCAGTGTTGTATGAGTTTCAATCAAGCCTCCATGGAAAGATATGGAAATATTGTACTTTATAGGTGTATAAAAGTATCTTCACCATCATGATTGTGGTATTCCATCAATTAAATGAGATCACTTTCAAAAATGAAACTTATGCACAATTTTCAATTTGGAATGTATAGAAAGATATGAACATTTATGTACTTTATAGGTGCATTGATAGATCTTCGTCATCACAATAATTTTTTAATATGCAGGAATCACCAAAGAATGATGATTTAAATACAACTTATAGTGAAAGTGTAGTCAATTCCATCAATCTATTGAGATCATTATCAGCAAGGTCACTAATGCATGATTCTCAATTAATACTATATGAATGGATATGGAAAATATCATACTTTTTCGGTGTAAATTATTATCCTTTTGCAAGTGTCAATGTTACAACCCTTTAATATTTAAACCCTTATAAAATTATAAATTTAATCACTGATGTTTTCAATTTCCAATTTAATTATTTTGCATATTTCATCCTCTTTTTTACTTCACTCATGCCCACTTTAAACAAATATTGGATGATAATAAAAAATTATAGGGAGAAATAAATAAAAATAGTCAAATTAGATGACTCAATAAAGGAAGATATTGAAAGGAATGCATGTATAGAGTTTTTTCATCATGAAAGAGGATCAAATATCATGTTAATGTAAATTATTAAGGAAACAAGGTGATGCAAATGTGGTTAGGGAGCCTAATGAAGATCATCATTAGATAATGTAACCCTTAGAGTTTCATGCAAAAAATATACCAAAGATATTTTAATGAAAACATATTGGAAATAAACAATAGAAAACATAGCTTTATTCAATTAACATAAATTAATATCACACACAAAACGATCTCCAATTATTTAAGCTCAACAATATGATAAAAATAGTGCACTCAGCCTACAAAAAATTCTTCTCTGAAATTTAAATTATCATCTCTCTACCAAAAAAACCAAGATCTACCAAATATCATCTCTCCTCGTAAGGAAATTGGGATTTGTTTATTGTTGGCTACTGAAAATGTGTGCCCAATAGCACCAAATGGATATTTGTGTCTCAACAACAATAATGTGAATGCCCTAAATTTGTGGGACCTTATCTCTTTAAGACATACCTATATATAAATTTGCATTCTTATCAAAACTACGATATGATACCATTATTATAATATACACTAACAATTGAAGGGGAAAATGGGAGAGGGAAAATGAAAATAAACATGATTGGTGATGCACTAGAGAAATAAGGGGTCACTCCCCACCAAAAAACCTTAATGTAAGAGTCAATAGGACATAACACAATTCTAAAGGGAAAATGTGATCCACAACTCTTTGTCCCTTAATAATACAATGTAGTTGAACTATTTGAATATGACCGACAAACATTTTGGCATAATAAAACAAAAATACAATAAAGCAATAACACTAAAAAAGGTCTTGTATGAGTGACAATTATCTTAATATTAATTCTAGGAAGATACACAATATACTAAAGTCATGAAAAAGGCATTTGGTGCATTACAAAAGCTCAAAAATAGAGGTATGAACATTCAAAATGCTTGAAAAACCAAATGGGTAGAGTAATGTTACATTAAAGGAAGAGGAACCACATACAATATGCACAACTTACATTTACTATAAAAGAGAAGTGAGAAGTGGGAAGGGGAAGAAAGAGAGGAGAGGAAAAGAGGATAAGGAATATGTTGGATTATATCTCCTTCAAAATCATCATGGAGCCCTAAAAGATACTAAACTAAAAATATCCAATCCGAAAGCCTTGAAAGAAAATTCTAGGGGATCTGTATAGCTAGGAGAACATGTATAATTGTAAAAACATCTCTGCTAACTGGAATGATTTGAAATAGAGAGAATAATTTATTTGGCACTTATAATTTCCCACAAATTCTAAAAATCAAAGATAATGACCCAAAACTTATCCTAGGTTGAATTACTCCTCAAGAGATTTTCTACGAGACCAATTTTTCTTTCTTTGGAGTTGGAGTGAAATTTATAGCCAAAAATATATGGCTCTAGTCATTATGCACAATTTATTTCCATGTGGTTTTTTTATTTTAACCTTAGATCCACTTCTACCACTTGTCTCATCCTTATTGGTGATCTTGTTCATTGAGTCATAGCCAATGTTGAAGCCATGTGTTAATTATTGTAGTATAGTGTTTTATAGGTTTAAGACTGCATGGAAGCCTATGATTAGCTATGGGATAATAGGACTTATCTTCATTCTCTCCCACTACCTTTCTTATTTCCTTTGTCACCCAATATTTTGTGATTGGTGACACATGACAAGCTCTTGTTGTTATATGTTTACATGGCTTGATGTCATGTGACAGTCCATGATTAGCTACATGATCTTACATCCTCATCCTTTATATCACCCAATCCTCACCTTCTTAATAGCTAATTTATTTTTATTAGTCCACGTGTCAACACAAGATTTGTTTGTATGGCCCAATCAAAATTTTTCATATTTTAACATTTTTTACTTTATTTTATTTTTTTTGAACTTCCCTAGGAACTAAATCTCCATGATTGGTGCCATGTGGCACCATTGATGAGACTTCACACTCTATTCTATTTCTCCATACCTTAGCTGATTTCCAAAATTTTCCTTGGATCAAATTCCCAAGGGCCTGAGTTTCAGGGATTGTGTCATATGGTACAATACTATTAACCCTTATCTCCTACCTTGGTTGATTAAAATATTTGCAAAATAATTAAGTGGAGGATATTTTCTCCACTATGCTTATGGATCTCTTTTTTATATAAAATTTAAGGAATTTATTCTTCTTGTGAAATGGGAACAATTCCCAAGCTAAAAAGTGAATATGGTCACCATTATTTCTTTAAAGAAACATTACTCCAAACTAAGTAGTAACTTAAGTCCCATCAACATAGTGATCAACTATAGAGAGTATCATAAAACTAAAAATTGACTCAGGGTAAACTAAGAATGTGTGCAATGACCCAAATCTATCCCAAAAGATAACTTTAAAAATAAGGAAAGGCTCAAAACAATCCTAAAATCATGTGTAACTATGTAAGGCTTGAAAAATTAATAATGCCGATTGTGAACACTGTTAAAACTTCTACCAACTAAAAAACACACCCCAAATGTGACTTTAATGGAGAGAAAAGCTCCAATACTACCTGTAGCCAAATGTGAAGCCATGAAAAGAGCTTGAAATGTGATTGTGTCAAACCAATTCTAAACAAGGATCTTCATATGGATTATACTCAACATTGAGGAATCACAAAGGCTCCAAACACTTAAAACTTGATTGTAAGAGAAATAAAAATATTAGATTCATTAATGGTATATTGTAATGCATGTAATTAGCTCAAAATGTTTCAAAGCAAATTGTGAAACTATGTAGAGATGAAACCATATCAAAATGACCACCACTCCATGAAAAGAGTTTAAGAACAAACAAAGGTAGACTCTTATTAATTCTAAGTCACTTTGCAAAAAAAAAACACGTGTAAATATTAGATCCATCACAGAATGTGGTCATAGTTCAAAAGTAATATAAGTAAACTATATGCAAGAGAAATGTGAGGAGAGAATTCTCTAATGTTTTCAAATATTCCCAAATCATCTATGAATATTATTGGAAACTTTTTCATATCACAAAATCCTAAAATATAGATCATGAAGCATGAAAATGATGTGATAAAATAGTGTAATTCATTTTATTTTCTCAAAATGGGTTGGAGGCTCATTTTAACAACATTTTTGGTGACTTTGAGGGGTCAATTACCTGTTAAATGGAAATTATTATAGCCTTAGCATCCATTGGGAAATATAATCTATATAAACACCTTATTTCTCATAGAATAAGTTTTTTGGCCTGAGAATCTTTCACCCCAGATCTCCACCTTAAGTAAAACCTACAAACACATAATTAGAGAATGGCTCTCAAAATCCTTGTAAAAAAATAACACATACATTTTCCAAGAGAAAATTCAAGGTGTGTAATAAAAATTATTACCAAAAGCATGGGCTTCTTGGAATTTTCCAACTTGTAAAATTGGGTAGTAGACTAATGATTTACAAATTTAGGTCCAGAAAAGGCACCCACAATTTAGAATTATAACAAGAAAACTAGGAGACAACAAAAAAACAAGGAAAAACATAGAAAAAGGAATGATAAAAGGGAACTATACACTATATATAAAGGCATTTAGAATATTGTGGATACTGCTTGAGGAATACCCCATTAATTGAAATGGATAGTTGTTCACCATCATGTTTTGCTAACTCAAGGGCATAACTTGCTATGAAACTTATGATCTGATATGGTCTACTCCAAATGGTATCAAATTTATTGTTTCTCTCAAGTTTAGTCATGTATTCATCCCACTTAAGGACTATTTATCCCCTTTTGAAGTCTTGGGGATGTGATTTCTTATGAAACCACTTCTTCATAGCCTATTGGTGATCCAAGATTTTAACTCTGGTTATCTCTCTTATCTCATCCAATTTGACTAATCTTGTCATCCTTATGTTTCTTACATCATAGTGCTCTAAATCTAGCCCATGAGCTAACTCAAGGGCTAGAAGATATAGTGAAATTGGGAGTTTGGCTTCTCTACCATATACAAGCATGAAAGGGTACTTACCAATGGAATTCTTGGGTGTGATCATATCTACCCACAATGAAGTCCTCACCTATGTGACACTTCCTCTTATTTTCCTCCATGGTCCTCTTCATGATCTTGATGATATTTTTGTTTTAAAATTTTACAATCCCATTACCTTGAGGATAGTAATTGGAGGATGGTTTTAAGTAAATACCATGATTTAAGGTAAAATAAGTAATTATGGCACTATAAAAATCTTTTGAATTATTTGATATTATAATATGAGAGAATCCAAATCTTGTAATGATGTCTTCCAAAAAATCCACTATAACACTCTAAGTTACTTACATCAAAGGGACTACTTCAACCCATATAGTAAAATATTATTGGAAATTAACATCTACTTGTGACTAACACTATAAAGAGGGTTCACTATGTCAATGAAGTTCAATCCCCATTGAGAGAATGGTTGATAGATTGTAATTGGTTGAAGAGGAAGGGTTTTCTTCTTCTTCTATCATGTGAAAAATAAACATTCCTTGCATATCTTTACCCACTTTTTAAAATCAAAAAACATGGTGGGATAAAACTAACTCTTATAATCTTGTTTTTGTTATTCAAGGAGAAAAGTTTCCACTAGATAAGCCTTGGTGAAAATCCTTGAGTACTCTTTCAACTATGTTAGGTTTAACCTAAGAAGGACACTCGCAACATATATTTTGCAAATAAAACCATCAACCACCTCATAATAAATGTCCTACAACCTAAAATGTCTCTTATTGTCTTTGTTAAAATCTTTGGGAAGTCAATTTATGCTTAGATAATTTATCATTCTCTAAAACTTGTTATTTTCCATAAGTGAATCTATTGTGAACTATTTTTATTAGACACACCAACTCTTGAGAAGTTGATAGATCCTCAGTTAGGTGTTGACAAAGAGTTCTTCCTTTGATTAGTTTAGTAGAATTGATATCCAAATCAAACTCTATGATCTTAGCAATCCAAGCATCTCATTTCTCACAGATCTCTTCATTCATATTTTATTTCTTGATGATGGGATGAGTGATTAAAACTCTAATTTTATTTCCAGACATTAGGTTCTTAAATGTTTTGAGAGATTTAAGTATTAAATATGTCTATTTTAAAACAAAATTATATTTCATCTCATAATATTTGAGAGTCTAGCTTGTAAAAGTAATGGATTTCTCGAGACCTTGTTGATTCTCTTCAGTTAAAATGGAAACAATACTACTTGTCCCTCTTAATGCATAGAGGATAAAAAGTTTGAACAGAGGAACTCTACAATGGAGTGGTAAGGCCTGCGAAAGATCAAACGACCCCGTGTAAGAAGAAATTCAAGAAATGGCTCTATCGAGTGAACCTGTGCTTCAAATCCAGTAAACAGATTACAGGAACTGGGCTCAAAAATGGAATAACAGGGTCAGGGTAGGAAGCTGAGTAGTGTCAAAGAACCAGAGGCTCAAAGGAAAAGAAACGACGAAGATTCAAAGTCTTTAGGCTTCGCAAATGGTTCAGAACGGGCCCAAAAAATGACTAAGTATGGAGGAGACAACAGAAGCTGCCAAGTGTCCAAATGACGCACCTCCAAAGATTAAATCCAAAGGGGTAGACCCAAATGAGTGCCAAGCTTCCACGCATCTAGAGCCCCAAAAATTTGCACATCGGCCATTGAAAATTCTTCCACTCATTGGAGGGTGCCAAGTGTCTTAACGACACACATTCAAAAGCGGGATCCAGGCCAGAGACTCAAACTTGTGCCAACCCTCCATGTAGCAAATGGTCAACAGAGGTCAAAAGGAGAGCGGGCCCAAAATGACTAAGTATAGAGTGCAGGTGGAAGGCGCCACGTGTCTTAACGATGCTCCTTCAAAGGTAAAATCCTAAGCGGGTTTTCAAATGAGCGCGGGCCTTCCACGTGTCTCAGAGTCCAAAAGGGACAAAGTCGGGGGTTGAATAGTCAAAGCATTGAGATAGGCCAACGGAGGGTGCCAAGTGTCAACATGGCACTATTTCATAGGTAAAATTTGGGGTGGGTTTCCAAACAAGCGCCAGGCCGCCACGTGTCCAGGGTCAGATTTTTGGCCCCGCCAAGCAAAGAGACTCAAGAAAAATACAAAGAAGCCCAAGGAGCTCACAGAATCCACCACATGTCAGTCTGACGTGATTTCAAAAGCAAAAGGTAGGGGATGAATCTCCAAGGTGCGCGAGGCTACCACATGGACCCGGTACGAAAAACTCTTTAAAATATTGCGCGCCCATGATCCAAATATTCAAATGGCCATATCTTTTGACTAGAGACTCAGATTTGGGTGGGAGAAGACTTTTTGGAAATGTCTCGACACCCTCTATGCCATGGAAACATAAAATATCATTCTTAATAGGATTTGGTGGGTGAAAAATGGGAAAACATCTTCCAGGCCATTAATACAGAGCCCGATTTCTCCAACTACCAGATCTAATTCGATTTGATCCGTCGGGGAACCAGACATGATAGATTTGGGGTGGATTTGAGAAAGGCATTGATTGATAGTGGTTGAGATTTCAAAGTAGGATTCAATGCGTATCTCTAGGTGGTTGAAGTAGGATTCAAATTTTTCCCTCCTCTCTCTCTTATTCTTCCTATATATTGTAACAGAGGGGCATATTCAAAAGGTTGGTCATTGTTTCTCCACTGCCCCCGCCTCTCTCTTTCTTCCTTAGGGTAGAATGCAGAGTCTAAGCCTCCTCCCATGGCTCTGTAATGGTGTTTTCTTGCCTCTTTCCCACTGATGATGTACTGTGTAACATTTTGGAGCAATAGAATCTGTTTTGTGATGCATCTGTCCATCCTTGGCTTATTTTGTTGTCTCTTCTTACCTCTCATCATTGCAGGGTATTCTGTGCATACTCTGATGTTCGTTGTAGGTCCTAGGAGTTGTGCTTGATGGGTTTCAAAGTGGTGTCTATGTGAAATCTATCTTTGGTCTGTGGTGCATCTTGTCCACCCTCTCCTCTGCTCACCTCTCTCCACTTCAGGTGGTCAGGTCTGTGATTCAACCACTTCCTTTTCTGGTGTATCACCGCTTAGTGTAGGCTCTTTCACCCTCTCTCTCTCTCTCTCTCTTTGTCCCCTTGGAATGGTTAGATTAGGATAGAATAGGTTCTTCCTGCACTGGAGTAGCTTGTGGCAGGTAGATTAGGAAGCAAGAACCGAAATTTCTCCGGAGGTCCATCTCAAGTTTTGCAAGTCCCACAGCTTGAGAGATGGTCCCATGTTGTGACATCACACCGAATGCCCCACTTCACACCTGGGACATTCGAGGGTGTTGTGATTCTACACTAATAGTTTTGGCACGCCCGGTGGGATAGGTCTGAAGCACCTTACCACTTCATTTAGCAGGTTGGTGTGTTCCTGTTAAATTCAGCCTTTTGAGGCACATGCAAGCACATATGGCAACTCCATCTGGTCAAAAACCCATTCTCTGAGTTGCAGACCTTTTCCATCCATTTCCACTCATTTTCATCCATTTTCTTCTTCCATCTCTTTCATTTTCTCCCATTCCATGAGGTTGTGCAATCATGACTTCATTCCCTTCATGGAACTCACACTTACAACAATGCAGTTCACCTCCAATGCATTTCCCAACTCCTCCAAATCAACATTATAATCAGATCCAGGACCATTATGCTTACCCATATGAGCAGGGTCAAAGTCAGTTTGGCCATGGAGCTTATCAAGAACAAGGGGACACATACAATGGTGACAACTATGTGGAGAATGCTGGTTTATTGGAGAAAATTCAAAAAATGGAGGCTGGTATGGTTCAGTCAAGGGGCATAGCACAAATGAAGGCATTCAAGATTGGTTACAGGGCACCTTGTCCATGGGAAGGCCCTTTTCCAAGACATTACAGCCCTCAGGAGAAGCTTGGCTTCATGGTTGAAGTGTTACCTCAACTTACACAGTGGATTGAGGACATTGAGGCTTATGAGCAAAGTGCGAGACAACCTTGTCAATGGGTAAGTCCACCACCTCTTAGCTCTTCATTTTCTCTTCCTCAGTCTTTATCATTTCAGCATGATCAAGAGTCAAGCCCCTCAGTTGCTGCCCCAAGTGTTGGTTTCTCTTCTCCATCCCCTGATCTTCCACCTCATCTCAGTTCTTCTACCCTTTTCCCTTCCAAACAGTCATCCCCTCCAAACAAACAAGAAGTTCCACCTCCCTCCCCACCACAAACAATTGCAAAGCTGGTTGAACCCCAACCTGCCACTCCTCTTGCTTTCCCAAGTCCATGTTGGGAAGATACTCAAGAATCCAGTCAAGGACAACAAGAAGAGGAGCCCAACAGAAAAGAAATAACAGACAATCTGATGAGTTGGGCTGCTAAATTTGGGTTTACAAAGATCCCCTTGATGGTCAAGCCAATAGAGGAGGTCAAGGTTGAAGAGCCAGTGGTGGCTGAGGCTGAATTTGTAGCAGAGGAGGAGGACCATATAGTTTCAGAGGCCCCAAGTGTGGAGCAGGCTATAGAAGAACCTTCAGTTCTTCCTCCCACTTCATCCCCTTCAAGCTCTGATGTTGAAGAAGAGTTTGATCTTTCAAACTTCATGTTTGAGGAAGAGGGAAACCATGGTGAGAAAGTTTCAGATCAGGAGGACACCATGGAGGAGGTTGAGCACATGCAACAGGACAACAACGAGGTAGATTATCTGTCTGACTTGGAGGATTGCTTTGATGGAGAAAATCCCATGGAGATCACATCATTTTCTCTTCCATCATCCATCTTCCAAGCATATGAGCCTACTGCCATGAAGGAGGGCATTCAAGAGAAACAACCTATGTCTCACAACGTATCTCTGGAACCAAGGTTGGAAGATATGAGTCTTCCATGTTCTTCACAAGAGAAGGAAGAAGAACAACCAGCTCCAAGCCCAGTTAAAAAGGAGCATATGGAGGTGACCAAGACAAATTCAGAGGCACTGAATCATGAGCTGGTTGCACAAGAAAATACAGCCCCCTCTCCCATTCAACCTCTCCAAAATTCTAATTTTTTGGAGGATCCTGAACTCATTAGCTTCATGTTTGAAGACGAAGCCTCATATGATGAAGATAAAAAAGATTTTAAGATCACCATGCAAAAGGGAGAGACCTTGTTACAGTAGGACAATAAAGAGTTTGATTTCCTACCAGACTCAAAAGAATGTTTTGATAAGAAGGAGCCAGTTGAAATTGTAATCTTTTCTCCCCCATCATTCATTCTTCAATCACAAGAGCCTGCTGCCATGGAAGAGAGCATGCAAGCACAACCTGTAGTTTGTAACATGCCTCCTGAATCAAAGTTGGAAGATTTTGATCTTCCAAAAGTCACACCTGCTGTAGAGGAAGAGAAAGAGTATGAGGCTATCATTCCTCCCACACCATCCATCCATGAGGGTCAGCAAGAAGGCTCCATTCTTGGAGTTAGAGTTCAGAACCATGGGCAGATTCAAAGGACCATACCTTGCCCAATCAAATACTTGGCTTCATTGGAGCCAAGGGAGAAGCCAAAACCAGTCATGCCTACTTCAGGGCATGAGGATGAGCATCAAAGTACCAAGGGTCATCATCAACACCTCCAGGAGTCCAATGCCAATCATCTTGAGGAGGTATTTTCCATTAATGTTGATACCTTGCTGATATGGGTGGAGGATCGGACTTAAAGTCAGTTTTTCACTCATACAGGCAGCCATATTTAGTGTCAAATCATTTGCATGGCTGCCTCTCTTGAGAAAGGGAAGCTACTTCTCCCTTCCTATAGCAGGATTTGTTTAGCCCCTTTTCTCTCTGGTTAGTTTAGGAGTAGGAGTAGACTTTGTTTCTAGTAGAAGAAGTGCTTGTGCACACTCTGCATGTCTCATTTGAGGCATGTATGATTTTGTCTTTGTACATAAGTTTTGTTCATATTGCTCCAGAGCTACTGAGGCCAGGCCCTTCACTATTCATGGCAGAAGACTCATAGTTTCCTGTAACAGTTGCAAATTTCAAAATAAAACAAATGCAGAGCAACTAAAGAATGTTTTCAAGACAGCCCATTCAGGGACAGATGAAAGCCCCAGGTCAAAACAATTTTCTACTCTCAGAAGCCTTGTTTCAAGATTTCTTATGAAAATTGAGAGTGCAAACGGTCAGGGCTCGTGGATCAGAGGCAAGATTAGTATCAGGCCATCGTTCTCGACTCCATGCCCAATGGATATAACAAGGAAACTAGTCCTCTCATCTAGTAGGCAGATACCCCTACGAGTCACCAAATTGTTATCCATATTTTTCCCCCAAAAAATCAGCCACGACTTGGATCATGTTCAAATCCACAATGATTCCACATAAGAAGGTAAATCTAGCAAATCCCCTGCAAAAAATTGTTATCCATAATTTTCCCCCCTGAAAAAATTGATCAACCACGACTGCAGAAGAAGCCAAATAATTCTGTTCAAATCCTACAATCAAGCAACAAAAGAACTCTACAATGGAGTGGCAGGGCCTGAGAAAGATCAAACGACCCTGTGTAAGAAGAAATTCAAGAAATGGCTCTGTCAAGTGAACCCATGCTTCAAATATAGCAAACAGATTATAGGTGGGCTCGGAAATGGAATAGTAGGGTCGGGGTAGGAAGCTGAGTAGTGTCAAAGAACTAGAGGCTCAAAGGAAAAGAAACGATGAAGGTTCAAAGTCTTTGGGCTTCACAAATGGTTCAGAACGGGCCCAAAAAATGACTAAGTATGGAGGAGACAACGGAAGCTGCCAAGTGTCCAAATGGTGCACCTCCAAAGATTAAATCCAAAGGGGTAGACCCAAACAAGCACCAAGCTTCCACACGTCTAGAGCCCCAAAAAGTTGCACCGGCCATTGAAAATTCTTCGACTCAGCAGAGGGTGCCAAGTGTCTTAACGACACACATTCAAAAGTGGGATCTAGGCCGGAGACTCAAACTTGTGCCAACCCTCCATGTAGAAAATGGTCAACAGAGGTCAAAAGGAGAGTGGGCCCAAAATGACTAAGTATAGAGTGCAGGCGGAAGGCACCACGTGTCTTAACGATGCTCCTTCAAAGGTAAAATCCTGAGCGGGTTTTCAAATGAGCGTGGGCCTTCCACGTGTCTCAGAGTCCAAAAGGGATAGAGTCAGGGGTTGAATAGTCAAAGCATTGAGATAGGCCAGTGGAGGGTGCCAAGTGTCAACATGATGCTATTTCATAGGTAAAATTTGGGGCGGGTTTCCAAACAAGCGCCAGGCCGCCACATGTCTAGGGTCAGATTTTTGGCCCCGCCAAGCAAAGAGACTCAGGAAAAATACAAAGAAGCCCAAGGAGCTCATAGAAGCCACCACATGTTAGTCTGACATGATTTCATAAGAAAAAGGCAGGGGCCAAATCTCCAAGGTGCGCGAGGCTGCCACATGGACCCGGTATGGCAAACTCTTTAAAATATTGTGCGCCCGCGATCCAAATATTCAAATGGCCATATCTTTTGACTGGAGACTCAGATTTGGGTGGGAGAAGACTTTTTGGAAATGTCTTGACACCCTCTACACCATGGAAACATAAAATATCATTCTTAATAGGATTTGGTGGGTGAAAAATGGGAAAACATCTTCCAGGCCATTAATACAAAGCCCAATTTCTCCAACTACTAGATTTGATTCGATTTGATCCGCTGGGGAACCAGACATGACATATTTGGGGTGGATTTGAGAAAGGCATTGATTGATAGTGGTTGAGATTTCAAAGTAGGATTCAATGCGTATCTCTAGGTGGTTGAAGCAGGATTCAAATTTTTCCCTCCTCTCTCTCTTATTCTTCCTATATATTGTAACAGAGGGGCATATTCAAAAGGTTGGTCATTGTTTCTCTACTGCCCCCCCTCTCTCTTTCTTCCTTAGGGTAGAACATGGAGTCTAAGCCTCCTCCCATGGCTCTGTAATGGCATTTTCTTGCCTCTTGCCCACTGATGATGTACTGTGTAACATTTTGGAGCAATAGAATCTGTTTCATGATGCATCTGTCCATCCTTGGCTTATTTTGTTGTCTCTTCTTACCTCTCATCATTGCAGGGTATTTTGTGCATACTCTGATGTTTGTTGCAGGTCCTAGGAGTTGTGCTTAATGGGTTTCAAAGTGGTGTCTGTGAAATCTATCTTTGGTCTGTGGTGCATCTTGTCCACCCTCTCCTCTGCTCACCTCTCTCCACTTCAGGCGGTCGGGTCTGTGATTCAACCACTTCCTTTTCTGGTGTATCACCACTTAGTGTAGGATCTTTCACCCTCTCTCTCTCTCTATCCCCTTGGAATGGTTAGATTAGGATAGAATAGGTTCTGCCTGCACTGGAGTAGCTTGTGGCAGGTAGATTAGGAAGCAAGAACCGACTTTCTCCAGAGGTCCATCTCAAGTTTTGCAAGTCCCACAGCTTGAGAGATGGTCCCATGTTGTGCAATCACACCACATGCCCCACTTAACACCCGAGCCATTCGGGGGTGTTATGATTTTGCACTAACAGTTTCCTTTACCAAAGGATTGAAGTTTCATTTTGTGGGAAGGAAGAGATAAGGCTAAGATGGCTAAAATTCTATCATGGTCTACAATTAAACCAATTTTTGACACAACATACCCAAAAAGTTTACCTTTGTGCACAAAAAATAGACACTTCTTTGGGGTTGAGGGATACTCCAAACTCCCTACATCTATTGAAAGTCTATTTAAGGTGATCCAAATTTCCCTCCTGCTTCTTAAAAAAAATAGTAATATCATATAATTAAACTAATATGAAATAATGTAACAAACTTTTGAAAGAAAAATTTGTGGCACTCTAAAATTTAGCACCAACATTAGACAAACCAAAAGGAATATGCCCATGGGAATATGTCCCGCTCTTAATGGTGAAGGTTGTTTTATAATGATCATAATATTGGACAAGAATCTCATTATAACCTAAAAAACCATCTAACAATGATAACCTTTTAACTTTTACAAAATTATACAAAATTTGATCCATGGATGGCATGGAATATTTGTATTTGAGGGAAGATTTTTTAAGTCCCTAGAGTCCACACACATCATGAATTCACTATTAATTTTTCTTATCGAGACTATATTGATAACCCAAGAGGCATGCTTGATGGCAAAAATGATATTGGCCTCAGCTAACTTGGTCAATTTTTCACGAGGAATTTAATTCTAGGGTTGGTTGGCATTTTATTTTTCCACATAGGTTCAAAATTAGGAGAAAACTCAATTGAATGCTGAATAATTTTAAGGTTATAACATTTGAGGTCTTTATATGTCTATGCAATAATATCATCATATTTTTTTTGGTGTAATTCTACAAATACGTGTTGTTATAGGGTACATACCTTGTCCAAATTAAGTTAATTTTTGGGAGGGATGACCACCTCATGGTAGTCTTCATCTTTGATCTTCATATTTATTTTTTCCCTTTCTATTTATCATCAGGTATGAATGTACTTTGTAATGTGACCAATCCTTTTTGCAACATGTTTGTCTTTAACTTAATGATATGGTCACCATAGTTTTCTTAAAAACTAAGATGTAATTCATTAGATAACTCTACCTCTTACTAATTAAAATTGACTATATGTTTATTATTCTAAAAAATATGCCAATAAAAAATATTGTCATGAATAATTGACTGATTACAAACTTCATATGCTTATATGAATCCTTCTTTAGATCTATAAGAAGGTCAAATTGTGCTCTTATGAATGTAATTCTATTAGTTTCAAATTTTTTCCCTATTAGAATAACTTATAGGTTGATTGCATAAAAAAATTCCAAGAAATACCACACATTATGTTTATAGGCTCTGAGCAAGGGGTCCTTATCATGGCATTGATATATCATTTTATGAATAACTAGCTCTACATATCCAAAAATCATCAACCTTTTTAGTCCTTTACTTTTGGCGATTTGTAGCACTTGGACCAAAACTTCATATTCAAGTACATTATTGGTGAAATTGAATTGAAGTATATTCAGAAAGATATTCTTATCCTTATTAAGTGAAATAAGTATAACCCATGAACCAACAACATTATGCACTTAGATCCTTAAAAATGCATCTCCCACATGAATTCCAATTCTTTGTTCTCTTTTAGCAAGTTGGGAGTTTGATCATTTTCTTCATGAAAACAATATGTTACCATTTAAATAATCTCTTTAAACATGTCATTGGGATCAAAATTTTATCTCTCTTGAGCCCACTTATCTATTTGTTCATTTATAACTTTATCTTTAGGTTCATGAAATTCAAGATCGATTTCTTCATTACTTTCATAGGATATAGCACAATTCACTTCAATAGGATTTGGATCACAAATCTCAATTTGGAAATGAGATATGAGCCAATGTCTAATGGTTATTATAGTTTCATATCTAATTTTTAGACACATGTGAGACCAATAAGATGATAAATATCATTCAATTTTGGCATTAAAGTCTCTAGATAAGCATATGGAAAAAGGGGGAAGGTCAATGACTAAAATATATTGAGGAATTGTAATATCAGGCTAGGCATATAAGGTCATATTCAAGCCTTTTATCACTCCTACCTTGAAAAATTTACCATCAAGTTAAAAATCCTTTATTGATAGTGGTATACTCTAATCATGGAGTATCAACAAATTTACTTAGGTAGTACAAAGATGTTAACACCAGAATCAATCATTCAATTGTGAATTAAATGATTTCCAATAATCAAGGACACATAAAATGGAGGTTTTGGAACATAAATTATAGTAGGTGCATTAGATTGGTAAATGATGTTTGGTACTAAATTCACATCCTTTCAAGCCTTTGGGGATGATTTGAAATGCCTTAATGCCTCTTGAAGTAGGTCTATATAAATAAAAAATGCTAGAGCATCCCAAATACAGACATTAACATTTATTTTATTCCATTTTTGTACAACATCTAGTGGTATGGGAACTAACTTGTGTAAATTATATAGACCACATTATTTCTTTGACTTTTCAATCATAGGTTAGTACGATTTCTTGGAAAGTGGCTACACATTTTTTGTGGATTATGTTTTTACTAGACTCTACTCTACAATAAAGTGTTCTTCTTCTCTTTAGGCACCAATGAAATTTGATTTTCTTATTTATAAGAATCCAATACACTCTTCTTTTCATTGGTCTTATAATTTGATTGCACACAAGGTTTGCGAGGATTCTCTTCATTCTAATTTGTTGCACAAACATCTCCCCACCAATAGACAAAAATCCCTTCAACAATTGCTGTAGATGACCAAGGTCATTCTACATCTTGATTTTTTTGCACCAAATATATTTTTGTTGTTAATGTAAAGACCAAGGTTCATTATGATAAGTTTTGGAGTCATGGGATTGTGCAAAATGACAACACCATCTCATGTCCTCGGCTAGATTTTTTTTCACATGTACAAATGATCTATTTGGATTAGTAATGGAAGAATGTTGGTGTTGATGAAGCCAAGAAGAGGAAACTTATTCTTGAGGACAAGGTATATTTTTCATATAAGTAGAGTTATAGGGCTAAAAGGGTCTAGAAGAAGTGTTATCTTATTATCTCTTCATGAAATTCATATCATTAGACATATTTCAAAGTATATATTTGACCTCATCTAATTCATTTGCATAAGTTTTAAGTATGGAAACAAATTGTTGGACTACAGGGGGGATTATGATGACCTTCACTAGAGGGTCTTATCTCAGGAAACAAAGTTATAGGGGGTCTTGGGGATGAATTACATACTAGTATGAGATTATTCTTAGCTAAAATAGTAACATCATAAGCATCAAGGAGGTCTACTCCACCCATGTATTGTATCATGACTACTATATTATGATTTAAATCTCTTTAGAAGTACATGAAATACATATAAGATGAAGGTTTGATCATGTGTGGGATCTTATCCCATGTTCTCCAAAAAATGAATTTGAAATCATATCATTCTTTTTTGGTACCCTTTTAATGGTGGTAAAAAAATCCATTAGTGACAAGTTAACACTCTTGTTTTAAAATTGATTCTCTAACTTACATGCAAACTCATCCCAATAATGTATGAAGTTAATTCAAAATTTTATATGCCAGGAGAGGGCCTTTGGTTTAAGGCAAGAGGCCAATAATCACATTACAATATCAATTCAGGTAACATGATGGAAAAAACATAGATGAGTAACATATTTGATGTGTTTAGTTGGGTTGTGATAATAATGGTATAGCTTAGATACCAAATGATAGAATAGAATAAGATTGCAATGACCAAAGAGGGACGGAAGCCTCACAAATATTATTGATCATGAAATTAGATTACATAACAATGCAAGAGTTGTAATATTTATAGATATTAGACAGCCTCATATGGATAGACATGACACCCTAGCAGACACCAACTACGAGATGATAAGACCCATCTCACATGCACATGTAATTACTACTAATACCAATATTGAATGTTATCCAACATAACAATATTAAATGCAAGTCACTAGACTAGAGTGCACATGTTGCACATTATTAAATAAAAGACAATGCAATAAAATGCAATAAATATGCCTATGCTAAATTATGCTAACATTCCCCCCCTTAATTTTGCATAGTTTCCAATGAAGTGGAGAGGAAATCTCTGAACAGTGTGAATTTTCCACGTGCAAGTGACTTAGTGAAAACATCTACCTTCTGTTCAGCTGTAGGACAGAACTGGAGCTGTATGTTGTACTTCAAGATATGCTCGCGTATGAAATGAACCTGTACTTCAATATGCTTGGTTCTCTCATGAAATACTGGATTGCGAACAAGCTTCAGAACTCCTTCATTATCAACATATACTGGAGTAGATTTATGTTGTGGTAGACCAATTCCTTCCAGTATTCGGCGTAGCCATATTGCTTCAAAAATAGCTTCACCTGCAGCTCGATACTCTGCTTCTGTAGAAGAGTGAGAAACAAAGTTCTGTTTCTTGCTTCCCCATGATATCGGTCTAGATCCCATAAAGAAGACGAAGCCTGATGTTGACTTCCTATCATCCATGTTTCCTGTATGATCTGAATCTGAATATCCTATCAAGAAGAAGTTGTCGTTCTTCTTGTACTCTAGACCAAGGTCAACTGTACCCTTTAGATATCTCAGTATTCTCTTTGTTACTTTCCAATGACATATTTTTGGTTCTTGCATGAAGCGTGATAAATAGCTGACAGCAAAGCTGATATCTGGTCTAGTATATGTTAGGTAAATGAGACTCCCGATCAACTGCCGATAGAGAGTTACATTCACCGGTGGTGATGGATCAGAACGAGATAACTGAAGTCTCGCTTCCATAGGTGTAGCAATAGGAGTGCAGTCCATCATCCTGAATTTCTTGAGCATTGTCTTGGTGTATTTCAATTGCGACACAAAGATATGATTCTCTTTTTGCCATACTTCCAACCTAAGACAATAGTGCATGAGCCCGAGATCTGTCATGTCGAACGATCGATTAAAATCCTTCTTTGTTGCATCGATCATCTTCACAAAACTACCTGTAATGACTAGATCGTCGACATAAACAACCAAAATGACAATCTCCCCCCCTTTCTTTTTGAGGTAGAGATTGGGGTCATAAGGATTCCTTTCGAATCCATGACTTATGAGATGCTCATCAATTTTGATGTACCATGCCTGGGGTGCCTGTTTTAGGCCATATAGAGATTTTATGAGTCTACATACCATCATCTCTTTTCCTGGTATTACATAACCCTCTGGCTGAGTCATATAGACTTATTATTGCAAAACTCCGTTAAGAAAGGCACTTTTCACATCCATTTGGTGGATTTTCCAACCAAATTGTGTAGCTAGAGAAAAGATCATCCTGATTGTCTTGATCTTGGCTGTGGGAGCAAATGTCTCCTCATAATCAATGCCTTCTTGTTGTGCATACCCCTTTGCTACAAAGCTTGCTTTATACTTGTTAATAGTCCCATCTGATTTGTACTTAGTCTTGAATATCCATCTGCATCCAATGGGTTTCTTCCCTGGTGGAAGGTCGACAAGTTGCCATGTGTTGTTCTTCATCACTGACTGATACTCTGAATTCATGGCATCTTTCCAAGCTTTTGATTGTAGGGCTTCCTGAACTGTAGATGGCTTAACTGTTTCAACAACTCTACTCATTAGGGCATAATTGACCTCTTCACGAGCTTGACTGCGAGTTCTAGGTCCAGGATTGGATGATGTGCTAGGTGCTTCATCCAAATTTACATCTCTTATTAATTGAGTATACCATTTAGGTAACTTCTTAGCTGTTCCATTGGCTTGTGGTGGATCCAAGTTTTCACCATCATCCAATTCATCACTGTCATCTTCAGTGGGAACATCAAATTTTGTCTTCAGAAGAAGTGTATTCTACATGTTTGTTGAGTCATTGAGTGGAGCATCTGCTTGTTTCTTCTCAAAGAACTCAACATCCCTACTTGTGTATACTTTATTTGCTTTCAGATCCCATAATCTGTACCCAAGTGCTTCTTCACTATATCCAATGAATATTAGTTTCTCAGCTTTCATATCCAACTTGTTCCTATTCTTCTTGGGTATGTGCATGCTAGCTTTACACCCAAATACTCTTAGGTGTGCAATTGATGGTTTCCGATTTGACCATGCTTCTTGAGGTGTCACTCCTTCAAGAGCTACTGTGGGCACTCTGTTCAACAAATAGACTGTAGTTCTTGCAGCTTCTTCCCAAAATGTCTTTGTTAAACCTGAGTCATCAATCATACATTGCACCATTTCCATGATAGTACGATTCCTTCTCTCAAATATACCATTCTGTTGTGGTGTGTGAGTAGGAGGCATTTGTCGATGAATCCCATGAGCTTCCAGATAAGTCTTGAACTCATTGCTTGTGAATTCCCCCCATTGATCTGATCGGAGAGTTTTGATCTTGCGACCAACTTCATTCTCAACAAGTGCTTTGAAATTTTGAAATGTCTCAAAGGTTTGACTCTTGTTTCTTAGACAATATATCCACATCTTTCTTGAGTAGTCATCAACACAAAGCATGAAGTATTGACATCTAGAATGACTTGGTTGCATGGGCCCGCAAAGATTGGTGTGCACCAAATCAAGCTTTCCCCTCAGCTCTATATGTGTTCTTCTGGAAGGGTACTCTGTGTTGCCTTTCCAGCTAGGCAATTGTGACACTTGTCAGTGTTGTGCTTGAGTGTAGGTAATCCTTTCACCATGTTTCCCTTTTGAAGTGTTTGGAGATAGCCAAAACTGATGTGACCATATCTGCGATGCCATAGTTCTGTAGATTGTGTGTCTTTGGCCACTAGATCTTGATCATCCTTGTGGACAAAATCAAGTTGGAACATGCGTCCCACATTGGAGGCTCTTACTACAATCTTGGAACCTCTTGACTTATCTCTTATCAAGCACACTTTTTCTCCATTATTACTATCAAAAATCCAACTTCAAGTTGTGATCAAGGAGTTAACTAACTGATAGCAAATTCTTGGTCAACCCAGGTACATACAATACATTTATGATTTTGCAGTCATGCTTTCCAAGAGGTAGTGAAATATTTCCAATCCCCTTGACATGATATGATGAGTCATCACCTAATGACACATGGTTCTTGTTAGGTGAGTCACGCAGTGTGTAGAACCAATCTTTACGTCCAGTCATGTGTCGAGTTGCACCCGAGTCAACATACCAGATATCTTGTGTGGACTTGGTTTCTTCATCAAATTGAGTAGAATACATGTAGTGTCCTTCATCTGAATCATCCTTATGTTCGGAAATGTACCCTTGTTGTTTGGGTTTTCTTTGCCAATTACCATTTTTCTGCCCTTGATTGTTGTTGTTGTTGGACTTCCCTTTATTTGAATTATTGTTAACCTGTTGGTTATTGGGTTTTGAATTTCTTGATGAACCCTTTTTGTAGGAATTGTACCAACAATATTTGATGTCATGTCCCCCTCTATTACAAATGGGACACTTCTTGGTGTTGTCTCGTTGACTTTGATTTTGTTGGGACTTCTTGTTATTGGATTGAAATCTCCCCTTTCCTTTATGATTGGAAGATAGTGCTTGCTCATCTTCATGATCTTTGTTGTTCATTGCCTCTTCTTGTTGGAGTAGATTGACCAACTTCTCAAAGGTGACTGTGTGTTCACTCATATTGATAGTTGTCAAAAAGATTCTATAGGAAGGAGGAAGTGCTTGCAACACAATTGGTACGAGGTCTTCATCACTTATCTCTTTTCCCAATGCCAATAGAGATGCCCTCAAAGTAGCAACTCGTCTCAAAAAAAATTCAACCTTCTCATTGTGCTTGAACTTGAGAGTATGCAGTTGTGATAGTAGGTTGAGGATGACATTCTTGTTCTTTGCCTCATAGACTGTGCTCAACTTATCCCATGCATCCTTGGCCGATGTGGCATCTCTAATGTGGGGCTGCACATAGTCTGTTACACTAAACAAGATGATCAACTTGGCCTTTTGATTGGCCCTGTCAAATTGAACTTATTGTCTTCCATCATCAAGTGATTTTGTTGTTTTTCCATCTACAACTGTCCATAGGTCTTCAAACTCAAGTAACGTCTTGATATTCAGTTTCCATGCAACATAGTTGTCTCTTCTAAGCAGTTGTGAATCTGGCAAGAAGAACTTTGGTGCTTGTGCACCCATTTCTGCAATCTAAATTTCTGAAACTCTGAATTTCTGACAAAAGGTAAGGCTCTTATCACTCCAGGTTTATGGTCTCCCTCTCAATATACTGTCAGGCAGATACACCAAACCTTTCTATATACGCTCCCTTCCGATATACCCATCGGTACGTGGAATAAGATCACCCTTTCAATATACCCGTCAGTACGGAAAGAGGTGTTAACGCACGTGAAAGAATTTAGTACGTGGTACTTAGACAGTACAGAGAGGGGTTTGTGAAAGCACAAATGGATGGGAGGGCTCAAATGTGTGTATTGTGTCCTTATTACTCCTCGTCAATTTTATAGGGTTGATTCCTAGACGACGTTTAGGTAGCTGTGTTAGGCGTTAAGTGTAGTAGGAGTTGCGACGACATCACCCGTAAGCACTTCCCAGAGGCACCGTATATACCGAACGCTGCTATGAGATCAAAGATCTCGTGTGATAGAACCAAACATAAAATAAAAAATTTGTACCCTTTTTTTTTTCACTTTATGCACCAAGATTAGTAAAAAATTCTCCAAAAGTACATCGAAATGAAGTTTTTGTGTTCCCCCTCTTTACAAAAAAGGGTCTAGAATCACAAAATACACAATTTAGGCCAAAAATATTTTTTTTACCCCCAATAGGTGTTTTTTCCGTTAAATTTAGCGGTGGCTCTAAATGTGTTTGGTGAGCTTCTAAATTTCGAAATCTCCCAAAATTTATTAATTTCTCCAAATTTTCCAAAAAAATAATTTAAGAAAAAATATGGAGAGAGTGGGAATTGAACCGCTGACCTGTTTGTTCCCAAGATCCAAACAAACAATCTGAATATTGTTTTCACCTTTTCTCACAAACCGTGATCTGGGTTTTTCTAAAATTTTCACAGAAGCATCATACAATATTTTTCTTGAAACCAAAATTTTTTCAGAAGAATTAGAATCTTAGTTTTTGATATCTTACCAATTTACCAGCTAGATGTGATTTTTTTTAGAAAAAAATGATCCGACTTGTATAGACTTTTTGTCATATGTAGAGGCTAAATCTAAAGATGATATAAACTAAAAAGTTGTGCACCTCCTTCTTATCTTTCCAGAAAAAAAAATGGCACATCAATTTGACGTTGTATGAAAAAGTTACGTCCTTTTTTCTAAGAGCCATCTGCTGGAATTTTGTTGACAGGACTGCTTCAACCTCTCCCGAATTCTTCACACCTCCACTTTCAGATCTGATTTTTTTTTATTTAGATTTCATATTTTTTTTTTCTTTAGATTTGCAATTTTTTTTCAAGATCTCTCTCCTTTTTTTTTAAGATATATATTTTTTTTCACAAATCTTTTTTTTTTTTTTTTGGATCTGCAATTTTGTTCAAGATCTTTCTCCTTTTTTTTTTTAAAGATCTCCAAATCTGAAATATTTCGCCAATATGTTAGATCAATTGGCTATACCAATGAATAATAATAAAAAATTTACCTTCCAAATAAGTGGATAGGTCAAATTTTAGTTGAGGGATGCTTGGAAGGAATGGAGGCTGCAGGATGCTTCAATGGCTCTCCTTTGATGCAGATCTTCTTCTCCAATGGATCCTCTCCAATAATGCTCCTCTTCAACCTTGCTTGGATAGAACCTGCTCTGATACCAAATGATAATACTGGTATAGATTAGATACCAAATGATAAAATATAATAAGATTGCAATGACCAAAGAGGGACGGAAGCCTCACAAATATTATTGATCATGAAATCAGATTACATAACAATGCAAGAGCTGTAATATTTATAGATATTAGACAACCTCATATGGATAGACATGACACCCTAGTAGACACCAACTACGAGATGATAAGACCCATCTCACATGCACATGTAATTACTACTAATACCAATATTGAATGTTATCTAACATAACAATATTGAATGCAAGTCACTAGACTAGAGTGCACATGTTGCACATTATTAAATAAAAGACAATGCAATAAAATGCAATAAATATGCCTATGCTAAATTATGCTAACAGGTTGGTATGATTTTTAGTAGTGAAATATGGAATACTCATGAGATTTGATGTTGATATGTCATTCCACACATTTAAGGATAAAGGACAACTAATATTAAAGGTAGGGAAGGCATAATTCCTTTGATGAGCCATGAAGGTAATGGGATGTAATTTTATTAGAATGATATGGGTAGAAAAACCAAGTGGAGAAGTGGATCTAGATCTTCTGGAAAGATTATGATTTATCATATATTTACATAGATCTACTCCTATACGTATTTTGGGGTAGTAATTGGAAGAATTAAAAAGATTAAATTTCAACAACACTTTCCCTTGTGGAGATATTTATGATGTTTTTACAAGACAACTGGAAATAAAAGTGGAGTATAATAGAGTCGTCATGTGCTTGAAAATGGTTCAAAAACTAGAGAAACTAAGAGTACACCAAGTATTTTCTCTAATTTTGTAAAACATGTGATTTCTCACCTACAAATATTGCAAATAAATCAACGATAATACAAGAAGTTTCACTATACGTTCCAAAATCTATTGGATGCTAAAAATGTGCCCCCAAGAGCACCAAATGATTACTACTATCTTAAACACAATTATGGGAATGTCCCCAAGGCGAGGGACCTTATCTCTTTGGGACATACCTCCATAGAAATCCAGCTTCTTGTCCAAAATACTCTATGATACCACTATTATGATCAACACTTACAATTGCAGCGGAAAAGTGGAGGATAAAATTGAAAATAAACATAAATGGTGATGCACCAAAGAAACAAGGGGCCACTCTTCACTAAAACACCATGAGAAAAAAGGCAAGAGGACAAAACACAATGTTAAATGGAAGGTATAAACCATAATTAACTTTACATCTTAATTTTACTCTCTTTGTGTTCCTTAATGACACATTGTAATTGAGCCATGCAAATATAACCCACTCACATTATAGCATAATAGAACAAAAATACCAAAAAACAATAACATCGTAAAAATGGTGGATATGTGAAATAATTAACTTGATTAGTTTTGGGAAGATGTAAAATTTTCTATAGTCATGAAAAAGGAATTGCGTATATTGAAAAAAAAATAGAGATCTGAACATTTAGAATACTTGAAAAACCAAATGGGAAGAGTAATGTTGCATTAAAGGAAGAGGAACCATTTACAATATGTAAAGCTTACATTTTATAGTAAAAGAGAAAAGAGAAGGGGGAAGTTAAAGACAGAGAGAAGAAGATATGGAATATATTAAAGTATATCTCCTTCACAATGATCACGGATCTCTAAAAAAATGTTCAACTAAAAATATTCACTCCAACAACCTTGAATTTTACTCCAAGGGATCTGCATAGCTTGAAGAACATGCCTAATTAAATTTTTTTCCCACAAATTCTAATGATTTGAAATAGAGAGAATATGACAATTGGTAATTATGATTTCCCCTAAATTCTAAAACATGGATGTAAACAACCCAAAATTCATCCCTTGTTTAAGTAATCCTCAAGATCTTTCCAATGAGATTGATTTTTCTTGATTTAGAATTGTGAAGAGAATGTTATGGCCAAATATAGATGGATATGGAAATTATGCACAATTAATGGCCATGGGACCATTAATTTTATCCTCATATCCAATTATTCCACTTGCCCTATACTCATTAGTGATCATATTCACTTATTTCTATACAAGGTTGAAGCCATGTGTCAAGTATTCTAATATGTTGTATTTCAAAGGCTCATGGCCATATGATAACCCATGATTAGTTACATGTTTATGGGCCTTCTCTTCATTCTCTCCCAATGCCTCCCATTGCCTCCCTTTCCTTAGTTCCTTTGGCACCTGATATTTTATGATTAGTGACAAGTGGGAAGTTCTAGTTGGTTATAGGTTTACATGTCTCGAGGCCATGTGGTAACACATGATTAGCTACGAGGTCTTACATCCTCGACCTTTGGGTGGATCAATATTTTCCTTTCTAGGACCCATCTTTCCATGATTGGTCTACATGTTGACCTGTGATTGTGCCATGTGGACCAACCATAATTTTTCATTTTTTGGTCATTTCATTTGCTTTAGTCAAGTTTTTATACTTCCCCAAGAACCAAATCTATGATTGGTGCTTGTGGAAATAATTATGGTTCATTAAATTCCTAGATATTCCACCATGCCTTAGCTAATTTTCATTTTTTTTCTTGGCTTAAATTCTTGGGGGTTGAGTTTTAGGAATTGTGTCATGTGGCACAATCTCGGCTACCTTCATCTATTTCCTTGGTTGATTCAAAGATTTACAAAATAGTTAAGTGGCACAACCTTTGATCCATTATGCTAAGGGAACACATTCGTATATAAATTTTTAGGTGTTTATCCTTCTCATGAATATGGGATAAATCACCGAGCTAAAAAGTGAAGGAAGCCTCCATTGTTGTTTTAAATGGATGTGATTCCAAACTAGGTGGCATGTTAAGTCCCCTTGAGGTAGATAACAATTGTAGAGCTAAAAAACTCAGGGTAAATTATGAATGTGTGTAAGGAACAAAATCCATCCCAAAATCTAACTATGAAAACTATGAAAGACTTAGAATCATCCGAAAATAATGTGCAACTATGTAAGGATTGAAAACTATTCAAGTCCAACCATGAATACTGTTAAAACTTCTTCCAAATGAGAACACACCCCAAATGTGACTACAAAGGAGAGGAAGGCTCTAAAATCCCATATAGCCTAAATCTAAAATAGTGAAAAGAGCTTAAAATGTGATTATATTTAACCAATAGAAAACATATATCTTTTCATGTCTTATACTCAATTGTGAGGGGATTCAAAGGCCCTAAACACTATCTAACTATAAGAGAAAGGAAAAGATTGATTTTCATCAAGGGATAATTGTAATACATGTAACTAGCTCAAGAATGTTTAAAATATGAATGTGAAAATGTGTAGAGTTGAAACTATTTCATAATGACCACATCTCCATGAAAATAGTTCAAGAGCACCCCAAGGTTGATTCTACATAGTATTAACTCACTCTGCAAACTATAAACATGTGAAAATTAGATCCATCACAATACATGGAAAAAGTTCAAAAGTGAGCTCAAATAGGCTGTAAGGAAGAGAAATGTGAGAATATAATCCTCTATATTTTTCAACCCTTCCCAAATCCTTTGCGCATATAGTTCAAAACTTATGCAGATCAAAAAACACTAAAAGAGAAATCATGAAGCATGAAAATGATGAGATAAAACAAGGCCGTTTCTTTTGGTTTCTCAAAATGGGAAGGAAGCTCATTTTGGAAACATTTATATAGGCATGTAGGCCACTTAAATCATACCTTAAATATATCTCCACATTACCCTTAAAATAATAAAATTATAAAATATTATAAAGATAAGGCGTAAAGGACCTATCACAAGAATTGAAGCATAACCATTCGGATTCTTTATAACTTTCATAGTGTCACCTCAGATTTATAGTTATTCACTGCTTCACAAAACATCCTTCAGTACTTTACATCTTCCAAAACGTTTGTAGTGTGTCATGGCTTTAGACAGTGCATCCCAACTTCCAAAAAAACTCATAGTGTTCCATAACTTCATATAGTACTTCATGGCTTCAAAATAGGTTTTTAGTATTACATGGATTTAAATAGTACTTTACGTATTCAAAATAAGATTGTAGTGTTTTGAAACTTCCCTTAGGCGTACACATCTTCCACATATGTTTGTGCAATTCAATAGACATTTAAGGCCTGCACTCAACACAAATGCTACACAAACTACTTTAACTATTTTTGGTTAATACATGATATATTATGAACGCATAACTCCTACATCATACATCTTAAATAATTTTCAAAACTTGGGCTCTTACTTAAGAAAGATGGTATTCTAGAACTCTATGTCAAATTAATTTTTTTACACTCAACCACATTACATTCTAAATGTCCTTTCCTTTCCACTTAACTAGATACTCATTTTACTCCTTGAGAATTTTCTTGATTTTGGTGTCAATTATTCTTTCTTCCCCTACATGCAGCTTTTATGAAATTTGTTGTCTCCAATCAACCTCACCATCTTATTTTATAAACCTTTGTGCTATGAATACAAATTCACCACATTCAATATGTTTAAGCTATTGAATGCCTTCTAACAATTCAATCTCATTATAATTCTATAAAAAAATTCTTAAAAAATTTATATGGTCCTATTTTCTTCAACTTAAGCTTATTATAAGCACCCTTGGGAAATTTTTCTTTCCGGAAATGGGTTAAGACCAAATCTAAAACCTTAAATTTAACTCCCCTTATATTTCTATCTACATGTTTCTTGTATTATGTATTCATCTTCTTCAACCTCTTACACACTTGTTGGTGCACTTTTTCCATGTATTCTAAAAAATCCTATCTTTATGCACTTCTTTCTTCTTTACACAATAAATATCTCAAATTTTCAACTCATCATAGGTTATCCCATAAATATTATGAAATGGTGTCATCCCTATGTCATGATTAATTTAAATATCCCTTATGGGATACTACTTAAAAATGCACATAATATATGAAAATCGCAGCAAAGTAAAATACTGATTTATGCTGATATTTACAGTAAGGACAACAAACTAAATAAAATCAATATCTCACAAGATATCCACTCAAATTACTTGAAAATTTAAAGATATCTTGATATTATTATAGAGGACATAATAATTTTTTTTTTGGAATTTTACACAAATTAAATTGTTGCTAGAAAAAGCACAACATGCCCTAGACAACTGGAAAACTTCCGCTAGTTTGTTACTCTCTAAATACAAGAGAAAAAATATGGGTCTTTGGAAATAACATTGAAAAATATAGGAAATAATATTTCCACCTTGAGATTTGACAATGGCCAACTGGAAAACCCCCAACTAAAGGCTGTAAGTCACCTCACTTGGAATGGGGTCAGAAAATGATGGAGGCACCTTCAACGTGTTGCCACACCCAGCCCAAATGGCTGTCATGAATATGATTTGGAGACCCTATGATTATCTTCCCCAAATAACCCCAAAAACCCTTGAAATCCTTCCTCTGAAACTTCTGATAATGTCTCTGCCACACAACCCTGAAAGAGGTTCTGAAATGACAGACTAGGGTATATATCTCACTATCGAAGAATGCCCTTCTAGCTAGCGACGGGTCTCTCACCACCAAAGCTAGGGTCCCTCTGGGATTTGACTCCACAAGCTGTAGATGTGCAACAACTGATGCATGTGAAGGAGGCTAAAATATAAGTGACAAAAAGTCCCTCTCCTTTCTCTCCCAACTCCTTATATACCTTCCAAGGAAAAATAACCCCAATAGACCTAGATGTGTTTCATTCCATGGAGGGGTCAAAAAAATAAAAATAACTTAAGTTACTTTCCCCCTTTAAGTTTCCATGGTCCAAAAGTGACCCTCAACGCAAAATTAGAATATTAGAACCACATGGCCCCTTCCCAATAGCTCCTAGCATCCACAACCCCTTGGGTCTGACCACGGTTTGGACTTGACCTAGCTGTTAGGCCTTTAGTGCAGGAAAAGGGGAAATTACAGTCCTCCCTTTTTGAGAAATGCTTGACCCCAAGCATTATCCTGTCCTGCTGCAGAAGCTGAATACTGTGCCATAAGTTTCTCCACCTCACCCTGCTGTCAACCAAGGATCGTTGTAATCTAAAGAAACCAAGAAACCCCATGCAGTCATCATGACCTCTATATTGTATCGAGAGAAATGGTGTCCGTGAAGTAGAATGATACCCAAACCGACTCTCCATTTTTACCCACACCAAAATTTCCAATCTGTCCAATCCCTACCAATGCAAGGCTGTCATCATGTGATCACTCACTGCCTCTCCAATCAACTCTTGGGTATGAAAGTCCACTCTGAATCTTGTAGAATTCCTCAAATCAACCTGTGAAATAACCTGTATATGCACAAAGTTTGCCAACTCTCCCACATGACCCACATTTTTATGAGAGTATAACTCCTCAGAATGTATCTCAATGTGTCTAGTGGGGGAAAATCCCAAGATTCAAGTACATGGTCAACCGACAATGTCAACTCCACATAGTTCACCTCCTGTGATGAGTGATAACCTATTGAAAAAATAGGAAACTGAGTCAACTCCATCCTTCCACTGACTAGCACAGGGGAGAAATTCCCACCGTGCCTAGAAGCAGTAAAATACACAGGAGTGCTATCCCCTATTGACTCAAAACATGATGAACCTGTAAGCTCCAATTTGTTATAACAAAAAACCATACATCCTTGTATGAAGTTTGGGATATCCTCCCTCAACCCATGCCATCTGAACCTCTCTGATATGAGCCTGTAGGTCTCATCAAAGCTTAGGTGTCTAGTCATGAAAGAACAATGCACATGTCACAATATCTCCATCCTCAACCTTGAGTCTGACACAAGGTATAATTTTCCATGATAGAATATCATCTCATCCTACAATCTATAGGTGTCATCATGTATGTGACCATCCGGAATCTCACAAGTGTGTCGGTTCTTGGAGTGCTCAATAAGAAAATGAGATCTCCAGTCTATCGACCCCTTAGATAACCAACATAATGATAAACTTTGAGGATCTGAACCTGTAACCCCAATCTCTGTAACTGTCTCATGTGTAACATTTCTGGTTACATCCACATCCATCCTACTCTGCATCGATCCATAATAATAAAACTCCTCACCATGCTGGAAATTCCTCTCCATCCCCTCAGCTGTAACCACCCTAGGTGCTCTTGTGGATAATCCCCTCAAAATCACATTCCTACCCTCAGATTTAAACTTCAGCTCCATCGTCTAAAGGTTAGTCCAAAACTCACCAAGAGAGTGAAGCCACTACACTCCCAACATTATGTTTTTCACTCCCATACCAACAATGTTGAGATCATCAGTAGCTATATAGTTACCCATCATGATGCTTACTTGGGGAACCTGCTGTGTGCACCTCATAGACTCTCCATTAGCTACAACCCCATTGAGGCCCTCAAAATCCTCTGTTTGTAATCCTCACCTCTCAAAAAATGAGGCATCAATATAGTTGTGGGTGGGCCCACTATCAATGAGTACCTCAACTCGCTAACCCTGCATAACTCCTCTAATCCTAAATGCCTTATACATCAGAGTACTAGACAATGTGGCTATAATATCTAGAGGAAAAGCCTCCTCCTCTTGTCCCGCATCAGCACTATCCAATGTAACCCCATCTCCAACATCCATCTCACGAGTCTCTAACTCCTCACCTCTGTCACCCTTTCTCTCCTCGAAGACTTCAATGAATTGGGCCTTCCCTCTACCTCTGCAATCATGTCATGGAATATAAGGTGTGTGGCAATCAAAACATAGTTTATTTCGCCTCAACTCATCTCTATCTTCACGGGAAATGATTGGCTTTTTAACCACCTCCTACCTTGGTGGAGGTTCCCTCAGCTGATGTTTTTCTGATCCAGATGGTGGTTCCCTTTGCTGAATGTGAGGTGGAACCCTTGGCTTTGGAGTAGATAAATCCAAGTCCTGAGCTTTCCTAACAGCCTTGTGCAGAGAAGAAGGTTCAAATGCCTTCACAAACCCAATGAAAGCATCTGTTAAACTTGCTATGAATAGAAAAATCAACCTCATCTCTATGACATCAGGTACCATGACTGATAATATCTTAAAATATGTGATGTACTGATCTAAGGGACCGATTTGTCTCAAATGAGTCCACTCCCTGAAACACTTGTTAGGGTCCCTCCTATCAACTCTACTCATTAGCCTCTACGTGAACTCTGCATAAGTAGTAATGTGTATGTGTCCCTATGTAATCAATCCATGATGCCACTAATCATGAGCATTTCCCTCAAGATGAAAGCTTGCAAACTTAATTGCATCTTCCTCATGTGTAGGATTCAAGTCGGAGTATGTCTTCAACTTTTGGACCCAAGATGGTGCATTACACTTCTTAGAACCATCAAAGTGTGGAATGGAGATCTATCCCAATATCCTCTATAACTTTGGTACCTATTTCTGATGATCTCTCTTGGGTCTACCGCCATTCTTCATTTTGCAATATTCTTGGAATGGCATGTTGTTACGAAAGCCCTCACTCAAGGTCTGGTTCCTCTCCCAACAAGACTTCTCATCCAAAATATCTACTAGCTGTTGTACCTGTGAAACTTTCGGATCCTTCAAGAAAGAAGGTTTGTGAAACCACAAAGGCCTGACAGAAGAATGGGGAGGCCACTACCCTGAATGTCTGCTCTCACCTCTTTGACCCTGTTGTCCCATATTTCTATTTTCTCTTCTCATTATGACTGCTGTTATACACAGTCCAACAGGCTAAAGATGATTAAAAAATATTCTCTTACCCTTTTTAGCAATCATAGAACCAATGCTAGTACATTGACAGGTACTCTCCCTTCTTACACCAGAGTCTCCAATGAAGAAATCATGCTTGCCAACACTTGTAATCCCAGAAGACACATTTGAATTCCTTCTTTTGCTTATGAAATCAGTCACAAAGTTTTCAAAATTAGAATTGATAGTTTTGGATAATTGCCACATATTACTAGGATCCCATTCCTTATAATGTCCATGAGCCCTTGTATCAATTAAGTGAGCTAAAACTTGCCACCATATATCATCCACAAGATGCTCATATGCACATAGTTGGAGCAATGGTCCAACAAACTCCATGATGAAGACTTCATCATCTACCATACCAAACATCTCATGATGGATATAAATCAGAATAGGAAACAATAGATAAGACACATTAGTGTGCCGTTCATACCTTTCAAGGCCATCAATGTCCTCCCCATGTTCAAGATAGACATATGTTGAGCTGCCCCCAACATTGTTTCCTGAGTGCTTGTTGAAAGTATCTAAAAGCTGATCAAAATTTGCTGGTTTGGAAATTACAGCAGGCTGTAATTTTATACAAGTGTCAATGTGAGCTCCTCCTCATGTGCTAGCTTCTCCATAGAGTCTTCTTTTGTGGGTGTAGACTTCCTTGCATCAATTTCCCTCATCGTTTCCTTGAACTCTTGTAAGTGTTGTCTTGCTTGAGTCACTATCAACCTAGCAGCTCTAGCTCTGCTATTCCATTCCTCACACTTTCTATGAGTTTCCATTACATCCTCCTTGCTTGCATATACAAATTTCTTCTCTTGAGCTGGAATAATTTCTCTAACAAGTAAAGTTTCACTAATGCAATTATTTTTCTCAATGGAAATCATACCATTTTGTCTAGAATATTTTTCTTCAAATGAGTTCTTTTGTAATTCAGGTACCGACATATGATGACCTTGTTTTGGATTGCTACCAATCTTCATCATGCAATAATCTGGAAATGGCATATTATCTCTGAAACCCCTACTCAACTATTGGTATTTCCTCCAACAAGAATCCTCATCAATCACCTACTAGCCACCCTTTATCACCGTTCTCACCATGTTCCTTATTGTCCCCAAATCTACTTTGATTCACATTCTTAAGTGAGCTGGGTCAAATAAAGGTTCGTGGCTTCCTGTTGTTTCACCATGTTGGTGAAAATTTCCTTCATAAAACCCACATTGAGATATTTCCAAACCACCATATTTAACCCACATAGGCTGGATGAACAACAACTCTGATACCACTGAAATATCCCTTATGGATACTACTTAAAAATGCACAAAATATATGAAAATTGCAGCAAAGTAAAATATTTATTTATGGTGATTTTTACAGTAAGGACAACAAACTAAATAAAATCAATATCTCCCAAGATATCCACTTGGATTACTTAAAAATTTAAAGAGAGATTGATATTATTATAGAGGACATAATAGAACTATTTTTGGAATTTTACATAAATTAAACTGCTGCCAGAAAAAGCACAACATGCCCTAGATAGCTGGAAAAATTCCACTAGTTTGTTACTCTCTAAATACAAGAGGAAAAATAAGGGTCTCTAGAAATAACATTGACAAATATAGGAAATAATATTTCCACCTTCAGATCTGACAACGACTGGGTGGAAAACCCCCAAATAAAGGTTGTAAGTCACCTTTCTTGGAATGGGGTTTTTGATTATCTTCCCGAAATGCCCTCAAAACCCTCAAAATCCTTCCTCTGAAACCTCTGATAATGTCTTTGCCACATAGCCCTGAAAGCAGCTTTGAAATGACAGACTAGGGTAGATCTCTCACTACCAAAGAATTCCCTTCTAGCTAGGGATGGGTCTCTCACCACCGAAGCTAGGGTCCCTATGGGATTTGAATCCAAAAGTTGTAGATGCGCAACAGCTGCTTCACATGAAGGAGGCTAAAATGTAAGTGACAAAAAGTCCCTCTCCTTTCTCTCCAAGCTCCTTATATACCTTCCAAGGCAAAAGATCCCCAATAGACCTCAACGTGTTTCATTCCATGGAGGGGTCAATAAAATAAAAATAACTTAAGTTATTGTTCTCCTTTAAGTCACCATGGTCCAAAAGTGATCCTCAACGCAAAATTATAATATTAGAACCACACGACTCCTTCCCAATAGCTCCCAGCATCCACAACCCCTTGGGTCTGACCACGGTTTGGACTTGACCTAGCCCTTAGGCCTTTGGCACAGGAAAATGGGACATTACATTAATTGAGTTGTTATAATAAATTTTCACTTGTGCTAGTTCCAATTCCCACATTCGCAATTTATCCCCTACTAAACATATAAGAAAATTACACAGATTTATGTTTACTTCTTTTGATTACCCGTCAATTTATGGATGGTATGCTAAATTAATTTTAGTTTCATATTCAACTCATCCCATAGTGTCTACCAAAAAATGATCAACCAAACTTTGTACCCTTTTCCTACACAATAATATGTGGTATTCTGTGTAATCTTACAATATCCTCAAGGAGAAAACATTTAAAATGTGAGTTGCATAACTAGTCTTATTGTAAATAATAAATGTTTCAATTTTTATAATATTTTCACAACATAGATGGAATCAACTCCTCTATATGTCCTAGGTAAACCCAAAATAAAATCCATGCTTATATCTTCCATACACATCTCTAGTACGGGAAAAGGTTGGTACAACCCTGCATTCTAATATCCTTCTTTGGTCAATTTGCATATCTTACACTCCTTTACAAATTTATGCATGTTTATACTCATCCTTTGTTAGAAGTACCTTTTCCCTAGCTATGCTAAGGTATTATCCAATCTAAAGTTCCCTGTCAATCCGCCATTGTGCTTCTTCTTATCTAAATTCTCACATATTGATCCTCTCATGATGCATAATTTCCCCCCTTGAACAATATACCATCCTTCATAAAATATTTGAACCAAGGATTGATATCAACACTTACGATTACTTCCCATGCTTCCCTAAAGTCTTCATCTTGTGCGCAAAACTCTTTGATGGGCTTGAAACTCATAAATTCTACAAAATTTTTTTTATGCATTCTCAATGCATTGGAAACGCTATTAGATTTTCCACTCCCGTGATCAACAAAAAAGGTATCCTTGTAGGTAATCTACCCACTTCATATGTCTTTGATTCAGCTTCCCCTAGCTAGTTATAAATTTTAGTTCCTAATGGTTAGTGACCAATATAATCTCTTTTAGGAACAATTAGTGCCTCCACTTCTTGAGCGCTTGCATAATTATGTAGAGCTATTGATCATACACACTAATTTTTCTTCACATAATTTAATTTATCACTGAAATATACTAGATGCATTACTTCTTGACTTAATACTACACCAATGACTATACTACTAGCATCAAAATCTACCTAGAATAATTTCATAAAATCAAGAAATGCTAGCATTGGTTATTCAACTACATTCCTCTTTAATCCTTGAAAACTTATTTTTGCATTATTTCTCTAGGTAAAAATATTCATATCCCTTCGCATGAAATCTATGATAGATAGACACATTCCATTGAAATTCCTTATGAAATTTTACTAAAAAAATTGCAACCCATGAAAATTACATGCTTTTAAAGCAATTCACAATGATGGCCACTCCACTATAACACAAACCTTCTCATGATAAATTTTTAAACCTTCACAGGGAATTGAAAATCCCAAATATACAAGTTCTTATTGCATAAAACTTCAAATTTATTAACTAATTATCCTCCTTTAACTGTTGCAATAATTGGCTTATATTCAACAAATTCTCTTCTCACATCCTTATGAATATCATAATGTCATATAAGTATATATTCAAAAAAATTTGAAAAAATGGTTTTAAGAATTCATTCATCAACCTCAATAAAACTATCCCTATGTTCCTCAATCCAAAGGCATTACAATCCTTCCTGCATCTTGAATGCAGTGTTCCACACATCACCTTCTCTTATATGCATTTGATGATATCCACTTTTGGAACCAATATTACGAAAGTACCTTTCTCTACTCAAATATCTCATGATATCATCCATGTGCGGCATTAAGAACCTATACTTGATGGTGATCTTATTTATTGTTATGGATTTTTCTATAGATATGACATTACCCACCTTTTTTTGGTGCTAGAAATTTTGACATTACACATGGAATCATAATATCTCTTATTAAACCCTTATCCAACATCCCTTAAACTTGATTTTGTATCTTTGATATCTCTTTGGTTTCATCTTATATAGTTATTTGTTCAACAAAATCGATTATAGGATTAAATCCATGGTAATAATCCTTTAGGTAGCTTGCTAGAGACTATTTCCATAATCTCTCCCAACATGTTCCTCGCTTTGCATGAAATTGTTTCATATCTCTTTTCCACTATATTGACGATTTATTTTTTGTGAGTTTCACTATTAATGTAAAACATGTACTATTCTTCTTTACCTCACTCAGAAATTATTTCCTTGAGAGAGAAAATGGTCCTTACTCTATTACTTCTCTCTTCTCCTACATCGAGTTTAGAGTGTATTACTTTATATCCATCATCACCTTTTAGGTGTTTTCATGACCATCATGTTGTGTCTTCCAATAAAATTTTCATGTTATTCCAAGTAAAAAATGGAATGTGTCCATAGGCATTATGTCACACATAACTTCATCTTTATATCTCCCGAGATGGAACTTTACCAGACATTTCTCAGTCACTAAAAGTTGTTTTCCCTTGTACAACCATGAAAATTTGTAAAGATTAGGATGCTCAGTCATCTTCAACCCCAAATTTTCTACCATCATTTATGTAACCAAATTTTCAGTTATTTTGTTGTCTACTATCAATTTGCAGACTTTACCTCTTGAATTAAATACCATTGCAAAACTATTCTTCCTATATGTTGTACCAACTTCTTGTTTTACTGGTTTACATAATATACACTTAAATATAAATTTCTCTCCCATATTTGGGCCTTCTTTACAACTTGATACATCATCTTCCTTAGTTTTTGCAATATGTACACTTTGTTACTACATTTTTCATCAGTTTTTGCAATATGTACACTTTGTTACTACATTTTTCATCACTTTGTGTGTGCAGGTAATCAAAATCTATCCATTTCTCCATACATATAGCATGTGCCTTTTAATCTTTCAATTCTTCTATTTCAAAAGGATTATCTTCCCTTGGATGTACATTTATCCATCCTCTATATGTTTCTTCATTTTGTGGCATAGTATTAGCCCCACCTTCATATTGTATAGAGTTTTCCCTCCCATCACATTATTTGTAACCTTGTGTGGCCTTTTGTTTTCCTTAGGAAACACTCTACCATTTGCTCATCAGCTTCTCCTCTACCTTCAATGCATATTTATATGTATCCTCTACCGACCGTACTTGGATAATTATAAATTCATCTTGAATTGTAATCCACAATAAATTCATATATTGAGAAGTATTCTCCATTTCTTCTTCTACATGACATGCTTGAATGGTTAGTCGGTAAAAATATTTAGTATATTCCTTCACACTGAGCTTTTTATTGGGAAAATTTTACAAATTCTTAAACAAACAAAGCTATTAGTAAAATTTTTTCTTAAGATTCGCTACCAACCTATCTCATGTCACGATCTTTGGATTTTGTCTTTGCATTATGTATTTCTAGATATGCTCCCACCATAGAAATGCATGACCCATTCAACTTCATGTATGAAAATTTAAATCTCATAGGATTCTCCACATCTTCATACTTAAAATAATTTTCAAGCTTTGTAATCCCATCAACGATATCCTTTAGTTTCAAAATTACAAAATAAATCATGATATTCAATCTTGGATTACACGCAATCTTTCCAATCATGTGTAAATTTAATCTATTGGTCCATCATTATACATATATTCTTCTTCTCAAGCCATGATTAACACTCTTTGATGTGCACCTTCCACTTCATTATCACTCTACTCCACAAAAACACCCTTGCATTGTGGGCCTTCCATTATTTCTAAGTGATTGTTCTTGCATAATCCTCATTAATTTAGTCAAGTCCCTGATTCTTGAACCTTGATCACTACAAAATCTCACAATATTTCTCCTATGTGCCATTTTGTTTCCTAAAAAATGTGATATCTATGAATTCTTCAACCTTCACACCTTCTTCCCAATAATACTCTTGATGGAATATGTCTACAAGAATTTTCTACCACAATGAAAAATGTAGAAAACTACCAATGCTTGATGTCCAATGCTCACATCTTCTATCAACTAGTCACCTATTGGAAGATGTTCACAATGAATTTTTACCAATACTCACAAACATGGAAAAACTCTAGTATTTGTCATGCCTTAATTACAAAGGAAATACTACCTCGCTCTGATACCAAAATGATGTTGACTCGATTAGGGAGCCCAATGGAGAACAACATTATACCACACATCCCTTTGAGTTTTACTTAGAAAATATACAATAGATATATGAATGAACACAAATTGAAAACAAATAGTAGAAAACATAGATTTATTAAATTTACATAGAGGAATAATACACATAGACAAATAACCAACAATGCAATCTAGAAAAATACAATAAAAATGTTTTACTCAACCTACTCGACATTCTACCCTGAGCTTGAATATTTCATCTCTTTGCCACCTTAACTAATCTCTAAAAAATCTCCACTCTCCTCATAAGATGATTGGGGTTTTTTAATATATGCATGCAAGCCACACAAACGCTACCTCAAATCTAGATATACACTACCCTTCAATTACTAAAATTATGGGCATTACAAAAATAAGGCCCAAAACACCCATCACAACACTTGAAATGTAACCAATCAGCTTACCTAAAAATTTCACCACATCCTCTCAAATCCATAGTTATTTATGACTTAAAACATCATCTTATAATACTTCACGACATCCAAATATACTTTAGTGTTATGTGGCTTCATATGGTACTTTTTAGCTAACAAATAGACTTGTAGTAATCCACAAATTTAGTTAGTACTTTGTAGATTCAAAATAGGATTTTAGTGTCCTATGGGTGTTCCTTAGGCTTGTGCACCTTTCGATAAGCTTGTGTAATCCCAATAGACAAAATGTAGCCCCCCCTCAACAAAAAATGATACATAAACACTAACTATATTTTGTTCATATGTGATAGCTCGTGAATCTAGATACTCCAACATTACAAGTATTTTCAATAAGAGGAGAATGATTGCATGGATGATATGGACAAACAAATCAAAGATGAATATATAAATGAAGAAGATATGGAAGAAGAAGAGGTGAAGGTAAATCAACCTCTTACACCAAACAACAACTCATCCTAAAATTCCCCAAAAACGCACAAAGAGGATCACGAGAAGAAAATATCATGGGAGGATGACTCTTTATCTGAGTACCTAAATTACAGTGACAATGATATATAATTACTATGATTAACATTCCTTTTTAAGGGTTTAACTTTAGAATGTAGTTGTGGTTGCATTGACTTTGTAGTAGTTTGAATTTATATTTTTAAGAGTTTTTCTTTTATCAATACTCATAAATTTTCGTTTTGTTATTTATATTATATGTGTGAATCAAGTTTCATGTGAATATTGTACTCATAATATTAATTAATTATTTTTTTACAAAAAATTAAAAATATTATGATTATAAAATTAATTAAATATTTACTAAAAATACATAAAACATTAGAAAAATTTAAATTTCTTAATGTTTGGCGACAATTCATTATGTTGGGCTAAAAAAATATTTGAAAAGGAAAAAATGGGCTCATAACTCTATGGTATGACAAAAAATAGGCTCAAATCATTTTTAGGGTTAAATAGATATCAAATAATTAAATAGATTCATAGTTTTAGATTAAGACCTTTTATAAAATTTTTATAGAAAAGTGTGTGCCTGATATTATTTAATGATTCTAATGTGAGAGCATCAAGATTAGTATCGAGTAATAATATAAAAAGTAAAAATAAAAATCCAACCCATCCTTATAACAAAAAGGGATGATTGACTACTATTATCACCCACCAATTCTTTTTGACATTTTCAACTTAATTTCATCACTTATCACTTGATTTTGATTCTACAATTCATTATTTTTTACAAATTAGTAATCTATTCACAAAATGGGAGGCAAAGAAAGACTAGGATGTGGGAAGTGAAAGGGGAAGGAGAAGTAAAAAAAACCTAATGAAGAGGCAAGGGCTTCCAACAAAGGTTGAAAACATAGGTGGGAAGGAAGAGGAGACAAATTTGATAATTTTTTTTATTTTTATACATATAAATTTCACAAATTATTTTAGAATTTTTTGTGTTTTAAATTTTAATTAAAAACTAATTTCAATCTGAAACAGAAGTATTAGAACTTCTAAAAAAAAATCCTCAAACCCTCTCGAAATAGGAGAAAAACCCTTTAAGAAAGGAAAAAATAAAGAAAATTTGGGCAAGGTTTTCAAAATGTGGTTTTGAAAGGATTTTGAGATAAGGATAAGACATGCAAAATTTAAATATAACCTATGATTTACTCATTCCAACCTCCTTGTCTCTTTTATCTATCCCTAGCCAACCTATAAACATGTCCCCCAAATTTCATTTTTTCTCCTATAACAGTGCAGGTACCCCTATTTGGTCCACTGAGAAGGGGAATATTTGGGACGATCACAATGGGAAAAAATGAATCATCTTCATCAAGTGATTAAATACATAGGCAATACACAAGACCTAGCCTATCTCGATTGATGCAAATTCATGGAAGAGTAAAAAACAAGTATTAAGGCTCTTGTATAGGGAATATGGGTCCAATTTGGTTGGAAAAAAAGTGAGTTATATGTTATATGCCATTAAAAAGGAAAGATATGGGGGCTACAGGAAAATTAATAAGCATCCATAAATCTCAATGGAAATCCAAACACGCCCATTGTTGTACAAATTATGGGTAAATATTTTTAACTAAGGAATGAGAGGGAAATGAAAAGAAGTTGATTGAAAGAGGATTGAACATAATCTGTTTATGCACTACACAAGCGAAAAAGACATTAAAAGAGTGGCAGTTGATTTTGTAATTTTAGTCATTATCATTTCTTTTTTATTTTGAATAATATGATTTGAATTAATATGGAATATATTTATTTTCAATAATGTTTTTTTATTTTTTATTTTTCCAAAATAGGTTTTTTAAACGTCGACTAAGTGAGTAGGACATTCAATTCCTTAAAGAAAACAACCTTCATCAATATGTCATCATGACACACATAAGTTAGTTAAGCCTTGTCATACTTTTTTTTAAAATTTTATCTATTTTTTGTTTTAATTTGTTATATAGATTATATTAATTATTTTTATTTTTTTAGGAAACCAATTTCCATGCCCTACCACTTGATGAACACATTCAAGTGTAATGGATGAAGGTTGGGTCATACTTCTCAGACACATCAACAACGCAGAAGGTGTTTAGGTAAGTGTTACTTAAGATTAGTTTCTAAATTTATCAAGCTTTGAGTTAGATTTTCAAAATTATGTTATATTGATATCGCACTTAAACATTTTAGAATTTTAAAATACTAGGTACTATTTGTTAACAAAATAACTTAAATATTTGTATCTTTTCTAATACACGGAACAACAAACAACACTCAAAGATCTTTTCATGTATGTTATTTCAATTATTATTATTTATTTATTTAAGACATCATAAATTATAAAATAAATTTGTTTAGTAGGCAACAAGACATTCACATGATGAGGAGGACAAGGATGAGAATGAGGATGGAGATGAATATTATGATGATAATCAATATTAGCCATATTTTATATTTTTCCTAAAAGAGAGATATATTTCCTTAAAACATTGTATAAACGGGTAAATATCATTATTATAAAGACTACAAATATGAGTTTCAAATTTATTTAAGCATCACATATAATATTTTGTTCTGTAATATGTTAGATATAGAAGGTTTTTTTCTTCATGATTCAATTATAGTTGCAAAATTTTAGAAATAGAAAATTCAATCTATATGTACTTGATATCTAAAAATGCACACTATGCATCAATAAAATAATTATTAAAATATTTTACAATTTGTAATTTAAAATTGAAAAAAGTGTTTTATTTTAACAAAATATATTAAATAAGTTTAGGACTTATTACAAAACAATTTGACACTAAAACCAAAAAATAAGTGATAAATTCAAAACTGGTTATTTTTTAGGAAAAAATATTTTTGACACAAAAAACGTCAGAGACCTATACCAAAAAACAAGCAAAACTTTGCTAAAAAGTTTCATTTAGTGTTAAACCTTTTGATGTTATTTCTGTAATAGTAAGTTTTGCTTCGGGACCCAAAAAATATTTGACAAAAAAAAACTTGATTGTGATGCTTGAAGTGACACTAAAACCTCAAAAAACTTATAGTGATCTTAGGAAAAACTTTAACAAGAAATAATGAAAGATTATTCATAAGAGGAAAGATTACAGATTTGGAAATAATGGCTCTGTACTCAATGAAAGTCTTATGAATGGACTCTACAATATTTTTTTATTAACACTAATCCTATGATCTATCATATCTAAGCTTATTGAATGTGCTAAACTTCTACAAAAATAGACTTAGCTCAATATAGAAATTAATCAAATGTGTAGATCAATTGATCCTTCTTATTAGATGGTTTCTTGGTTCCTAATCTAGAATTCAAAGCCTTACAATTTCTCTACTCCCTTATATTTGTAGAATATATCATGTCATAGGTGAGAGAACAAATATGTATTTGCAAGTAAAGATACTATTGAGAATATTACTCAGTATGCCCTAGATTGTCATTTATATTTTCAATCATTTTGTAGGTAACATCCTATGAAATCACCTCCTTTGGATCAAGATTTACTAGGTCACTTGATTTTTCCTTATGATGTAGATATGATTATGGAGTGAAATGAAGAGTATGTGTGGAAAAAAAAATTAAAACAAAAATCTTGTGCACAAGTGAGAATATCAACTGAACACAAATTTGAAACAATAACAAAACAAGAAATCAATTCATAAACATAAAGAAATATCACATACCAATTGCCAATGATTCAGTCATATCATGTTACAACCACTATCCACTCATTTCATGCATATAATTATAGAAAAATAATGTTATAATCCTTAATATTGCATTAAAAAATGATAGGCTACTTCCTAAGTCAATTAGGATATATTTATATAGGCATGCACACCACCTAATGATCTATAAAATATAACAACAAATTGCATTAAGATTCCTAAAATTATGGAATTAAAACACTAAGTCACAAAGGACCATTACAAGACCTAAACACATAACTAGTCATCATTTCTGAAACATGTAATTTTAAATAATCATTTTCAACAATTCATGGCTTCAAACAACCTTATAGTGTTTTGCAACTCCAAATAGTAGTTTGCAGCTTCAAAGCATGGTCATAGAATTCTACAGCTTTAGTAATACTTTACGACTTCAAAAAGAGGTTATTAATGCTCTATAGTATTCCTTAGGATTACAAAACTATTCATGTATGCTTGAGAGTCATCTATAGGATTTTGCAACTCAAATAGGTTTGTGCAACTTGTGTAGTAGAATTACATAGTCGTGTAATTACATAAAGGCATTGCATAGTTCCATACAATTTCACAAATGCATTGCATAGTTCTAGAAACTTATGTAATCAACTGACAACACCCCACAACATTACAACAATAACAAAAAATACAATACATAATGTAAAAAAACTATGTGACTTCTGCCAACAACACAGACATGCAACAAAAACCGAATCTAACTGTTCAAACTATTTTTGGTTGATTTAGGATTTCCTATGAACCCATACGTTCCTACATCATAAACCTCAAGTAATTTAAAAAATGTGATCTCTTTCTCAAGCAAGATGGTCTTCTACAATACCATGTTGAGAAGTATCAGTAATACTCATTGAAGTAACATCCTCAACATCTTTTCCTTTCCACTTGATCAAATACTTCTTATAATCCTTTTGTATTTTCTTGATCTTGATGTCAATTATCCTTTATGTTTCATCATGCACTTTCTCTGGCATTTGTTCTCTCGAATCTATCACTCTATCTTCTAAATTTAAGGTTTTAACATTTTCTTGACCTACACAGAATGGATACATAAA